>JAHNEJ010002326.1:0-121479 GCA_022559845.1 Amorphophallus konjac | reverse complement strand
AACGGAGAGTCCTTCCTTCACCGGGAAAGGGTGATCCTCAAAAAATGAAAAAAAGGATAGAAAAGAGGAATGGATGTATGCAATGGAATGCTGACAGATATATGGAGTGGGAAAACAACAGAAATAACAGACATATAATAAACAAAGAACCAATCAAAACTGACGGTGCTGCCGTGAGCACAACGGGGGCGCGCGCAGGCGCGAAGGTGGAGAGGCACGGACGGTGCCGAACTTGCAAGGGTAGCCGAAAGGAAGCAGTAGAGGTCCCACCGTGATCGCCAATCTGTGAGCGACGTCACGCGGTTCGGAGTTCGATGGTGCGGGGAAGAGGATGCGGAGAGCGCGCGGGCTCCTCTTTTTGTTTGTTTTGCTGTTTGTTGCAACACAGAGATGAGAGAAGAGAGAGAAGGGGCCACCACGGGAGATTGCTCCGGCGGGGCGAGCGGGACAAGTATAATATAGCAAGATATGGGGTTCAAACGGCCATAGCGGGAAGTGACTCGCCGCGGCCTCGGGGGGACGGGAATGGTGCAGAAATTAAATAACAAGAATTGAAACGGCCATTGGGAAGTGACTCGCCGCGGCCTCGAGAATATGAGCAGAATATAGCAGAATATAAAAGAAAATATAAGAACAGAGATTTAAACGGCCATTGGGGAAGTGACTCGCCGCGGCCTCGATGATATGAGCAGAATATAACAGATTATAGAGAGAATATAAGAACGGAAATTTAAACGGCCATTGGGGAAGTGACTCGCCGCGGCCTCGATGATATGAGCAAAATATAATATAATATAGAAAGAATATAGGAATGAAAATTTAAACGGCCATTGGGGAAGTGACTCGCCGCGGCCTCGATGATATAAGCAGAATTTAACAAAATATAAAGAGAATATAGGAAACAGAAATTTAAACGGCCATTGGGGAAGTGACTCGCCGCGGCCTCGATGAAAAGATGTGATCGCTAGGGGCCGAAAGACCCCAAAATAAGAAAGTGATCGCGCCTACCTCAAGAGCGGGACATGGCGGGTTGGTTCTTCCTCTCCTTCCGGCCGGCCGACGGAGAGGGCTTTCCTCGGGTACCCTTGCAAAACAACGACAAATAAACGACAAGTGGATTAGAAAGATGGAGGTGTAGTATTCAAATCCCCGCGGTAAAAATAATGAAATGATGGCAAGACACACACCTGGTTGGTGTTATCTTTTAAACCCCTCTCGGACTCGAGTAGGAGGAAAATGAGATGATGGATGCAAGAAGTATAAGAGAAGAGGCGCCCTTGTGAAGGGGGATAGAGGATGCAATATGATGAATGTAAAGAACTATGGAGAAAAAGGGGAAGAAAAAACTTATTGGATGAGCCGAGGGTGAAATCCGGCGAAGCTCCGGCAGCGTGGGGACGACGGGGAAGCGCGGTGGATGAAGACGACCTTCCTCTCGCGAGCGTAGGCACCCGAGAAGCCGGCAGAACCTCCACCTACAAAAGACCCAACGGGTTAGAAAAATGACTCCGTAGCCTCTGGGCTCCGGCAGCCTATCGGATCACTGCTTAGCTCCCCTAGAACTGAGGGGGTGGGCCTCTATTTATAGAGCTCCGGAAGGTGGAGGCGTCCAGGACCCTGGACACCTCCATCAGGGCCGAAATAATATTTTATTCTATTTTTATTAATTTTTTTTAGAATACTTTTATGGGGGCGTCCAGGGTCCCGGACGCCTCTAACAGGTCAACCGAAAACCGACGACGGCCGCACGCGGTTTGGCACAACGCGTGGTTTTGTGAGCGGCGCCTCGTGATTCAGAAATGGGCGCGTCCAGTCAGCTGGACGTCTCTAAATTTGGCTTTTTTCACACACGACAAGCCATCGTTCGGTGGGCGGCGCCCGTGAGTGAGTTGATGGAGGCGTCCAAAGGCCTGGACGCCTCTATAAATATATTATTTTATTATTTTTTATTTGTCTTTTGTGTCAAGGCTGGCATTTTATATTTTTTATTTGTTTTTATGGAGGCGTCCCGGGGCCTGGACGCCTCCATAAATATATATATTTTTATTTGATTTTTGTTTTATTTTTTATGATTATTGATATTATTTTTATTATTTTTGCATTGATGGAGGCGTCCAGGTAAGTGGACGCCTCCATGATTTTGATTTTTTTTATTTTTTTGGTCATTGATGGAGGCGTCCAGGCGCCTGGACGCTTCCATGATTTTGATTTTTTTATTATTTTTTGGTCATTGATGGAGGTGTCCAGGCGCCTGGACACTTCCATGATTTTTTACGGAATAATTCAAAAAAATGTAAAAAAATTCATAAAAATAGAAAATCACCAGAGTAATTAAAAATGTGAAGGCCGCCTTGGGGTATCATACTGTAATATGAGATTTACTCAGGAGACGTCCGGAATGGCGTGTCTACAACTGCATCTTCAGTTAAAAGTTAGAAAGTATAAATTTTAGCAAAAAAGTGGTCCGATCACATCTCATTTTGTAAAATGCCTAGGTAAATTTATAAGCCATTATGCGCATCAAATATTGCTGGCCTTTTAGAACAAGAAATCTAAGAGACTACGTCTCTAGTGAAAGTTAGAAAGTACAAATTTATCTTTTACTACTCATATTAATTACTAAAATGAGAATACTCTGGTCAAATGTTAGTTTTCATATGTTGAAATGATAATTGTTAATTTATTTTGACGAGACAGTGAGTTTTCAACTTTGACTCACATGGGAACTTACTTGGCTCACATTTAATCCTCAATGGATGTGAGTTCGGAGCTTCGCTAGTCTCGAGAAAAAAAGATGCACGTGAGTTGGGCATCGGTGGATTTGAACTCACTCTCACATTTCATGTAGACTCGAGTATCACTATGCTATGTTCCCCATCATAAATGAAAACATACTTGTATTGGGAACATAGAAAAATAGTGCCCATGTAGATGTACTTTTAGTGAGGGAAACCAATTCATAATTTGGTTAGTGATGTTGACACTTTTCAAATCATCTTCTTTTTGGACACTATTTTTGATGTAAAACTAAGTTTCCCTTTGGACGTTATCCAAGAAGAGTTGTTTTCTTTTTTGTTTACTCCATAGTAAGGAGGGATATGTCTCTCCACGTTGAATATTTTTAAATAAACTTTTTATTAGTCAAAATTAAAATAAAATAAAAATGGCTTTTAGGGGGTAATAATATGGGATTTAGTATGTGTGTATATATATAAATGAAATCTATATTGGCCTATTTTCTATCGATTTTATGAACGTAGAGTCATCCAATTACCTGGCTAGATGGGGTCCTAACCAGATTGATCGCTGGTCTCCCTATTGCACCTTTAGTGGGTCTAGCCCCTAGGCAAAGGGGATGTGACTCAAAAATTTATAGGTCATGGTGTGCACCAAATATTACTCATCTCCTAGAACAAAAAATCTAATAGACGACTACTTTAGTTGAAGTTTTAAAGTACAAAGTTATCCTTCACTACTCATTGGTAGGATACTAAAATGAGAGCACTCTCTTCGACTGCTAATTTTTATATGTTGAAATGATAAATGTTAATTTATTCTGACGACACAATATTTATTGATAGGGAGGTCCTATGTTTGACTCTCAGGAGAGATTTACTTGACTCCATTTAATACTCGAGAGATGTGAGCTCGAAATTTGGTAGCCTTGAGAAAAAGAGACGCATGTGAGTTGGGCATCAATAGATTTGAACTCAAGTCTCTCACACTCTTTGTAGATCCGAGTACCATTGTGCTAGTTTCCACGCCATAAAAAACATACTTGTATCAAGAACATAAAAAATTAGTGTCCATGCAAATGCATTTTTAGTGAGGGAACCAAATCCATAATTTGATCAGTGATATTGGCAATTTCCAAATTATGTTTTTTTTGACACTTTTTTGAGATAAAATTAGGTTTTCCTTTAGACATTATCTGGGATGGGTGGTTTTTTTTTACTTACTTTGAGGTAAGGTGGGATGTGTCCCTCCATGTTGAATATTTTAAAAAATTATAAATCAAAATAAAATAAAATAAAATAAATTTAGCTTCTATGAAGTAATGATGTGGGATTTGGTGTGTGTGTGTGCGTATATATATATATATATATATATATATATATATATATATATATATATATATATGAGCATCTCTTAACTTGTGTTGTCGAAACACATAAGTCATCTCATTCTCTCGTCGATACTCCTTGTGAAAACACCATTGTTGATCTTTTGTGTGTTTTAGCAAAACACCTAAAACAACAAACAGAACAAGTAAATACTAGTTTAACAGATATATCATGACTACTAGTCGATTTACTTGGTGACCATGGAGGGACTTTCTTTTCCAAAGGTACTACCATCCTTATAGCTGGTACTGTCTCTAAGTTTATATTTTTTGTAATATTTTTTATTAATTTTTTATTCTTCTACTTCTTATATGTCTCATTACCAAATTCCTCTTTGTCATACAGACTAACTTTTTTACAGAAATATTTTTCTTTTTCTCGACTATGTTTCATCAATCTCTTTACATATTTTTCTATCTTGTACTCATTACACAGTTGTATGTATTCTCGACGACACTCAATCTCACATGTCCAACAAATTTTGATGTCTTATGAAGTTGAAGCCGAAATAAGTTGGATAAATGCAACACTAATATCTACTGAAAATAACTTAGGCGGAGCAGTGAGAGCAACTATGCAAGTACAGACTAGATAGCTTCATCCTCAAGCTTGCATGATAGCTTCTCCAAGTTTTCTCTACAAGATAGGGTTTTTCTTTGTAGCCTTCCATTTTTTTTAGAGGGAACCATGCGTGGCAACCTTATAAAATTGAGTCTAGGTTATAAAATGTTAAGTTGTGACGGCCTCTCTGATAAAGTTGCTGAGCCTCGGGGAGCCGTAACTTTTGTTGGGAGACCGAGTATCATCTTTATGTCATGTCTATTCTCTCACCTAGTCATTCATATTTCGTCTTTTAGCGCTTTATTTAGTGGACACCTTTCTAGCCTCGTAGCTACATTTCTAACTTCCCTTAATGGCTAAGTTGTAGAGTACTTTTTAGCTTAATTAGTTTCTTTAGTGGCTAAGTCGTAGACTACTTTTTAGCTTCCTTTTAGGCTTATTTTCTTATGGGCTTACTTTGGCTTGTTTTCTTATGGGCTTACTTTCTCTAGAAGCCTCTTCCTTGGCCTATAAATATAACCCAAGGGGTTCATTCTTAAGACATCATCCTCGACATCATCCTCGACATCATCCTCCGAATCAACGACACCAACACCATCGGAAACAAGAGAGCTCAAGAGCCTTCTGAAGCCCTCTGGCCTCCTTCTCTTCCACTCCTTCCACTTTTTAGCAAGTGACCTTCTCATTCTCTGTGAGAGTTCATCTTGTTCCTCTCTTCCACCTTCAAGGCACCTTGCCTTCTCTGAACCCAAGGAATCTATGACCTTCTCTCTATAAGTACCTTCTGTCTTAGTGTATTTCTGTTCTGTTATTTTCATGTCTTTGTAATCGAGTATTTATAACCGTGTCCTGTAATCGAGTCTTTGTAACCATGTCTTTGTAATCGAGTCTTTGTATATGGCCTTAGCAAGAGCCTTAACATTTCTTAGGAAGTATGGCGGCTGTATAGACCTAACAGCAAATAAGAGTGCCTGTGGAAAGCCATTGTAGCCATGTGAAGGTATTGGAAACATATATATATAAATATATATATATTCTATATTGGTCAAATTTTTATAAATTTTATGAATAAAGAGTCACCCAGTTACTTGACAAGACGAGTCAAAATCAGATTGACTGTTGGTCTCCCTTTGCACCTTTAGTGGGCCAATATAGGCCCTAGTCAAATGAGATGTGCCTCAAGTATCTAAGCAACACTAATTTTACTCATTGAGTATCACTTACTCGATCACTAGTTTTCCTTGAAGGCTTGTTTTTTTTTCGATTATGATAGGGATACGTCATCCCATGATAGAGAAAATCGACTGAGGTCCACCGCCTCCCCTCACACACATACCGATTATTTGACCCCGAGCACCGTGTTTGACCCTTTGGGGTCGAACACGTCACCCGTGTTCGAATAACAAAGTGACCCTAAGAGTATTACTTGCCGGACACTTTGGTGTGTAGCATTTGCAACACACTTTACTTTGATTAGTCCTTGTGGTAAGAAGGTTATTTGCACCGTAAATGCTCTAGCTGCATGAAATCACGCGTGTTTTGCACATAGACCCGTATGTTTAATGAAACTCAAATAAAGTGAAAATACTATCGATCACTGAAAGATAACTCATATGGCTAAAATGTAGTCCACAAGATTATAAAATAATGTGTTCACTCAAATTGTTATATTTAAGTGTAAACTCTATTTTTTAGTCTCATTGACTATATTTCAATCATATAAACTATATTTCGATTATTTGAGTTGTATTTTAATAAACTATAATATTTTTCACTCTATCTAGGTTTCTAAGAACGCATGAGTCTATGTGTAGAGCGACGTGGTTGTATGCGATCAGAGCATTTTAAATGCTAATGTAATATTTCTTATCATATTGACTAATTAAAACAAGTTATGTGACTTTTATTACACACCAAAGTGTGCAGCAAATATTACTTATTACTTATTCCACTTCTCGTAGGGCAGCAATAATTTATGTGAATTGTACTCTTAGAATATTGTGGCACCACCTAATTGCTCCTATATATGACTATTAGCACCATTAAACAGGTTTCGACATCAGGTGTCCATCACCGCATATGAGGGTGTAATTTAAAAAAAATGCTTGCCCTATTTTTAATGCTCTTTCAATACGCTATCAATAGCAATATGGACATCCACATGCATGCTTTAGTGCGTTGGAGTACGTACTTTAGAGAGCTACATGTTGTGGAGGGCATATAGAAGCTCTCCAAGCACCCAAGTAATTCGAGAGCACGTAGATACTCCTACATAGAATATACTGTTGACACCCGTTTTAGCCCACAAGTTGTGTCGTTTCTCTTATTCATCATTTTTGATGTCCCGAATTAGCCATTATTTTGGAGCTTTCTTGGATGAATTTCAAGCCCATTTTTACCATTCCAAACCCTTTGAGTCTTGGAGATCATGATTTCTTAGAGCCTCGGAGCTTATCTTTTCAAATTCTGGCTTCTAAGTTGACTTTCGGCCCATTTATGCCGGCTTCCCTCAAGTAATCGGCTCTCTCTCACTGTGTAGTCTGGAAAGTGGTTCTTTTTCACCCTCTTCCAATCCTCTTTTCAAAAAGTTGTCTTCATCAAAGTTGTTCCTCTTTCAAAGATCTACAATTTCTTCTTCTACACCGTTGGCCGGTTCTGCCCCGATTGTGAGCTATTCGCATTTTTCTGGCATGCCGTGCTGTTCACCTACATTCCCGAATTTTCCTCTGTATTCCAGCCCCATTTTCACCCTCCTCCAATCATTTTCTCACATTTCTTTCTTCATAAAAGTTGTTCCTCTCTCAGTTATCTACAACTTCTATGTTTACCACTTTGTCTAATTCTCCACCGTTTGAGAGATACGCTTCGATTTCTAAAGTCGCGCGCAGTCTGCCCAGAATCTGCCTTCATCGATGTGAAGGTCATTTGCAGGTGCGTTACTTCATTGAAGTGACGGCCCAGTGAAGACCGTTACTTCAGTGTGACGGTCCTACGATAGACCGTCACACCAAAACTTGCCCAAAACAGCCCGGTTCAACCCCTAGAGTGTGGCGGTCCTATCCTTGACCGTTAGACCAAGTGACGGCCGTGTTTAGGTGCGTTACATCCAATCTCATCCGAAAACGTCTCGTTCGACCTCCAGAGTGTGACGGACCTACCCTAATCCGTTACATCATATGTGACGGTCCTATGATAGACCGTTACATGCACCAGAGAGTCCAATTCGTGCTGGACTTTGCTCCGTTTCTGTGCTCCGTGGCCCTCTTGAAGAGTCCATAACTTCTTGACTTCTTATCCAAATTGATCCCCGTTTTTTCCTGCTTCTAGCCCTTGGTATTATCTTGAATTCGGTTCATAGGAATCAAATTTTAATTGGCAATATCTCTTGGGATCTGGGTCGCAAGATCAGGATTTAGGAGTCCTAGTTCAACTCAAACTCTGCAGATAAGGCTCCGGGGCTGCCTTCCAAAAGACATATCTTCTAGAATCCTCCTCCGAATTGATCCCCGTTTGTTCCTATCTCTTGTCCTTAGTATTATCTTGAGTTTGATCCAGAGAACTCGATTTATCTTGGACTCTATCTCCGGGAGTCGTGATAAGAAGATGAGGCTTTCTTGTAAAACTCTATAAAAATTGCCCAGCTCGCAGTCGCGATGGGGGGCTCTTTCCGGACGTGGGGCGAAGCCATGCTGCACCGCTGACTCAATCCTTCGACCCCATCTTGAAGAGGGAAGTATTAACTTTCAATTCTATCCTTCTGGGCTTGATTTCATGATCTCCACTCTTAGTTCTCTTCCTCTCAAAATCACAAATCATCACAGTTTCCTGCACTTTCTGCTACACAAGCGTTTTTCTCCGTTTTGCATCATCGTTTTCTCTCTACTCTCTCAATCAAATCCCGTGATTTCAAATCTCATGCATGCACAACACACACACACCTATCTTTTCCACCCACACATAGGGGTTAAAAACCTCCCCCCGGTGAGTTTGCCCTCAATTTCTACCCCTATTTTATCACTGCGGGATTGATACTACACATGCATGTTCTAATGGGTTTTTTGTCCTTGTTTGATCTTTGTTTTGCAGGAGAGCATGAATACAACGTGAGGCCCTCTTCCTCTAGCCGGCTGGAAGGAGAGGAGGTTTGAATCCACAAGTTTCCCGCACCCCGTTTCAAGCGCGATCAAGTTTTCTTTCCAAGGTATACGGCGCCGTTGCACTCCTTTCTTCATCCTTGCGGCGTTGTTGATCCTTGGTGGCGATCACGGTTAGTATTTCCATCCTTTCATCCCCTTGTCTTTGATTCACATGTTTATGTATGTATGTATTTAAAAAGGGGGGCGGGATAGGAATCTAATCTAATTAAAAAAGGAATCAACCGTTTTTGGCGATCACGGTGGGACAGGGATGCCCATCACGCTTGTTTTCATGCTCTTTTGTAGGTTGGGTGGGTGCATGTTCATGTTTAGGTGATATTTCTTCCATTCTCCAACTATTTTTGGTGTTTTAAGGGCTCTGGTAGTGTGACGGTCCTACAGTAGACCGTCACATGCAGGTAACGGTCCTTTGGTAGACCGTTACACGGCTTCTGGCAGTCTTGCGTGCATGCTCACAGGGCCGTGTTCATCGAGGCATAACTTTTGATCCCGGAGTCCGATTGAGCTGATTCTTATTGCGTTGGATAGCCCTTTGTATTATCTTTCCATCCATATATCATTTGCATCATTTGGTTAACATTTTCATATTCTAATCTTGTCCATCTTTTTGAGTTTTGTGCATAAGTTCTGCAGGCAGGCTCAGGGACAGGTTCACAGGTACATCTTTAATGAGTGATTTGACTGCCTTCCCGATGTCTGATTACACTGATTTTTGATCCATTGGATAGTCCTTTGTATTGTCTTTCCATCCATAGCTTATTTGCATCATTTGGGTCTCATTTGCTTAGTTAAAAATTATCATCATTTTAGCATTTTGTCCATAAAATCTGCATGTGGTATGCGCATAGGTTCACGGGGGCATCTTTGCTTAGTGATTTGATTGACCTCCCGGGGTCAGATTGATCTGTTCTTGGGGCCGTTGTGCAGATCTTTGTATTTTCTTCCCATCCATATACTATTTATTTTTGTTGGATCATGTTTGCATAGTTTAATCTAGTCTTGATTTTCTAGTTTTAAGCTAGAATTTGCATGCACTCCGGTGCACATAGGGCCATACATTGCATATCATAGTTGCATTTCCTACCTTGGTGCGTGGACCTCTCGTCTCCATATTCCTTGGAGCCGACCAGGAAAACACATCAAGGACCTCCATAAGTCCCCGTGAGCCGTGGATTCCCACACGGACGCCGGGACGGTTGTATCTTTCCACCCCTTTAGGCTTGCATTTGCATAAGTGTGAGGGAGTTAACCTTAGTCAACCCAAAGTTTGGACCTTATTCCCATGAGATTCCTATCTTGAGGGAATTGTTATTAATTCAAATCATTAAAAGGTCTATTGAAACCCCTAAAAGATTTCCCATCATATTAACTTGTTTGACTTGGGTGAAAACTCTCACATTGCATTGTTCGTGTTGATTGGGCTTGTCCAAGCTCATTAGTGATTTTTGTGTTGCATTCTTTCATCATCCACATATTTTGTTGTTGTTAGGCCCATTTAGCTTAGCCCATTTTGTGTGTCCATTGTCTAGTCCATTGTCCCGTGGTCCGTTGTCCATTCATCTTTGCATTAGTGGGTCAGTCCCCTCTTGTCCTCGAGCCCATTAAGCCATTGCTTCCCCATTTGTATTGTCCTTGATCTCCATGTATTAAGTCTCCATTTTCCCTCATGGAGCATCATTCTAACCCCTTGTATCATTCTTTTTCCCAATCTGCTTCCTATTCCCGCGTGGAATCCTCTTCCCGCGTGGGTCCATCTTCTCGTGGTCCCTCTGACCCATCTGAGGAACAGGCTAATCTCATGGCCCGTATTTCAAGCCTGGTTTGCCAAATGGACCCGGCCCAGGCCCAACGTCTTATTGCATCTCATCTTCATGGGCCTTCTTCTCATAATGGGCCATCTCCTATTCATGGGCCTCCTCCTTCTCCTTCATATGTTGCTGGCCCAATTGCTAATGGGCATTATTCTCTTAATGGGCCTCATCCTTCTTCCCATGTTGCTGCCAGCCCATTCAACCCATATGCTCATGCCTCTTCCAGGCCCACATATCCTTCCATTCCCGGAATGGGCCCTTCTTCTTCTCAGCCTGGATCCTCTTATTCGGCCCAATACCATGCTCCTGGTCCTAATTCACACCCTCTTTCTCAAGTTGGCCCATATTCTTCTCGATCTCTCCCTACCCAGGAGATGATTGCTCAAACCCAACGCCAGCTTGATGAGCTTCAACGTCGGATCAATCCTAAATCCTCCTTAAGTATTCCATTCGCTTTCCAAGGTCTTCGGCTCCCACCTCCATCACAAATTCCCACATATCACCGTTATAGTGGAGTCGGTGACCTGTATGTGCACTTGAAGGAGTTCGTTTATGAGTCGGCCCAATTTCGACATGACCAACACTTGATGGCTTATCTGTTTGGTCTGTCATTAGAAGGCCCGGCTCGGGATTGGTTCTTCTCTCTTCCACAAGAGCAAGTTGTGAGTTTTCATGCCGTTCAAGAAAAGTTTATTCAACAGTATCAAGACCAGGTTGGGCCCAAGTATTCTATCGCGGATCTGGCACAAGAGATGATGAAGCCCGAAGAAGAGTTTTCTACCTTTGCCGATCGTTGGCGTCGCCTTGCCGCGCAGGTCTCGGGGCACATACCGGAGGGAGAACAAATCAAGATGCTGATATCCAATGCAACGCCCGAGTACCGCTTCATCTTAGCCCTCAACGACATCACCTCCTGGCAACAATTATACAGCCGAGCCCGCTTCATTCGCCAACAAATCTAAGATTCCCCTGACCTCGAGTCTCCACCATCCACCTCCACATATCAACCTTCACCCTCCACATGTCAACCCTACGCTCCCATGAGTCAGCCGGCCATGAGTCAGTCTTCCGCCACGTATCTCTCCACGAGCCAACCTCCTGCCTCTACATACCTATACACCTCAGCATATCAACCTTCCATGAGTCAGCCTCCCGCATCCACATACCCGTCTCCATCTCCACTTCCGGTCAAGGGAACACCACATCCCGAGCAAGTAGATGCCGTCTACATACCCCCTCATTCCGTTCCACACATGCCATCACCAAACACCTCCACCACTAGCCACGCACTCCTGCCTACGCAACCTCCACTTCCGTCTCCACAACCTTCTCCACCATTACATATCCCTCAGCATCCACCATGCCCGAAGCAGGCTCCTCATATTCCTTTGCCGGAGTGTTTCACCAATATATTTCGGGCTTTGATGGCCACTCATGCGTTGCCGCTCTCTCCGGTTGTGTCTTGCCGACCCGCAGTCGGGGATATGCTTCAGTTCTGTGATTTTCACCGCCAGCCGGGGCATTTGGTTGAGGATTGTCCTGAGTTCCGGGATTATGTTTATGATCTGGAAGCTAAGAAAAGGATTGACTGGGCCGCTATTCACAAAGTCATTTTACATCTTCGCAACCAACAGCAGCAGCAAGAAGTGCCGCCGGGGCAGCCGTCTCCCTTACTTCAAGGCCAGGGGCACCCTTGTGATTCCTCGTCTAGTTCTGCACTCGCTCCATCACCTACTACCTCACCTACTCCATTACCTCCACCATCTCCTATCCAATCTCTGCAACCTCCACAAACCCAAGCCTCCGCTCAGGCCAGTGCCTCCCCTTCTTCCCTTGCCGCCACTTCCACTACTTCTATCCCTCACACCGCTCGACGCGTAGTATCGACACGTCGACGGTGGACACCACAACCTCCCTCTTCACCCTCTCCACCTCCATGTCTACTACCCCCATCATCTTCATCAATATCCTCATTGCCATCACTATCATCCCCGTCTCCACCACCAGTGCTTCCATCACCTCCACCATCTCCACCACCTTTGCCATCTCCATCACCATCGTGGCTCGGGCCTGAGCAGGCTATACCTCCACCCTCACCTCCGACTTCACCTTTGTCCGCACCTAGGCTTGCCACCATCTCAACCCCTTTGCCACCCCCTAAACACATCACCACTCCCATTGAAACCTCCATGCCATCTAAACCGATTCCTATCCCCATTCCTCCATCCACTACCACCCCACGGAGTGGGTGTGCGCTTCCTTTGGTGCCCCTCGGGTCTAATCCCCAGGGAGACAATAAGCCAAGTCAGGATGATTCAGTGTCGGCAATGCATTTCAAGATTCAAGATTTTATCTGTCGGATGCCGGTTCGTGTCCTCGTCCCGGGTTATTTTGGGGATGATGCGCCTCTACTTTCAAAGATGACAGTTGCTAAGAAGAGTTCCCTTGAGTTGATGCCAGTTTCTTCACAAGCGAGGCCGGTGGCAATCTCCTTGCTCACCGGAGAGTTCACCGTTGATGCTATTATTTCTCCTCGCTCTATTGCTGTTCAGATGACATGCCAAGAAGGGTTCTCTACCCGCGTTGTGCTTACACATATGGCCACTAAGCAGATTATGGGTTCTATGTTCAAGGGGCAATTGGCCATATCATCTACACTTTCCAAGGATATTCTGCACCTGTTGTGTAATCTTCCTCGGTTTATTAGCAAACCGGCCATGTCAACGCCGTGTATTACTCTCCCTCAGCTTCACCCGTCTCTTCTATCAAGGGAGTTGTGCTTCAAGACTGAGTTCCGAGTGGAGTTACCGAATCTCATGCTTCTAGTGCCGAGAGACAAAACCCCGTGGGTTTGTGATATTCATCACTCTGAAGGGTTACTCGCCCAAGAGTGTTCGCATATTGCTAGAACCGGGTGTCTAGGGGCAACCGCACCGATGAAGTTGCATGTTCACAGTCGGGCCAGGTCATCTGCTAGGTGGGCCCGTTATTTGAGAAGGTATTACAGATTAAGAAGCCCGAAGGTCCAAGCCCGCACCAGGTGGGTCCATTTTCAAGAAATTTCTGCCAAGAAGAGGCGGCGACGTAAACTCAATGGCTATCGGTTGTGCATTCAGGGGTCCACCTCTTCCTCCTTTTCTTTTCATTCATCCTTCCTTCTACTCAGTTCCCACCCTTGGGTGGTGTATCTTCCTCCATCTGATCCTATCTCCATCATTTTCTCCTCCTTCCATAGGTCCATGCGTCCCCATTCCTCTCTTTTTTCCCCGGATCCTTCAGATTTTCCCTCCTCTCACGATTCTAGGCCCTGGCCTATGTCATCATTCCATCCTAATCTCGGGACATCACCTGATTATTCTTCCCCGAGACTTCCAGGTGTTGCCTCTGATTCTTCCCCTCCGGTATCTCCGGGTTCTTCTTATTCCCCAACCTTGTCGGGTGTCTCCCATTCTCCTTCTCCGGCACTGTCGGATGATTCTCGTCCCTCTTCTCCGACCACGTCGGATGATTCTTCTTATCATCTTTCTACTCTTTCCTCTTCACCCTTTCGGGGTCTTCGCCCTTTCTCTTGCTGTTTTCGAGGATTTAGTCCGCCTTGATCTCAGCTAATTTGGTTTATTCTATATCTGGTTCCTTGTTATCAGGGTCTCGACGCCTTAACGAGGGAGTTCTAGCCCTCGTCTCTCTTCCTTTTTTATTCCTCCTTCGTCTAGTTTGGTGTCTGCCGCTCCTCCATGTAGAGGAATCTTTGATCCTTTGCTATCCTCTCCCTTTCGTCCTGACAAGCAAGGAATACAAAGCTACTCGCGCTCCTTAAAGCTCGATGATCGAGATCGCTTCAGGATGCCGATTTTTACGCCATGGATTTGCAAAGGTATCTTTATTTTGAGCAAAGAAACATGCTTTCATTTTTCATTGTTTCTATTACTCCTGCACATTGTTAAGATAAATGTTGGTTCCTCACATGGTTAAGTAGCTTTTAGAAATTTACTTAGTTCATTTAAAATGAGTTCGCTTCTGCAGCATCCTTAGGCTGGTGATAGCTCCGTGCTAGGAGTCCAGTTCATTCCCCGATCGTTGAGGGTGACCTTTGAGCATGGGTTTTTCACACACTACACGGCAAGCCATAGCCAATCTCTCTAGTGCAACACCGTTGCTGCTTTGGCCATACTTTGGGTATGCACAAAGGTCTTTTTATTTTCTCTGCTCGGCCAAGTGTAGGGGCAAGAGGTTGATAGATAAGATGACCAACCTAGGCGCTCCCTAATACGAGAGAGGTCTCAAATAGGGGCAGTCTTGACCCTCGAAAGTGAGCTTTCATGCAATATCTAGCCAATAAAGGCTACCAAAAATAAGAATGAATATGCAAAATTATGAAAATCAAAGGCATGGCAAGAGTGGCGAAGCCCCGCGGGACGTCATGGGCCCGGTCGCATGCATGCCTGATAAATATGGGTCTCCAAATCAAAGACACAAAGCCCCAGGGTAACAGACCTACTCTTTGAGGGGTGGTGCCCTGGAAGGAATTCAAATCCTGATGTCTCCCATCCTGCATAAAGCTTGTCTCTAATTTTCTTCTTTCTCCCTCTTAGGCTGGGTTGTATCCCGGGTATGGCCTTAGTAGGGGCACCGTTCTTTAGAGGCGGTTGGTTATGGTAAGCCACCCTCATATGCACGCCCTGCTTAAGGGAAGCCTTTAATGAGAGGGGAGGGACAGCGATCTCTGGCGAGTAGTTCGAGCCCGTCTTTGGGTGCTGCAGATTGCTATGTCAAAATCCAAAAAAATGAAATATAGTTCAAAATCCAAAAAAATCAAATATGTCAAAATTCTGAAAAGAAAAAAAAATGAAATATAGTTCAAAATCCAAAAAAATCAAATATGTCAAAATTCTGAAAAGAAAAAAAAGAAATATTGTCAAAATTTCAAAAAAAATTGAATATGTCAAAAAATCCCAAAAATTTGAATATGGCAAAAAAAATCAGAAATACAAAAATCTAAAAATACTTCTCTTTTGTTCCTTTTATTTTTATCTTGAGGACATATACGTAATCTGTTTGCTAAGTGTGCAGGCTGCAGGTTGCAGGTTCAAGCTTTCCTTGCTCTATCATTCGCTCTGTCTCATGCTCATATTCTTCGATATGTTCTCATCTCTTCAATATCTCTTCTGAAGCTCATGGCCTTCCCAGCTTTCGCTTATCTGCTTAATCATGTTTCCATGAGAGGCATTGTCCCACAATTTTGAACCTGGCGGTTTCGCTTCATCTGATCTTGGGCTTTGATTGAAGAATGTGCTTGTTATCTTTATCATGTCTATAGTCCTCCATGTCTTTTGTCCCGATGTGTCCTTGTCATATGTGTCTATGTCCTCTCGTGTTGGTCGTATCTTTGTTCCACCGAGTCATTCATCACACGTGTCTTTGTCCTCCATGGTATTGTCATCCCACGTGTCTTTGTCCCACCGTGTCCTTATACCACTGCATGTGCTGTCCCACCGTGTGCATGTTGTCTTGTCCCACCGTGCCTTTAGCTGCATGCATGTTTGCCATTTGTTTGTTTGATTCGTTATGTTATGTTGTGCCATGTTTTGTTCATATTTATCTTATTATGTTATGTTCATGTCATGCTCGTTCATATTCGTTCATGTTCACATTATATCATGTCAATGTGGTTGTTGTCTTATGATGAAAATCCACAAAAATCAAGAAATCGAAAATCTAAAAAATGCCGTTTCGCTTGGCAGGTAAGTCAGGTATGGCTCTCTATCCTTGCTCATTGTTGCATTACTATATGGTATCTACGTTATTATAGACTCTCAAGGACCGGATGGTTGCCCGTGTGTTCTGGGATCTGATGTTCCCCTTTAACAAAAACGATGATGATCTAAGAGCATACGGTTCATCGTTGGATAGGCCGCTCGGTTGAGTCGAGTGGGGGACGATAGACTCTGTCTCGCACGCCGTGGTTGCAAGAAGACTCTTGACCCCGTCTTGGTTCAGTCTAGTAATATTATCCTTGAGTACTTTCTATTTTATCTTTCTTTGCATTCGTTTTAATGATTTCTTTATTTTAGCCTAGCATGCATCATGTCATTTTGAGCATTCATGTCTCGTGATCCGTTCAAGGATTTCTCCTCAGCAGTGGTTGATTGCACTCAGTTCTCTTGGATAAGAGATTCTTCATTCCACTCCGAATTTGAACGATTTCTCTGATCTTGCCGCTTGGTCTGGCTGGCCAGCATGATTCCTGTCTGGATTTTATCTCAGTCTTATCTCTCCTTTCCAGCTCTTATGCTGTGTTTCTTCTGACCCACTCATTGTCCGTGGATTGTGTCCCCGATGAGGCTGGTCGTGTTTCCTTTTTCCTCCTTTAGTTTAGTTCTCCAGACATGTCTCATCCTTGTCAATCATTTCAGGTGGTTAGTTCGGCGTTTTCGGGAGAATTCCTGTCGCTTGTTGGTTGTGACGGGTGTCTTTTTGCCTTGATGCCCGCTTATCAGTTCTCTCCGCTTCATCTCCGCTTCATCACCATTTCACGTCGTTGTCGCTTTCACTCCACCTCCTTTCCATTTCGCCTCCACGTCCACTTTCGCTCGTTCCCTTGCAAAGCGGACATCAAGGAGGGGCATCTGTTGACACCCGTTTTAGCCCACAAGTTGTGTCGTTTCTCTTATTCATCATTTTTGATGTCCCGAATTAACCATTATTTTGGAGCTTTCTTGGATGAATTTTAAGCCCATTTTTACCATTCCAAACCCTTTGAGTCTTGGAGATCATGATTTCTTAGAGCTTCGGAGCTTATCTTTTCAAATTCTGGCTTCTAAGTCGACTTTCGGCCCATTTATGCCGGCTTCCCTCAAGTAATCGGCTCTCTCTCACTGTGCAGTCTTGAAAGTGGTTCTTTTTCACCCTCTTCCAATCCTCTTTTCAAAAAGTTGTCTTCATCAAAGTTGTTCCTCTTTCAAAGATCTACAATTTCTTCTTCTACACCGTTGGCCAGTTCTGCCCCGATTGTGAGCTATTCGCATTTTTCTGGCATGCCGTGCTGTTCACCTACATTCCAGAATTTTCCTCTCTATTCCAGCCCCATTTTCACCCTCCTCCAATCATTTTCTCACATTTCTTTCTTCATAAAAGTTGTTCCTCTCTCAGTTATCTACAACTTCTATGTTTACCACTTTGTCTAATTCTCCACCGTTTGAGAGATACGCTTCGATTTCTAAAGTCGCGCGCAGTCTACCCAGAATCTGCCTTCATCGATGTGAAGGTCATTTGCAGGTGCGTTACTTCATTGAAGTGACGGCCCAGTGAAGACCGTTACTTCAGTGTGACGGTCCTACGATAGACCGTCACACCAAAACTTGCCCAAAACAGCCCGGTTCAACCCCTATAGTGTGGCGGTCCTATCCTTGACCGTTAGACCAAGTGACGGCCCTGTTTAGGTGCGTTACATCCAATCTCATCCGAAAACGTCTCGTTCGACCTCCAGAGTGTGACGGACCTACCCTAATCCGTTACATCATATGTGACGGTCCTATGATAGACTGTTACATGCACCAGAGAGTCCAATTCGTGCTGGACTTTGCTCCGTTTCTGTGCTCCGTGGCCCTCTTGAAGAGTCCATAACTTCTTGACTTCTTATCCAAATTGATCCCCGTTTTTTCCTGCTTCTAGCCCTTGGTATTATCTTGAATTCGGTTCATAGGAATCAAATTTTAATTGGCAATATCTCTTGGGATCTGGGTCGCAAGATCAGGATTTAGGAGTCCTAGTTCAACTCAAACTCTGCAGATAAGGCTCCGGGGCTGCCTTCCAAAAGACATATCTTCTAGAATCCTCCTCCGAATTGATCCCCGTTTGTTCCTATCTCTTGTCCTTAGTATTATCTTGAGTTTGATCCAGAGAACTCGATTTATCTTGGACTCTATCTCCGGGAGTCGTGATAAGAAGATGAGGCTTTCTTGTAAAACTCTATAAAAACTGCCCAGCTCGCAATCGCGATGGGGGGCTCTTTCCGGACGTGGGGCGAAGCCATGCTGCACCGCTGACTCAATCCTTCGACCCCATCTTGAAGAGGGAAGTATTAACTTTCAATTCTATCCTTCTGGGCTTGATTTCATGATCTCCACTCTTAGTTCTCTTCCTCTCAAAATCACAAATCATCACAGTTTCCTGCACTTTCTGCTACACAAGCGTTTTTCTCCGTTTTGCATCATCGTTTTCTCTCTACTCTCTCAATCAAATCTCGTGATTTCAAATCTCATGCATGCACAACACACACACCTATCTTTTCCACCCACACATAGGGGTTAAAAACCTCCCCCCGGTGAGTTTGCCCTCAATTTTTACCCCTATTTTATCACTGCGGGATTGATACTACACATGCATGTTCTAATGGGTTTTTTGTCCTTGTTTGATCTTTGTTTTGCAGGAGAGCATGAATACAACGTGAGGCCCTCTTCCTCTAGCCGGCTGGAAGGAGAGGAGGTTTGAATCCACAAGTTTCCCGCACCCCGTTTCAAGCGCGATCAAGTTTTCTTTCCAAGGTATACGGCGCCGTTGCACTCCTTTCTTCATCCTTGCGGCGTTGTTGATCCTTGGTGGCGATCACGGTTAGTATTTCCATCCTTTCATCCCCTTGTCTTTGATTCACATGTTTATGTATGTATGTATTTAAAAAGGGGGGCGGGATAGGAATCTAATCTAATTAAAAAAGGAATCAACATATACGTGATCTCAATTGTTGAAAATAATGTGTTTGAGCACATGTAAAATAAATCAGTGGATAATTTTAAAAAAAATCACATCCATTGTGCATTGATACATACGTGATGTCAGGATGCATTCAACGACATCGGGAGTCCTATGTGAGACAACCAAATGGTGCCACGAGATTATGTAGTGCAATCCAATTGACAGTTCTATAACGCAAGCAAAATAGCAAGTAATATTCAAGCATCAATTATATATGTATACTTAGATCTATTTTTTGCGTCCTATTCAAGATTCGTCAACTTGGATATATGTATTGGCTAGGGCTGAGTCGCATATTTAGGCAAACTTATTGCAATGTTTGGATCATTTAACTAATATTTTAATTTATAAAATTATTATTTCATCAATCTAAAATATGTATAAATTATTTAGTTTATATTTATTTTAACTAAATTGTAAATATTATATCATTCTCAAATAATTAATAAATTAGTAAATCGAGAATAGAGTTTTAATATTTTGTATCTATGAAATACAAGATCTATGGTTACTGTTCTATCATTACTATAATATTTTAATTTAAAAATTTTAATAAATTTTTAAATATTATAATATTATTTAAATAATTTATAGTGAAATATACCTATTAAAACCAGATCATGACTCTGAACTCTCCATAGATACAACACAGCTCCGCTATAGTCTGATACTGCAAGCCATGCTCCAACCACATTACATCTAAAACTTAACACTTGCCTCAATTATCTTAATGATATTTTTAAGAGAATATTGGTGTGGTTACCAGTGAAATGGGATAGATATAACTTAATTTATTAATATGTGAACATATTAATCTAAAGAATATGAGTATAAATATTGAGGAGGGTAAAATCGACGTGGCCCATGCACGGCCCATTGGCATCAGGCCCACGTCGGCCCAAAGTTCGTAATGCACATGATGGATCCCCGACAGCCACGGCCCACGACAGACGACCCAATAGGGCTGGCCATCGGATTCGCCAGCCCACGAAGGGGATCAACCCGGGAATATCAGGTGCCGGACGACCCTCCGGTGACCGAACGTTACTCCTGCCATCATCGGCCACGACTCCAATAAAGACGAGCACGCCCCACGAGTACCGTAAGACTCGCCTTAAGGGCGCCCAACTCAGGAGGAACGGATGGTCAACGGGAAACTCCCCACGATTACAGGGAGATATTACCCCACGACACACGCCCTTCCCTGTTAAGGGATAAGCCTCCATTGCCAGGACAACCCCTATAAATGGACCTTCGACTAGGGACAGGGAGGGACAGATGAACACGGCAAGAAAGACTCCGACACACGCTACGACAGGCTAATTGTTCCAGAGAGCGGCTTCTACAGAGGAGAGCTACAGTCCGCTTCCGAGCACCCTTCCAGTCTAGTGATAGCTCTCCGAGAACTCACTGAGCATGGCGAGCACTCCGTGGAAGCCCAACCATCACTCCAGGCTTGATCAGTCGCCTCTCAACTCCCTCTCTCACTCCTCAGTCTTCTCTTAATCCCCATCCTCCAATGTCTTGACTTAAGCATCAGAGGGTTGTCCCATGGGATAACGCCCAGGGCTCCTTCTGATGCCGTTTCTTTGATGTGTAGACTTCCATGGGTGGTAAGATGATCTTTCCTGAACAAACAAATATTAAAAATATGATACGTGATTCGAGAGATTATTTTCTTACCTCTATAAATATGTTTTCACAGAATTACATACAATTATCTCCTTTATCTCTGTTGCAGCTCGACGTGAACTAAAAAGAGAAAAATTACCGTTATATCCTTCAAATCTTTATATCTTACCCTCGTCTGATTTTTTTGTACGTCTTAAAATCTTTAAGAAAAAAATTCATATATCAAAATGTGAGGTTACCTTTAAAAATAATACATGAATAGCCCCAAAATTTAAAACTTTTGGGTCTGATTGATAACCGAATAGAATTAATGAGGTTTGGATGAGCTCGGATGTGTTATGAATTGCTTTTTTGACTTTTTTACTTTGACAACTGATCCTGAACATGGTCAAATGGAGCATTATGGCCTTCTTTATTATCGGTATGGAGTAGCGCATTCGACCTCTTTCGATCGAATGCGGTATTTAACCCAAAGTAGGAGAGATGTGTGTGAGAGACGTCGATGGGCCCCATGAATTTCTCTCTCACCGGGCGGAGAATCCAGCGATGCTATTTGAATCAGGGTTTACCATCTCGGTGCGAGTTGGTCAGACCCGCACGACCCGACCCGTCCCAGCCCGGAGGCGAGACGCACGGGACGTGAGTCGTGACCGGGTCACTTTATTATTTTAATATTGTATTATATATATATTATATATATAAAGAGTCTTTTTATTGTATTGTATTATTTTATATACGTATTATATATATAAAGTCTTTTTTTTATTTTAACACAGAGCGAGATGAACCGAGACGGAGTGAGATGGGATCGACCCGACCTGACTCATACCGTGATCAGGACGAACGAATCAACCGAGACGACAAACTCTGATTTGAATAACAAACCGAGCCTATAAAATAGGGCCTAAAGTTATAACAACTCTAGATATATACTAATAGGTTACATAAAATCAGGGTTACAGAGATTATTTATAAAGATTTAGAGATATAAACATAATTAACCGAAAGGATGAGATGTGATGAGAAACAAAAAATCAGGGCCGTTATTGTCCGGTGGATCTTCATCACACGATCAAGATGTAACAAGAAACTCCACCGCCGATCCACGATCTTTCTCTCTCCCCAACATTTCGTTCAGTGGGTGACTGCCCATCCGGCTCTCCACGTTGCTGTATCCTACTGGCTATTTAACGTCATCCACACCACACCACACCCTGGACGTGTCACCGCTTCATCCACCCAAAAATTTCAAAAATCCAGAAAAAACATTTTCGGAAAATTGCTTTAAAATATCCGGGAAAGATCTCCTCACATTATCCGCAGGAAATCATCTCCGTCAACTGGACAGATCCGACGGTCCACATTCCTGATCTCAATCCCCCTATCCACTGCCACGTGACCACGCTTTAAACCCCTCCGGAACCCCACTTCGGACCCATCGCTCCATCCAAAAAGAAAAAAAACAAAATTAAAAATTAAAAAATGGCCGCCGCCTTCTCCTCCACCGCTACCACCGCCCGCCGCCACGCCACGCTTCCCTCCTACGCCGGCCTCAGCCGCTCCCCCGCCACCGATGCCTCCCCCTCTACCGTCCCCCTGAGCAATGGCGGCGGCCGTGGACGTCTTCAGCAGGTCGCGCCACTCGTGGTCCGGGCCTCCAAGTCCAGCCCCAAGCTCCCCTCCGGACGGCGCCTGCGGGTGGCCGTGGTGGGCGGGGGTCCCGCCGGGGGCGCCGCCGCGGAGACGCTGGCGAAGGGGGGCGTGGAGACAGTGCTGATCGAGCGGAAGCTGGACAACTGCAAGCCCTGCGGGGGGGCCATCCCGCTGTGCATGGTGGGGGAGTTCGGGCTGCCCCTCGACATCATCGACCGCAGGGTGACCAAGATGAAGATGATCTCCCCCTCAAACGTGGCCGTCGACATCGGCCGCACCCTCAAGCCCCACGAGTACATCGGCATGGTTCGCCGGGAGGTGCTCGACGCCTACCTCCGTGAGAGGGCTGAGCAGAATGGCACCACCGTCATCAACGGGCTCTTCCTCCGCATGAACAAGCCGGCGGGGCCCGGCCAGCCGTACGTGCTGCACTATACCAAGTACGGCGGCGGCGGCGGGGGTGCTGCGGGGGTGGCGTCGACGGTGGAGGTGGACGCGGTAATCGGGGCCGACGGGGCCAACTCCCGGGTGGCCAAGTCCATCGGCGCCGGCGACTACGAGTACGCCATCGCCTTCCAGGTAGCCATAAAATCCTCTCTTTTTGACTAGTAAAGAGACAAGGAGCCATCTTTTTTAATGGCGGATCGGTGGGTTCTTGGTGGTGTGGCAGGAGCGGGTGAAGATCCCGGATGAGAAGATGGAGTACTACAAGGAGCGGGCGGAGATGTACGTGGGGGCGGACGTGTCGTCCGATTTCTACGCCTGGGTGTTCCCCAAGTGCGACCACGTCGCCGTCGGCACCGGCACCGTCATCGACAAGGGCGACATCAAGCGCTTCCAAGCGGCCACCCGCCTCCGTGCCGGCGACAAGATCGAGGGCGGCCGCACCATCCGCGTCGAGGCCCACCCCATCCCGGAGCATCCCCGCCCCCGCCGGTACGCACCTCCCAACTCACCCTCACGCTCGCCTGTGCCTGCTGCATTGGCGTCTGCAAGTCATGGTGGCAATTGTGATGGTCACTCATTCATGCGCGCAGGGTGCTGGACCGGGTGGTGCTGGTGGGAGACGCCGCCGGCTACGTGACCAAGTGCTCCGGGGAGGGCATCTACTTCGCGGCCAAGAGCGGGCGGATGTGCGCGGAGGCCATCGTGGAAGGGTCCGAGGGGGGCACCAGGATGGTGGACGAGTCCGACCTGCGGCGCTACCTGGACAAGTTCGACAAGACGTACTGGCCGACGTACAAGGTGCTGGACGTGCTGCAGAAGGTGTTCTACCGCTCCAACCCGGCGCGGGAGGCCTTCGTGGAGATGTGCGGCGACGAGTACGTGCAGAAGATGACCTTCGACAGCTATCTCTACAAACGGGTGGTGCCGGGGACCCCCGTGGAAGACCTCAAGCTCGCCGTCAAGACCATCGGCAGCCTCATCCGCGCCAACGCCCTCCGCTGGGAGATGAACAACATCACCACCTTATGAAGAACTCGCCTTGGGTTGTGAGTTGCCAGGCAGCTGCAGACATGGGCGTCGTGTTCCAATGGAATGAAACGTTATTGCTGCCTGTTCATTGTTCTCTCTCACTGTGTACAAGATCAGCTCCCCAATTGGAAGGCACTGGAACGCTTGTTGCAGATAGAGCTAGAGTTTACCTCTTGCGGTGTTACAACATAGAAATTTCTGGTTGAAAGAGATAGCATTTTAATTCACATGGGTGCATGATAACTCTCGTGTTGCTTGAATCAACATGATTAATGATGTGTTTTTTTTTGTATCCTTTTCACAATTCAGGTCCCTCTTTTTGGTTGTGTATGTTTTTTCCCCCTCTCTCTTCGCACCTTAACTCAAAAGGTGATGTGTGTTTAGGAGGTTGCTGCAGAAAAATAAAGGGTCGGGGTCTGTGGCTTTGAAGATGCCATTTCATCGACTCCGTTTTGTTTCTGCATTCTGACCCATGAAGCTGACACCCATGTTAGGTTGTACAAACTAAGAGGTGGGATTATTATGCACAGGACGTCTTTCTTAGGAAAGCTATTCTCATAACTGCTGTTATTTTCATTTGGCACCGGAGATAGAACCTTGAGAATAAAATTGGATTGCAGAGAGATGGGTGTTTGGTAGAATCATGGGCAACTTTGCGAGCTGAGATTGAAGAAATGAGGAATTGTGTGTGAGTCAAGGCCTTGGCATGGTACAGAGTTCCCAACATTGATGAACAGAGTTCCCAACATTGATGAAAGCATACTACGGAGTTCCCTGTTAGATGTAAATGGAGAAATGGAAACAGAGATACATATTCCCCGGCCTCCATCTTCGATACCAAAATCCTGGAAAATTGAGGATAGACAAGCATCCCCTCCCCCCTCAATATTATTCACTACCAAAATTTTTTATTAGGCCATGCTATGTTGTGTCTTTAATATTGCCTATGCTCGCTAAACAGAGACCCAATGAGAAAAACAACGATGCTTCGATGGGCACACCAGGTCATGCCTCACTGTTTGAAACAGGTGAAAAGTTTTCCTCAGTATTTGAAACCATTAAAGGCATGTCTGAAGGATTTTTTTTTTTTAATTGCAAGTCATGACTCGTGGAGGGAACGGTTGATGAGGCCGACCGTTAAGGACTCAGATTTTGAAAAGTAAGAAGTGGATTCATAGACCCAGTTAACAACCACCCAGAACCCCCTTCCACTGCCCATCACCGCCACCACCATCTCCACTCCTCCCTCCCCTCGGCCCTGTTGATCTCATCTGACAGGTCCAAGCATGGACATGGCCGACGAAGAAGTCCACGTCAAGTCCTTCGACGTCGAAGCGGCCTCCCCACCGTCGGGGCCGGCCTCCTACCCCTCCTCCCCCCGCCCAACCCTGCAGTCCTCCACCGCCGTCACCTGCGGCGGGGGGAGGCGCCCTCGGGCGGCGGTCGCCAGGGGCATGCAGAAGACCCTGTCGAAGACGTCGATGCTGGTCAACTTCCTGCCCACCGGCACCCTCCTCACCTTCGAGCTACTGCTCCCGTCCGTCTCCGGCGACGGGTCGTGCTCCCGGGTGAGCACCACCATGATCCACGTGCTGCTGGGCCTGTGCGCCGCCTCCTGCTTCTTCTTCCACTTCACGGACAGCTTCCGGGCAGCGGACGGGAGGGTGTACTACGGGTTCGTGACGCCGCGGGGACTGGCGGTGTTCAAGGCGGGGCTGGGGGTGGAGGTCCCCCGGGAGGAGAGGTTCCGGATGGGGGTGGTGGACCTGGTGCACGCGGTGATGGCGGTGATGGTGTTCGCGGCCATCGCGCTGTCGGACCACCGGGTGACCAACTGTCTCTTCCCGGGGCACGAGGAGGCGATGGACGAGGTGATGGAGAGCTTCCCGTTGATGGTGGGCGTCCTCTGCAGCGGCCTCTTCCTCGTCTTCCCCAACACCCGCTACGGCATCGGCTGCACGGCTGCCTGACACATCCATGCATGATGCATCCATCCATTCATCCATGTATGCCATGCAAACACCGATGTGGGTGATCGAAGAACTTGCTGGTCTCTATGTTGTACGTAGCAGGAACATGCATGATCCTTTTTTTTTTTAAAGTTGGTTTTGACTTTCGCCACACGGGGTGCAGTAAATGCATGCCTCATGAACTAATGTTGCAGTGTCTGGAACTACATATAAGAGATTCCTTGGTGAAGTATGGGCAAGAATTTCAATTTTTAGTTTATAAGTTCCGCTTCCAGGAAAGAACAGGGTATGGCGCTGCTCTCGTGCGATATCATAAACTATTTTCTGGTGAGGTCGCATATGCTTGTGTTCTGTAGTCTCTGTAAAAGATCGGATACAACAAAAACTATACATACCTTCGCATACCCACGAAAGTGAAAAGAAATGAAGTAAACATTTGACTTAAAATTCTGCGAATAGCAGGGAGTAGAGCAGTTGTCTTTCTTTCCTCCCGAGAAAGAAAAGAAAAGTGAAAAGCCAAATCGATTCTTTTCCACTGGTCATTCCATCTCCAGGAGAGAAAGCCAGTTACTTGTCCCAAAAGCATGCATCTTGCATTCGGGACATCAATATAACAGTAAAACAAATCTCTGGCATAACATTCTGCACCAGAGGACTTCAATGGCTCATGGATAACAACACACAGAGGGGTGGCATCTGCAAAGGAGGTCGGTGAAACTGAAGGTCTTCCTCTGCGCCATATTACTGAAGATTAAATAGGCCCCAAGATTTTCCTGTTAGAAATAAACAGTGTGCAGGGACAACATCATGGCAATAAACGGACCACAGTAGATGCAATGCAAACCATAGTAAAATTACATAGAAGGTTGATTCAAATAAGGATAACTAAGAGGAATCAAACATAAGCATGATTGTTGAACAATTAAGTATGAAGGAATAAACAATTATATCTATCTAAACAACTGGATTAGTAGAAGCGCCTCAAAGAGACTCCCCTTAGAGAAGATATCGCCCCCACAAACACGGTGCGATAGAAATAGCGATCTTCCCCCAGGATACGACTACTAACACAAGAAACTTAAGCGCACTCTTAAGAATCTTGTAATAATTACTACACGAAAAACCTAAATCGCTTCTTTTAAAAAGGTTAGAAAGCATGCACCGAACACCGAAGAACAAGGGCTGCAAGTGTCCGCGAGCGTGCACAGCGATGAAGACGGTGGCGAACGCACGGGACGAAGACAGCAGCGATATCCGCGGGATGGCGCAAGGAGGAGCCGGAGACGAGAGCAAGAGAGCGACGTTGCGAGCGGTTCCCCTGTGAAGTCGAACAGACACGAAAAAAGAGTAGCAAAAAGTAACTGGCACTTTAAAGGCCATGTGCCCAATCCTGTTTCATGAGTACTTTCAAGAATAACCCAATTCTTTAACTGCGGCCTCACAGTTGTACTCATATAGGTGGGCTTCTCCAAGGATGCACTGCAAACATCCTGCCTTACCAGGCTTGAACCCATTAAAAGTATACAACTTAACCTTAACTTGCAGTAACAGGCACTAGATTGTTTAGGATTACAGGGGAGGAACTCAGATACAAAGTATCTATTTAAACAAGTGCCTTCCAGTCCTCTCAACAGCTTGTTATTACCACATTGAACCTTCTTTGTAGGATCTCTACTCAGATAGGTTAGGTTGCCACTGCAGGAGAACAACTGATGGGTTTCAGTCCCATCCCCATCCTAAATTTTTGGACTTGACTCTTGTTAAGTCCTTTAGTCAGAGGATCAGCTATGTTGTCCTTGGTACCAACAAAATCCACAGCTATCACTCCCTGAGACACTAATTCTCTTACAGACTTAAGTCTGAGTTGAATATGTCTCCTTTCTTTTTTATTGTACTTTGAACTTTTAATCTTGGCAATTGTGGTCATATTATCACAATGCACAGATATCGCAGGTATAGGCTTACTCATCAGAGGGAGTTCAGAAAGA
The DNA here is from genome assembly GCA_022559845.1 of Amorphophallus konjac. NCBI lineage: Eukaryota > Viridiplantae > Streptophyta > Magnoliopsida > Alismatales > Araceae > Amorphophallus > Amorphophallus konjac. The sequence continues at coordinate 93,356 of JAHNEJ010002326.1, read as the reverse complement.
AGACCCCTGATCCATTCAGCCTCCATACCAGTAGTATCCAAAGCACACAACTCAGCCTCAAAAGTAGACCGAGACAAGATGGTTTGTTTAGTTGACCTCCAGGCAACTACACCACCTCCCAGGGTAAAGACATACCCTGTGACACCATTGCTCCCTGAGTTTTCAGCTATCCAGCTTGCATCACTATATCCCTCAAGTACAGCAGGGAATTTCTGAAAATGCAAGCTTAGGGTCATGGTACCCTTTAGGTACCTCAGCACCCTATCTAAGCCTTCCCAGTGAGTATGGTCAGGACAGCTTGTGTATCTACTGAGTTTAGACACAGCATATGAAATGTCTGGTCTAGTACAGTTTGCAAGATACATTAAGCTTCCTATAACCTGAGAATACCGCAATTGAGACACAGGATCACCACTCTTATTCTTGCAGAAAATTCTAGAAGGATCATAGGGTGTACAGACAGCTTTACAATTCTGATAGCCAAATTTCTCTAAAACCTTCTCAACATAGTGAGATTGAGAAATTGCTATTCCTTCAGCTGATCTAATAAGAGTCAGCCCCAGAATCACATTTGCCTCACCCATATCTTTCATTTCAAATCTGCTACTTAAGAATGATTTGGTCTCAGTTATGATTCCCAAACTGCTTCCAAACAACAAGATATCATCTACATATAGGCACAAGATTACAAATTCATTACCCTTAACTTTGTGATAGATACACTTATCAAACTCATTGACTATAAAACCAAATGATATGATAGTCATATCAAATTTTTCATGCCATTGCTTAGGAGCTTGTTTCAAACCATACAGAGACTTTACAAGTCTACAAACTTTATTCTCACTATCCGGAGCCACAAATCCTTCAGGCTGATCCATATAAATCTCTTCATCAAGATCACCATTAAGAAAAGCAGTCTTGACATTCATCTGATGGACAAAGAGATTATGTAAGGAAGCCAGTGCTACAAGCACCCTGATTGTGGTTATCCTAGTGACCGGGGAATAGGTATCAAAATAATCTATTCCCTCCATTTGTTTGAAACCCTTAGCAACTAGCCTAGCTTTATACTTGTCAACGGTTCCATCTGGTTTTAGTTTCTTCTTAAAGACCCATTTGCATCCAATGGTCTTTGAACCAGGAGGAGGATCAACTAACACCCAAGTGCCATTAGCAAGAATGGAATCCATCTCACTCTTAATGGCATCCTTCCAATGCCTAGCTTCAGCTGAAGCCATGGCATCTCGAAAGGTGGGAGGATCACCCATGATCTGGAAAGTGACAAAATCACTACCATAATCCTTGGCAACCCTTAGTCTTTTACTCCTTCTAGGTTCAACCTCTTCTTGATCATCAGCATCAAGATTAGGTCCGGATGCATCAGCCCCCACATTAGTTATTCTTTCCACATGTTCTGGAATAGAATCAGATGTAGAGGCAACAGTCTCAGAAGACAAATGTTGAGTCAAACCAGTCTTCATGGGAAAAACATTTTCGAAGAACGTGGCATCACGAAACTCGACTATGGTGTTAATATCTATGCCAGGAATTTCTGATTTGACAACCAGAAACCTGTACGCATAGCTATTTTCAGCATAGTCTAAGAAGACTGCGTCAACTGTCTTAGGTCCTAGTTTCTTTCTCTTGTGCTCAGGAACAAGTACCTTTGCAAGGCACCCCCACACTTTGAGAAATTTCAAACTAGGTTTCCTATGTCTCCAAAGTTCAATTGGACTACTATCTCTATGTTTCAGGGGAATATGATTCAGAATAAGGCAAGCCGTATTCAAAGCTTCCCCCCACATATACTTTGGTAGTCCCGAGCTCTGCAGGAGAGAGTTGACCATGTCAATGAATACCCTGTTTTTCCTTTCTGCTATCCCATTAGACTGAGGAGAGTATGGGGCAGTTGTTTCATGAATAATGCCATGATCTTGGCAATATTCCACAAACAAACTTGAAGTATACTCTCCTCCTCTATCAGACCTCAACCTTTTAAGAACTTTTCCAGATTGTGTTTCTGCTTCTTTCTTAAAGATGATAAACTTTTGCAAAGCCTCATCCTTAGATCTAAGCAAATACACATAACAGTATCTACTACAGTCATCAATAAAGGTAATGAAATACTTTTTATGATCCCTAGTCAACACACCATTAAACTCACAAATATCTGAGTGCACCAGATCCAGAATTTCTGAATCTCTAACCACAGAATGAAAGGGTTTTCTGGGTTGTTTAGCCTGTACACAGATATCACATTTCTTAGTTTTATCAACAGTATGTTCAGGAATCAATTTCAGGTTCATCATACGTTTCAAGGAATTGAAATTAAGATGACCTAAACGAGCATGCCACAATTCAGATGAATCTATAACATTATAAGCAACAGGAACAGAAGTAGAAACGGAAGCATTAACATCCACATTTCTGTTCATCACATGATCCACAAAGATTTTAAACAAACCATCAGAAAGATAACCTTTTGCAATAAAAGTCTTCAAATAGAGTATGACAACCTTATTACATTTAAAGTTCAGTTCATAACCCTCTCTTACTAACACAGAACCAGATAAAATGTTCCTCTTGACACTAGGAACATGGTACACTAAGGAAAGAGTAAGAACACGCCCTGAAGTAAACTTCAGGCTCACACGTCCAACTCCTAACACCCTAGCTGTACTCCCATTTCCCATTGTCACGGAGCGATCATGGATTTCCTGATAAGACACAAAATTAGCCCTGTCAGCACATAAATGCACATTGGCTCCAGTGTCTACCAGCCATTCATTTGGTTCATAAATAGTAAACAACTGAGGATTAAGAGAAACATACTCCATACCAGAAGAAGATCCACCGGTCACTACATTGACCTGTGCTGGGACATCATGGATCAACAGGGCCCTGTTCAGCACATTTTCTTTCTTTTTGGGACATTCATTGCGCATATGACCCTTATCACCACATGTCCAGCACTGTCCTAGCACCTTCTTCTTCTTTATCTTTCCTTTGGGTTTCATCTGCACAGTGGAATCAACCTTGGCCTTTCCTTTTAAATCTTTACCCTTCTGTTTTATTACTAAGTTTGCACTTGCATCTACAGGCATTTTGGGCTTTTCCTTTCTATGTTCCTCCTCAATAGCTATTGCCCTCATCAAATCATCAAGAGAAATGGCCCCTTTTCGATGCTTTAGGCCCATGCCAAAATCCTCCCAGGATCTAGGCAACTTCTCTATGATGCACATGACTTGGAGCTTTTCAGGCATTTTCATTTCTGCCTCAGCCAAACCATGGAACATAAGAAGAAGCTCATGTGCCTGCTCCCCTATAGATTTATTCTCGACCATTTGGAATTTAAGGAACTTGCCAACGGAGTACTTTTCCAGACCTTGGTCCTCGGTATTGTACTTCCGATCAAGTTCATTCCACAGAGCTTTAGTAGTGTTGAAGGTGGAGGTACTATAGACATCAAACAGGACATCTGACAGTGCAGTTAGAATGCACACATGTCCTAACCTGTCTCTATTAGTCCACTCTTCAACCCTCCTAGTACTCTCGGGGTCGTTTTCATCTATCACAGGGGGGTCCGATTCTATCAATGAGATTAGGCCAACCATGGTGAACCACATCTTCATGCGTTGTTGCCAACGCTTAAAGTGTTGCCCGGAAAACTTCGCGGGCATCCCAGACATGTCCACCCTGTTTCCAAAACTCATCGAAGACGACGATGCCATGAAGGATATCTTCTCTAAGACTGTTAGAAATAAACAGTGTGCAGGGACAACATCATGGCAATAAACGGACCACAGTAGATGCAATGCAAACCATAGTAAAATTACATAGAAGGTTGATTCAAATAAGGATAACCAAGAGGAATCAAACATAAGCATGATTGTTGAACAATTAAGTATGAAGGAATAAACAATTATATCTATCTAAACAACTGGATTAGTAGAAGCGCCTCAAAGAGACTCCCCTTAGAGAAGATATCGCCCCCACAAACACGGTGCGATAGAAATAGCGATCTTCCCCCAGGATACGACTACTAACACAAGAAACTTAAGCGCACTCTTAAGAATCTTGTAATAATTACTACACGAAAAACCTAAATCGCTTCTTTTAAAAAGGTTAGAAAGCATGCACCGAACACCGAAGAACAAGGACTGCAAGTGTCCGCGAGCGTGCACAGCGATGAAGACGGTGGCGAACGCACGGGACGAAGACAGCAGCGATATCCGCGGGATGGCGCAAGGAGGAGCCGGAGACGAGAGCAAGAGAGCGACGTTGCGAGCGGTTCCCCTGTGAAGTCGAACAGACACGAAAAAAGAGTAGCAGTAATTAGGGTAATCCTAATTACTCTCTTTATGTGCCCCACGCCCGCGACGGTTCGTATCCGAAACGATAAGTTCGGAAACCCCTCTTTCTCTCCAAGGAAAGGATAGAATAGCAAAAAGAATTCCAAAAAGGTGCCAAGGCAAGCCGGCTGGACCCACACCTCACACACGCGCGCCCGCCCAGCCCCGCCCGGCCCGGCGCGTGCGTGCGTGTGATTGGATCTAGCTTACCTCCACTATGTCTATAAGACATAGTCCATGGGGTCCTAGGAACTATAAGGTCCCCTCACCTCTTTGTGTTTTCCAATGTGGGACTAATATCCCCATACAAAACACAACACTTGAGGTAGCACCCTTATGGAAAACCTTTGAGTTTCCGGACCACAAGAAATGATGGGTGGGAAGGATGATGTAACACATGCACATGGCACAATTGTTTGATGCACTACCTTTTTTTCATAACCCAATTACCATGCACGCACCCTAGGCCGATAAGAACCAGCTCGGATGCAGGTTGAAATGCCTTTGCATCGGCAACAGATTTCTCACAGAAATTTGAAAACAGAAAAATATGAAGCAATTATATTCCACGTACCATTGAATCTGAGATCTTTACAGAAAACCCTGTACTCAGCTATGATACAAGCTCCTCCTCGGTAAGATACACAAGCCTCCGGGGAATCCCTAAACATCATGATACGCGCTACTCCATGTCCTTCTCCACTAATATTGTGAGGTAACACAACGTATTAGCAAACCCTAGTTCCTAATCTCCGGTTAGTGCATAGAGTATCAGTTAATTTAGCTCTTCCTCAAATCCCAGGTTAGCATGAGGAATAGGAGAAACTGCAACATCTCCTCAGGTCAGATATGCCTATATCAATATCCTCAACGTCCATCACAGCATCTTGCTCGATGTGTCTCCTGCAGTTTCTGCCACAGGCACAACATGTCCCTCGGCCCCTGGTAATGTGCAACAACATAACCAGATTCACACCCTTCATTGTAGATTCTCTCATCCTTCACATACCGGACGTCTGCACCTTTTTTCTTCATTTCTGAAATCCATATTCCCATTGCAACATCCTCCAGCTTGAACATCTGAGAATCAGCCAATTTAGCATAGAAAGAAAGGAACGGGAATCAGTCAATAAATGGCATCATTGAACATTAGACAAGCATAGGCATAGCTACCAAGCATATATATAGAAGAGCCACGTAACACCAAGTGACATCATGAAAAAGCAAGAGATTAAAGGAAAAAGAAAACCTTCAGACTCCCCTTCTTGTGCTGACTGTGGACCGTCCTCGCAACATCCTGTGATACCACATAGCCAGGACCATGTGCCCATGGTGGATATTTGTCTTCTGGCCATTCCTGCATTAAATATAAGTGAGCACGTTTACAGAGTAACTACATGAGAATAACAGTAAGAAACTAAATATAGACGTGTGGACTTATTTGACTTGCTTCAGCATCTAAAGCTTGATTGAAACAGAGTTACATAGAAATAATATTTACCGCTTCAAAAGACAAATTGAGGGAAGGATTTGCCAATTTAAAGAGCATAACCTTACGAGGCATGCAGATTTACCTGAGGGCTTATATACCATTTGCTATCAGAATTCCTGTGTGGTTGAGAATCTGAGTTAATACGACCATATAGCAATCCGGACGTCACATTTGCATTACTTAATGAAGTCAGGACTTCATCCACACGGACAAAGGCATCATCATCTGTTTTCATCACATATTTGGCTGAAACAACATCAGTCTGTCAAACACCAAAACAGGAATTAGATGAGGTTTCATTTGATGAGAAGGGAAAATATGGTAGCCGATATAGAGCAGGTACAAACCCCATACACACAAATGGCTATTGTCTTCCAGGTGATTAGACTGTAATAATCGACAAAAGGCATCAGCTGAATATCTCCATATGTGCGGGCTTCACGCCAGAGTTCCTCATTCACCATTTCATTTTTATGCTACTCAAAAACAAAGCCCAGCATCAGACAAAATAAACCAGCTCTGTGCCAGCAGAAAGGGCTTTCAAACAACCTCATGAAAGCACAATCATTGAAAGATATATTCTAAGGGAAAAAAAGGCTACAACATTCTCTCTCAGATGTCAGATCTAGAAAAGACTAAAATCCATCTTCAAGATAGGACTGTATCATAAACAAAAAATATAAAAAAATCTATATGAAGCAGGGCTTGCTAAGCCATAACAGAAGGGTCATTCATTAACTGTTACAAGAGGATATTCAATGGCCATGAGGATAATGATCCAAGTAATTAATATAATGGAGATTCAAATCTGGAAAGTAATTAGAAGCACTCATGGAACAAATAGTTTTCTAGAAGTGCACTGTTGACTATCTTTGAAAATGCATGAACAATGTGAAACTTCTACACAGACACATTGCAACATGGTAAAAATGGCTACCATGTAGCAGAAAGGAGAACAGACTTCTTACCAGGCCAACAAAAAAACGAACTGCAACATCTGCTGATCTCACAGCATCATACTGCATCCATGTTCTCCTGACAGCCATTCTACGTTTAAAATTGTTTGCTGTAGAAACAACACCAACGAACAAATCCAGAGTCTTATGAGGCAGCAAAGGAGGTGATTTGAGTGCTTGTAAATCTATGACATGTTCCAGATCCTCTGATGTAGGAAGACCACTGGCTAGTACAGAAATCAATTTAATATCTCCTGAAATCCTGACTTCATTAACAAGCCATGGCTCCAAGCTCTGAGATAACAAAAAGATAATTCATTCAGAAAGGATGTCATCCACTTTCTGAGGCCAATATAAGGCTTTTGAAGCTTAGGGTTACGACGCAGATACCTCACGGTAAGCAAATGCAGTTGTATGCTTCCCATCAACTGTCATCTGGATCCCTTCCACCCCCACTCGTAAAGTAGCAATCACCAAGTGTCCTTGTTTAAATGGGAAATAATGCCTAGGCTTAGACCCCTCTTTTGGGGTAGTAGACAGCCTTGAACCATTAGAATGTTTCTTTAGGACTTTTATTTGCTTATCTTCTTTACCCACCATTTTACTGCACTTCTCCAATTCATCCACTACAAAAGGAAAAGAAAACATGTTATAAAATAAAAATTGAAGGCCAGAGGGAAATGATAAAGATGAACAGAATCAAAAGACAACCGACAGCAATAACAGTGGACTACATCAGCAATACAATTGACAGTAACGCAACTGGACTACCAGCAATACAATTGACAGTAATACAAGTGGACTACATCAGCATACCACTGTCAGCAATACAAGTGGACTACATCAGCATACCACTGTCAGCAATACAAGTGGACTACAGCAAACGAAAGATTTCTTGTCATTTGTTTGCCTGGTCGTCCATTGGTACTTATTTCAGATAATTATATTCACATAAAGAACTAATGAAGATTGATGAAAAACGAGCACTGAAATATTGGTACATGGAATATGATTAAAAACTCATGCCTTAGAAGAAATAATTGGCAGACCTACCGCCAGACACAAGACAATGTCTTGAAAGCCATTACATATGCAACACGTCACAGAAGAAATGTTTTTTTTGCATAAACCCTTATAAAGAATATTAAAAGCAAGCAAACAAACAAGTCTAGACATAAACAATCATAGTTTGAATAACCTGTTATGAGAGCGACTGCAAATTTACCGCATCTGCAATTTAATTGGGGAGATTATATGTGAGTGAGATCCTTCAAACAGTAAGGCATAAGCACACCAGATACACATGTTCTTGCACAAGACGCCATACCATCTCACATTCTGGTTCAAATTAGCAACCGCTCGAAGGATCACATTGCTAGATACAACAGATAATCATACCCAGGTAACAAAGGACCATACTACCGTTCCAGTTGTTTTTTGATTGGACCCGAACCTCCACAGCTTTTGTTTTATCTTGTCCTTTTGACAAGAAATTCACGGAGATTTTAGAGATGGGATATTTTGGAGTTCAGGTGCCTTAGACCCTGTAAATACTGTTTATGTCAGTTGAATCCATTAACCTTTCCTTTTCTTTCTCACTTTTACGATTTATGTCAACCATGCATTAAACATGAGTTATTAGATCAGTGTACTGAGAATATGTTCTAAATTCAGCCCCACAATAAAGATTCTTTAGGACGTGATAGCATACTATGGTCACTTACAAAAGGATGAATGCACAATTTTTTTGGACATGTTTGAATACTGGAGTCCAGAAGTACCCAATAAAATGCCAAAAAGTGATTTCATGTCATGTATTCCTGACTGTGAAATACTATAAAAAATACAAGAAACTTAGCAAGTGCATAATTCTAGAGAAGATTAGAATGTAAAGACAATAACTAATACACGGAAATGTAATGGTGAATGAAGAATATGAATGAGCTAATACCTTTCTTATCATCAGGATTTGGAGAAGGGCAACGCTCCTCTGAACCCCAGTCATGAGCTACAGTCCATGTATTTTGGACGATAACAGGATCTTCTATTACCTTATCACCATGAAGCCGGACATTGTAGTGCAAAATGATGGGTGGATCTGGTTCCCCTGGAAGTGCGGTGCCTGTTAAGTCAATCTTGAAATTACCAAGAAGGCCACCAGGGGTCCCAATAACAGTAATAGAGGAACCCTGAATCAGGCCACAGGGGATCTTCAGTTTGAATGCACTGTTGTCAAAGTCTGAGGTATTCATTCTTCTGATAGAGTAAGGGCATTGCTTCTCTTTCGCTTTCTGACTTTCATTGGCAAAGGCCAGTCGTTTTTCATCTAAAATGGAATTCACAAGGCTACCCCAAGCACTAATGGCTTCCTTAACAGCATCTACTGCATTAGGCAAGCCTTCAGCATGATCAACCAAGTGTTTCAAATGCTTCCATGTTTGTAATGATCGTAATTCTTCATCTGAGAAGTTTTGCTGTCTAAAAAGAGTGGAAACTATTTTATCAGTTGAGATCACTTGAGAAACACTATCTGGATTTTGAAATGAAGGTGGTGTTGCCTCATTCTTCCAGTGAAGAAAATCAGATGCATTGTGGGAGAAAGGTCTTGGAATCAATCTTTCTGCAAGGGAATTCTCCATAATGCCATACCTCAGAACAAGCAAAGCAAATAGAGTCACTATCACAACAGTTCCAGACCACTTCTTCATCTTCAAGGATTAAACTTCAGGATCGAAGTCCCAGAAATCAGAGATGATAGCAAATATTGGAATTGTGCATGATGCCACAGACTTCTGAGCTGCTAAGTTCCAAGGGTTTTTTAACCAAATAACACCACTTCTCTCATTCAAGAGGGCTCCAAATTTTGGACCAGAAGTCCAGTAAAAAAAAAAATCAGCTTCTGCCAAATTGCTATTAAGTTATCCCGCCAAAGTTGCTGCAGCACGGCAAATCAAAGAAAACTTATTAGCAAATCTCTTAATGCCAAAATACTGTATCCCAGGAGCCTTGTCCTATAGTAGTCTATGATAGACTTCAAACGATAGCTGAAAAGCACAATTCATTTTGCATGTTGTAAAGAGTCATAAGCATTTCTACAGTGCTCCAAATGGCAAATGCTGCAAATAAAGTCCAGCGTATATATGCAATCTATTCATGTAGTGTTGAAAAGCTAGAAAAGCTCAATGCACTAAAAAGCAGTGTAAAAATCCAAGTAATCAATAAGCAGCATAAGATAGGCAAGACCATCACTACATTGACAAACAAAGAGGAAAATCAGGTACTAGGATTTTCCAACTGATCAATGTACTGTCAAAAGAGGGGATTAATACAACAAATGAGAAGCACGTATCCTCAGTGTCATTATATACACCATCCTAAAAACTCTATAATGTAAAAACCACAGAGACATCAAAAATATGCTCCTCAAAGTTATCTCATGAAAACAAACATGCAACAGCATGGTGAAAAACAAACATGTCAAACTTTTCTCAAAAGGTAGGAATAATGTATGTTATTGTTATCCTGTCAATGCATAAGAACAGCTTTCAAAAGGAGTTCAGTTTTATTCGTGATATCGAAATGCCTCCCATGGTAGAAACATATTGAATAGGCGACCTCCCGCAGTTCAAAAGAATGATGTATCCATCTCCATTTCATAGAGAAGCTTCCTAAAATGTAAGTGGAGGGGAATTTAGAACTCGAGTTTTTTCTGGTACTGGATCCTGTCCAGTGATCCGACAAGCATGTCTATGTAAGAACCAAGACAAAGCAATGCGAAATAAATGATAGAGCAAGAACCTTTACTAGATGCAACTTCACGGGCAGCTACAACGCAGCCTACCCTAGATGACCAAAGAAAGATCAGCTTGGCACACAAGTCCCCTGTATCGTAGATGTACTTCCTACTTAGCAGTACGGCCCCAAACAACCCACATCCTCAGTTAATTAACTGCAAACCAAAATGGGAAACCAGAGTGGAGAACTTGGAGACGATTCTATAAAAAAAAATGAAGGAAAAAGAGGTTTCTGAACATGGCACGCCCTTTCCTGTACGAATTTGGAAGACTAAGAAGAAGAAGACGTGCATGAAGTTATTGTGATTTGATTTCGCTTGCCCCCGTGGGAACGAAGCAGTTTTAGAAGAAAATTCCAACAATTGGTGGAAGATCCCTTCGACAGGGATGAGGATCGTCAATAGCAGGCGAGCTTATTAACGCATCTTCGCCCAAAATAAACCTAATTTCCGTCATGGGCAAGAACACGGCGAATCTGCTTATTCAAATTAACCAGCAGCGCCACTTGGTTCTGCCCAAACCGCCCCTCAAACTGCCCCCTTCTCCCACGTCCGCCACCTTGCAGCACTTCAAAACAGCCATTTTTTCCACTCACAGCACCTCACTTTGAGCCAAGGAGCTAACAATCGCAGGAAAGCCCAATCACCCGAGAACTCGGCCAGACAACGGAACCCACAACATTGAGGCATCAGACAGCAACAGACCCAGATCTGACGAAGAAACCACCTCTGGACCAACCACAAAGCCCAAGAAACAGCAGCACGGCATGCCACCGCCGGAGATCCACACGGCCGTCGGAACAGCAACTGTTCCATAGCTCACCCTCAGAACAAAAAAATCCGAGTGCCCAGGTAGAAGGAAGTAAAAAGCGTAGAACTGCTCCAAGGCCGCCGGTAAATCTGAACAATATCCAATCACACACCAGTACAACACCCGCACTCGGGCTGTTTACCCAAAATGGAAACGGGAGACACAACAGAGCAGAGAATACATATGTACAGCAGGCACAGATAAACAGAGAGAGAGAGTGAGAGAGAAGAAAGGAAGGAAGAGGGGAAGACGCACCTGTGGCTTCGTCTGCACATGCACACACACAGAGAAAGAGGAGAGAAGAGGGTAGGAGAGATAAACGCCCAGGGGGAGAAGGTTATAGAGACGAGGCTTCTCTCTCTCTCTCTCTCTCCCTCCCTCTTTGCTCCGGCGGGAGACTTGCGTTGGACTCCACGCCACAACCAGAAGAAGCGAAGAGAACAAGAAGAAGAACAGAACGCAGAGAGAGAGAGAGAGTGAGAGAGAGGGAGGGAGGGAGAGAGACCTCGTCTTCGTCTACGCGCCTCGTCTCGTGGGTGTCACCATTTTTTTCTAGAGAGAGAGAAGCAGTTTCAAGGAAGAAAAGCCAGTATTCTACAGCGAGAGAGAAAGAGACAGCAAGATGAAGAACAGTTTGTGAGGATACACATCTACGTCTAGGAGATTCTGTACTCAACCAGTTATAGGTCGCCACGATTTTTTTGTGGGTCCCATCTAGACAAATGGCACTCCCATTTTCTGACGTACTCGGAAACATACGGCCGAGAGTCCAGAGAACTACCTCATCCACCGGGAGTCGGCGTCGTACTCCGTTTCCCGCGGATGCTTTTTCCTCGCACGCGCTGCACGTCCGCTGGGTTTAGCGGCCACACCCCACTTTTTTAAAAAAAAAAAGCAGAAACCTGTGATTTAATTAACGGGACACACTAGTTTAAACCTTAGTTTAATTAACATTCATCAGATGCGGTAATGCTTATTTAACGGAACACAAGTAGTTTAAAACTTGATTTAATTTACGGGCTAACAGCTTAACGTTCAAATTTAGTCTCCTTATTTACATAGCCATCAATTTTGTACTCACATCTGTTAGTTAAAAACTCGGAACAAGGGAAGCTCTGATGGACAGATAGTAGAAATGGGTGATGATTCCGTGGTATGTTATATGTTCGAGTTTTTTACAGATAAATTATGGTTGCAGGTAGAATTATAGGTATACCACTCGTGAAGATGTATTCACATACATATCCCCACTATCATGAAGAACACGTAAATATGCTATCACCGTAACATCTCGTTGTCACCCGTCAATTTAATCATAGTTAGATCTAATCGGCACGAAAAAAGATGAAAATATTCACAATTATCTCTATTAGGGTTTAGATTATTTACAAAAAAGATTTCAAATAAAATCATAAAGTAAAAATAACACGTCTAATAAGAATATATAAACAAATAATAAACTTTTAAGGTTGAAATGTTTGAAGGGTCATCTTCTTCCTCTCTCTCCTCGGTGGCCCTAAAACGATAGTGGTGGCACCGTGGAAAGGGGCGACGGGGTCGTGGTGCATCAACGGCCTACAGCTTTCCCTCCCACCGCCAATCTACTACCATCCCCACCCCCATTTGGCGAACACCACACCCACCCTCCCGATCATCCTTCCTCTCCATGCAATCAGCTTGGGGAGGAAGATGAGGTCGTTGTAGCCATTGATGTAGACCTCTATCCCGTCGATGCCGTTGTCTGTCTGCCCCCTTCCCCCTCCTACTGTCATTGGCCTACGAGCCCCAACCCCCTGTGCCCCTTTCCCCTTTGTCATGTCAACTTTCTCCTCTTTCACTTTTGTTGGGTGCCGATGCAGTTGATGAGAGCGAGGGTGTTGCTAGTCGCCTGAGTGAGGCATGCGATCTTGACCTAGATCGCTGCCCTGACGGCGGGGTTGCCCCCGGAGGGGAGTGAGAGCTCGTCGAGGCAAGTGGTCTGATCGGTCAGCGAGATGCTCACCCACGTCTGCACATTGCTCAGGCACCACAGGAAGTCGGGGCTCCCCAATCGACCCACCTTCCAGAGCTCCCTCGACAACCACTGCAACTGGTCCACCATGTCGCCCACCATCTAGGCACAGTCTCGGAGGCCCCCGCAGCCAACCTGGGGGGATCAAATGGCCCGCACGAAGGCAAAGGCCAATTGAGCTCGGGTGAGGGTGAGGGTGGCGTGGGCGAGCTGGCGGGGGCTGCACTGGATGGTGGCCGTATGGCTGGAGAGGCTCTGTATGTAGAGGGCTAGGTAGTAGGTGGAGCGACAGGAGGAGCAGATGAAGGAGACGTTGGGGCGGAGCGAGACAACGGCTGACGAGAGGGAGAGCAGTGCGACAAAGGTGCGGGGGAGGAGGTGGATGTGGTTCATCTCTGGCTGCAATGTCTTGGACCACACAGAGAAGCTATGCCATTTCGTGGGGGCTTTATTGAGGGAGAGGGGATGGGGCGGGAAAGGGGTGGTTGCACAGCAGAGGGACCGCCCCCTTCTCTCTCGAACCCACCCCCTACCTCCCTCCGGCAATCCAACCTCTCCTCCTTCCTTGCAATCTCACTGCCATCCCGACAACCACCATCGCTACTCCTCCCCCTCCCCCTTGCTAGCCCCCTCCCTTGCACTTCTTCCTGTCCCTCCTCCTCGATGAACACAACTGTCGGTGCCCTAGGAAAATAGCACCCCTCTCTCCTCTTCCAAGGAAGGGAACAAGTGCGGCCCCCAACCCCCTCTTGCCCCTCCCCCCATCGTTGGCCGCTCCTTCCCCTGCTGCCCCTCCACCTGTTGTCGTCACCTCCTTCCCCTCTCTCTCTATCTAGTGTGAAGGAAATGGACATTTTAGTCATTTGACTCTCATTTAACAAGAATATTAAAATCTTTGAGAAATATTTTATGTCCCGTCGATGGCAATTAACTTTAGTGACATATTTTAAAAAATTTTTTTACATATATACCCCCATAAAATTTAGTTTTGTCAAATATATCTCTCATTTGAGTATATTATCATGAATATCTTTCATTTAGATAGAAATATTATGATTATACCCCTTTAATTTATTGTCGTCGACAGAGGAGAATATTCCGTGAAATATGTCACCTACGATCGTTAGATCTAGAATATATTTGATAAAATTAAAATTTACAGGGATATATATATATATATATATATATATAAATCACACGAGAGTTACGACGAAGACATAGTCGTGACATTATCCATATTTCGAGGATATTCATGATAATATATTCCGATGAGAGGTATATTTGACAAAATCGAATTTATAAGGGTATATATATATATATATAAATCCTTTAAATATATGTAAAAATCCCTTAAAAATTTTCAAAATATTGAGGAGATACATACTCATACATTTTTAGAAGTTACGTATCTATAATTTTACGTGTAACAATAATTTATTTGTAAAAAAAATCATGTATGTTCTATCATGGTGGGTTCGTGATCGATCCTGGACGTGTGGGTTTTTAGTGGCAACGGAACCTTAAAATAGCTTTTGGGAAATATAATGTTGAGATGGGGAGGGGGGTCATTCCAAAGGTCACACACACACACACACACACACACATTCCAAAGAAGGTAGGTCTTCACCGGTTCACCCATTGGCCAATGGCCATAGCCCATCCTCTAGATTAGAGGGTTTTTAATATTTGGTAAAAATAAGTTCTTGGTTTCTTATATTTTATCTACTTTTTCAACTTTGTCCCCCCCCCCCTTTTTTTTAAACAAGAAGGGTTTCAACTTTGTGACACTGTTTGTTTCTTTACCTTTCATAAATTGGGCTTTGAGGAGTCAACTGTTACTTTAGATTGGGGAGTGGATGTATTAAATGGCGCTGTGCGGTGTCACTTGGACCATTTCTCACCCCCCCCCCCCCCCCCCACTGCCCAAGTTCTCAGTCGACCAGTGGGCGCTCCCACCGCTTGAGTCAAGCATCTTATCACCAACAGATTCATATTTTGATGTATTCTTGTGGCCTCCCCGCCCCCCCCGCCCCCACCAGTTACCACTGGCCCTCTCCCACCCTCGCCCTTACTTTTCACCACCTCCGCTGTCACATTTGCCCCAACCTATGCCACCCTCCCCTCTGCAACTCTACTTATTAAATTTTATTAAATTAAATTATTCAACTCAAAATCTCAATATATTTAATATAAAAAGTTTTGCTAATATAATTATATTTTATTTTAACTTATTTTTAATACGAGATTATTCTAATACATCTCCTCACGGATTTAACTTTTATCGCGTGGATCATGACAAACACGAGAGATATAATTTAAATAATAATTATGAGTTTTGATATTATATTAAATCTTATTATATTAGATCGAGTCAAAATCTTAATATGTTAAATGAAGAGGACTCATGATTTTGGCCCGAGGACTCCTTATTCCAAGTCTCGGTGGGCACCAATCTTATCTCTGCTCAGAACTGCTCGAAGTTGTTCAGAACTTGTCTGGGACTGTCCAAGACTTGCTTTGGACTGCTCGGAACTGCTCCGCTCTTTAACGCTACCTATCCCTCGGTGTCACAATCTTCACCCGCCTTCCTATCCCACCCTCCCCTGCTCTCGCCCCCTCGCCCGCTGCCACCCCTCTTTTTTTCACTAAAGCGATATCTAGGCAGATCCTAGGATCAGCTAGACGTTTTTATTAATAGTGCAGAAATAAAAGGATACAACGACACACCAGAGCCTAGAAATAAACACCATACGCAGAGGGGTTATGAGAAAGATACGGCTCTAAACACACAAGAGAACAAAGAAACCAAGGACAACTAAAAAGACCAGCCACAGGAGGGGCCTTAAACAATGAACAGCCTAGCCCAAAAAGATAACCGACAAGCAACAACAGCGAACAAAGACCAATCACCCAGGATTACAACAAGGCTTATCAATCATGGTCTTGTGCAAAATCAGCAGAATAGGATCTGCGCAGCGAACGACGAGGAGGAACACAGATCGTGGCCCAACAGTCTCATTCCGTCATACGTAGTTGATGTAGCAACGACTACTTGAGGTGGTGGGATCGCCGGTAGGGCCCATGAGACAGTCGAGGCAGAGGGCACGCTAGGGCCTTCAGGCAGAACAGAGGAGGAGGAGGAGGAGGTGCAGCGACCACTAGAGGTGGTGGGATCGCCGGGAGGGCGCATGAGACAGACGAGGCAGAGGGCACGCTAGGGCCTTCAGACGGGACAGAGGAGGAGGAGGTGGGGCCTTTCGGCTTGTAGCATATGCGGAAGAACATAGTGGCGCGGGGCCAAGGAGTCTCAGGTCCGTCGATGAACCACCAAGAGCGGCGTTGGTCGAGCGATCCGATGCGGAGCCAAGGGCGGGTGCATCGACCGCTGCAGCTACGCCAAAAGGAGAGCTTGGTACCGACGCAGGTCCACTCGCGCAGGGGGGACCATGGACAGTGGCACGAGCAGGATGTACCAGACCACCGAGCCGAAGGGGATTGGGCCATGGTGAAGGTACGGACTTGTGGGAGCAGGGGCCGAGGGCAGCACTGGCTCGAGAGCAGCGGCCACGGGCGAAGGAGATGGGTACCGGCAGGGCCACGAGCGACGGAGATGGGCACCGGCAGAAGACCAGCGGCCAACAGGAGGCCCGATCGGCCACCAGCTGCCTCAGCAGAGCACACCGGAGGTGGATGAAACCCAACAGGAGGGCGGGAGAGAGGGGCGGTAGGGGGGCGCTCGTCACCTGACGCGGAGAGGGCAGCCGTAGACGACGAAGGCCCGCTAGGGCGGGGCAGCACGGCAGCCAAAGGAGAGGCCGAGCCAGGAGCGAAAGCCCCAGCAGCCAAAGGGGGAGCCGCCACCGATGGGGCACCCACAGCGGTCGAGACCGCAGCAGATCCTAGACCGAGGGACGCCACCGCAGGGTCCAGGGGTCCAGGGGGAGAAGCAGCATCGCCAGCGCCTGTCGCAGCCGAGGCCAGCGGAGGGGGAGCTGGCGTGGGGAGGATGGCAGGGTCTGGCGAGGCAGGGACGACAACCGAAGCAGAGGAGGACAGGGCGGTGGCCGTCGGAGACGCGCCGGGGAGGGATGCCGCCGTCGAGGGAGCTGAGGGCGGCAGGAGCACAGGGGGAGCAGGAGCGGGACGTCCATGCTCAAAGGGGGGGCGGAGGGTACTCCTCATCTCTCTCACTCCCTACTTGTTCATCTCTCCTTTGGAACCACTCATACTCGGTAGTAGCTCACTAGTCTTTGCCCCCAACCCACTCGGCCATTTCATCTCCCCCTCCCCCTTTAGCTCTCCCTCAATCTTCCCATATCCGTACACATCGTCGCATCTCCTCTCGATGATCGGACGCATATCATGGCCTAGCCATTCTCTTTTAAGGAGTTAACGAAGCAAGTGAATTCCTTTGATCCGAGACGGTCAACAACATGGGATCTTTACCGGCTCGGAGATCTCGTACACCCCTGTGCTTCATATTTGCACTCACTGTTGAACCCCATCCATCTCACCGACAAATTTGACTTCTTCCAACTCGGCCTTTGCTGTAGCGGCTCTTTGTGTATCTTTTATCTATCTTTGTTGTAATTTGTTGTACGTGGGTGTTGAGTATGTACCTTTGTTGTGTTGGGGATATAGAGTACCCAGACGAGGAGGACAACCAGCAGAGGAGGAAGAAGGAGAGAAGAAGAATTACACAAGAACACACAGAGATTTTTTATGTGGTTCGGAGGCAAGATGCCTTCCTACGTCCACGGCCGCAGCAGGATTCCACATGATAATCACAGACTGGTTACAATACAAGGAGAGAGCCCATCCTTTTATACTAGGAGATTAGGGCGTCATAAGTCAGGGCATTAAGGACAATAATACCCCTGATCAACAGAAATCCTCTTCCGGGATACATCAAACGCGCATGCTCGCCTGTCCCTCCGGATGCTCTCCTGAGACCGAGTATGCCCTCCAGCGACTGCAGATGCTCCCCCACCATCAGTCAGGTTAATGCATTGCCAAGACAAGAGTCGACACTTCTTCATGCAGGTCGGCCTACTCCAAGTGACATCAAAATGTCTTGAGCCCGTAATGCATGCTCCCCTGACATTGAAGATGCTCCCCTGGAGCAGCGATTACTCCCCAGAGATAGCATGTGCTTCCCTACTAGAACCCAGACAGCATATGCTCCCCTGGAGCAGTGATTGCTCCCCTGGCACTGAAGGATGCTCCCCTGGAGCAGCGATTGCTCCCCAGAGATAGCATATGCTCCCCATGCTCTCCTGACGCAGTGGAATGCTCCCCTGAAGCAGTGGATGCGCTCCTGAGGCAGAGTGTGATCCCGTGCAGAGGCGCACGATGAAGAGTTCTGACTCCACACTCTAACAATCTCCCACTTGGAGTCTGAACTCCAAAGAAAGCAAACCTCTCAGTGTATTAGCCCTGCTTAATATAACAATGGAAATACTGCTACGGCATCCCTCCATCAATCATCCATGGAGGCCAACTGAGGCTTTGCACAGCCTCAGTTTCTCTGTGGTCACCACCTTGGTTAACATGTCTGCTGGATTCTCTGCACCAAGTATTTTCTCCAGCAGCAA
Organism: Amorphophallus konjac; assembly: GCA_022559845.1. Lineage (NCBI taxonomy): Eukaryota > Viridiplantae > Streptophyta > Magnoliopsida > Alismatales > Araceae > Amorphophallus > Amorphophallus konjac. The sequence continues at coordinate 74,344 of JAHNEJ010002326.1, read as the reverse complement.
AACATCATCTTCAAACAAATCACGAATGAAGTGATACTTCAGTTGTATGTGCTTAGTCCTTGCATGAAAGACTGGGTTCTTGGCAAGGTGAATTGCACTTTGACTGTCACAAAACAGCACATTATTGCTTTGTTCCTTGCCCAACTCCTTCAGAAAATTTTTCAGCCATACCATCTCTTTGCTAGCTTCAGAGATAGCAACATACTCTGCTTCTGTTATTGAGAGAGCAACAACCTTCTGATGTTTTGAAACCCAACTCACTGCAGTGCCACCCAAGGTGTAAACATAGCCAGTGGTACTTCTTCTGGTGTCCAGATCACCACCAAGATCTGAATCAACAAAACCTTGTAAGATAACATCACTTTTCCTGAAACAAAGTGATTTGCCTGAGGTGCCTTTTAGGTATCTCAGAATCCATTTCACTGCCTCCCAGTGTTGCTTGCCCGGATCTGCCATATGTCTGCACACAACTCCCACTGCATGTGCTATATCCGGCCTGGTACAAATCATGACATACATCAGACTTCCTACAACTGATGCATAAGGAATTTTCTTCATGGACTCATGCTCTTCAGCAGACTTTGGTGACTGCTCTTTAGACAGCTTGAAGTGACTTGCCAAAGAAGTGCTAACAGGTTTTGCATCATGCATGTTGAATCTGCCCAACACCTTCTGGATGTAACATTCTTGAGATAGCTTCACAATACCAGCTGTTCTATCCCTCACAATTCTCATCCCAAGAATTTACTTTACTGCTCCTAAGTCCTTCATAGCAAATTCCTTTGATAATTGTATTTTCAGATTGATAATATGTCACTCGACCCCGGATAAACGTCGATGAGTGTGAGAGATGTGGATGAGGCCCACATTTTTCTCTCTCCGATTTACTTAACTTATTCCGATTTTAAAGACGCCCTTAAAAATTGGTCCTTTTTATTTTTATTTCTTCTAAATAATCGCACGATGATGTGGCTTCTATTTCATATTAAGATAACTCGAGAGTCACTCTAAATTTTTTTCTCTAAATTTTATTTAAAAAAATAAAAAAAATAAATTAGTTGCACACTCAGAATGTGTAACAAGTCTTTCTCTTTATTCTCGTACCTCGTGCTCCTCCTCTCGTGTATCTGGACCAAGGTTTGTCGGATCGACTGGGTTGGCCTCTGGCACGATGCAATCAAATATCTTTCGACTCAAATTATCGAGGCAGAGTCGCACAATGAATGTCATTTTATTCAAGTCCTCTCGTCTGGTCCTCACATCTTGTATCTAGCATCGGGTTGGCTCTAAAACGATACGGTTGTACCGCACCTAGTCAATATTATGCGACAAACTATGCTCTCAACCGACGAGGCTATATACGACTCATATATTTTTCGGTACAACCTAAAAAAGATCAAAAATTCTGATATCATCCCACTAGTTATAGTGTTCACCCAATCCTTGCTCAGCTGCCAAACAACCTTTACTTTCATCGTCAAAGTATGGCACTTAAACTTGACTTAAACTTAAAAAACGTTTTGTCTTCTCGCTCTTCGTCAAATTCCATGACCAGCGTTTGTGTGACATGTTTGTTAAGGTTTTGACTCTTCGACACCAAAATATTAGCATCCTTCACATTACACATGTGAGAAGATAAAAAGAGCATCGACGTTTAATAGATGAGTGGCCGGCCTTGGTATATGATAGATGGTAAACGTTTATATATATATATATATATGTTTTCAAATGTGTTGGAACGAAAATCAAATATCAGAAGACTGCATCGCTATACTATTCTTCATTATTATAATGCCAAATGCCCACAAGCCAATTATTATATATATTTTGGAGCCAGTACGTGATCAACGGGTTGGACTGCTTGGTTGACGTGTGAGAGAGGCAGTAGCAAAGCTATGAAGCTACGCTACTCAGACAGTCCAACCGGCACCAAACCCTCGTTGTTGGGGCCATGGTGGGGGGTGGCACTCGACGTCACATTGTGGCCAAACTCTCGTCTCCATCCTTTTCCTCCCCCCATTTCCCTTCAAAAGAGCAAGGCACTCTCTTTACCAATTTTTTTTAAAAAAAATAACATAAAAATATTTTTAATTAATTTTTTTAAAAAATATTTTTAAAAACATAGTAACAAACATATTGTTATGTAAGTCTGAATTATGTAAAAATAACATATTTATTTATAGTCCTATCAATTCTTCTTATCAAAATTTAAAAAAAATATATATTTAAACGATATTTATGCACCGTTTAAATTAACTCATCGATACGCATATTAATATATTTTTGAGAATAATTTTTTTTCATAAATTCAATTCTAATAATATTTTTTTTCTACTCTGATGGTTAATCTTCTTGTACCCGTTTCTCTCTTCTACCTCTCTCGGCTTCAATGACCGACCGATGCCAATCAAACGATCCTGGTTCAAAGCCATACGGGCACCGCGTATGAATTGGCTCATTCTTGATTTATTTCATCATACCTTCACCTAAACTAAGCTATTATGTGGTTGTTCACGTGTCTTTCCTTTACAAGGAGACAAAAAAAAGTGTTGGTGGGATACCTTTCGGGGTAGAGATGAAAGAAGGGGTGAACCAATGCGGCGAAGTCATTAAATTCGACCCCTATTCGAAGCTCTACCAAATTGGATGGAATGGTGAGAAAATGAAGCAAATGTGCGTTTTTGCTACTATCCATTCGGCATTATAATCGGTTTTTCGTCAAAAATTAACGAACAGAATAAAAGATTCTTTGATCTTGGCGTGGCTTTCGATTGGAAGCATTCTTGGATTTTTCATAAATATTGACCTAATTATACTAATGAGAGAATGACAAATTTTGAAAGCTAGTTGTGTAATTTTGGGGTTAGTTTAATTTGGGTTCCAAGCAAAAGTTTAAAATTATTTGTTCTGGATGAGAATAAAAATAAAAATATTAAAAAAATTTAAAATTATTAAAAAATAGCCATAATCACTCCCTACTCCTTTCTTTTCATATTGAAAGTAGAAGTTAAAATCTATAAGGGCGTCTTTGTTTCCGAGCTACCACCGCGCAAATAATAAATCGATGTGAGAGAAAATTGTGGACCCCATAATTTTTCCTCACACTCATCCATCCTTAACTGGGGTGGGGTGACTTATTCGCGCGGTGGGGCGCAAATAAGTCACCCCAACCGGTTTTCAAACCGGCCCTAAGTGACTTCTAATCAAGAGTTCCACCAAAAAAGACCCAGATCTTATGCTCATTCTCTCTAGAAATGTGAGAATTTCATCGCTCGTCCACTTGTCTCATTTGTTTCCGCCACTTTTATATCAGAATGAGGGTCAGTTAAGATGAGTGATTCTATCTACTCATCCTTATTCTAGTTTGATAACAAGATTATCCTAATCGAGGTTGGTTAGGGTTAAGGTTATTGTAGAGGTGGAAAAATAGTCTCCCGAGTCTCATATCACACTTTTAAGATTTATTTGATTGGGGAAGAACGACTAGTCACCCATGAAAGTCTGCAAACACTAGAAAGAAGGCGTCATAAGGAGCCATGAGCGTTACCTCAGGGGACAACCCTCCGATGTTTAAGTAAGGACCGTGTTGGGTGAGGATCAACAGGAGATGAAGAGAGGGAGAGAGTGTAAGGGTAGAATGATCAAACTTGAAGCTAGAGCGCGGTTCCTAGAGGTGCTCGCCGTGTCAAGGAGTGCTCGGAGAGTACTCGCAAGGCATGAGACGTGTTCGGATGCTGTCTCCTTCTGATATCTCTCCCTCCCCGGTGAGCCTGAGCGTTTCTCCGTGTGTGGCTGTCTGTCTCCATATGTATGTGTGTCTGTGTGTATGGCTATATCTGTGTGTCCTTGTCATCTGATCGGATGTCTTTTTATACCGATTGTCCCCGTGGTGGAAGTCCCATCCCTTAACAGGGAAAGACATGAGTCGTGGCGTAACGTCTTTCCACGATCATGTGGAGTTTCATGTTATGCGTCCGTTTATCCAGGCCGTGCGACCTTTAGACGAGTCTTATAGCGCTCTAAGCGCGTGCTCGCTCATACTGGATTAGAGGTCGGCGATGTCGAAAACAACGTTCGATCGCCAGAGAGTCATTCGGCGCCCGTGATGTCCGGGTCGATGTCCCTTGTGGGCTGACGAATCTTTCGTTCATCTTTATTGGGCCGCCTGGTGCCAACCGTTAACTGTCGGGCGACCTACTTTGCATCGGACGGGTCTTGGGCCGACGTAGGCTTGACGCTAATGGACTACATGTGGATCGGGCTGATTTTATCCTCCTCGATTATTAACATGGGATTAACTCATTTCACCTCTCTCGTAATAATATCCTTACTTGGGATAATTTATCGAATCAGTAATTACTCTAACCTAAAAGATAAATTAGTCTGGGTCCACCCTAATTAACTTATCCTGACCTATTATCAAAGAATTACGCATTTAGGACATTGCGAAGGAAAAAATGAGTGTAATTCAGACAATTGGGTTTAGAAGACCTGACGTCCAGCCCTAAACGTGAGTTTGGAAATTTGATGGGATTATAATTTCTTCTAATAATTCAATAGAGAGACAGTAAAAGTTGGGTCGGAGTGATTATAAAAATTTCCAAATCTCACCATTTTTCTCTCTTTCCATCTCCACCCACCAACATCTCACCATTTGAAAATCACGATGAAACAGCCTGAGAAGAGTCGGGTCATTTTTATCAGAGGGAGAGAGAGGACGGGGTGGGGGGTCCGTCCCTTGTTAACGGCGTGTGCGTGTGTGTGTGTGCATGAAAAAAAAAAAAGAGAGAACAATAAAATCGTTAAAGAGGAGTTCTGTAACTCATCCTTTATCATTGGAAAGGTCAGATGGGCACGCGTGTGCTTACAACGCACCAAAAACCAGTCCGCATCAACACTCAACAGCGTCACAAACTGTTCCAATCCCATGTACGTCGTTGTCTCGTTGATACCCCCAACTCAAATTAAATATGTGATCCACGTTATCTAGGAGAATGACTTTAGTGCTGCTTTGGATTTTTTACACTAAAGTCATATTTCTAAATAACACCTCATAATATTCCAAGGTTCTAAAATAATCCCTTGCAGTCGTCGGAGTGACGTCAACTTATGTCTTGTCAATGTAAACTAAACTCAATAAGTTATACTTTTCAGCCTTGAAAAACATGCACGCAGATGGAGAGGGACTGAGGGAGTTATTTTTTGAGTTAACTCTTGAGTACTCTTGTCATCTTATTTGAGAAAGAATTAACATTCTAATTAAGGATCTCATATTAGTAAATTTTTCAGAGAAAAAGGTGGAATATGAGATCCTCATTTTAGAATTTTGTAAGATTGAAAGGAGTTATTTTAAAATATGTAGGGATAAATTTGAAATCAGATGCAATAAGAGGGATCAAAATGTCAAAAACCACCCTTAACGAATGTCCTTGTGGCCAGCTGCTGGTAACGAATGATTCAGTGGTACGTACGATGATGCAAGGATTACTACGATAGATTCACGGTGGGGGCCACGGTATAAGGGTGTCATCATCATCTCTCTCATGGATGGGGGTGGAAGAAGGGCATCATTTGAAGGGCAACGCAGAACGACTTCTTGTTGTTGTTGTTGCTCGTGGAATATCCACGAAAGTATTCGAAGGAACCCACCCCACATGCACCCGCCCCCTTCCCCCGTCTCAATTCACAAGTTTGAAATTTGAAAGACGACGACGTTTCAACTTTCACTCTCTCTCTCTCTCTCTCTCTCCAAGGTGCACCATCTGCCTATAAGATATAATGTCATTAACAATAGGAGTCATCATGTGGTATCGCATTTTTTTATTGCTCTGTTTACCGGTCTATATATCTTTTCAATCACCTAATTGATTAATCTGATGAGAATGAAATTTGTAATGGAGTTGGGAGGCCAAAGCCGACCTCCTCCATTTGAGATTTATTAGTCTAAATGGGTTAATTTGGACGACCGAGGGAGCTCGGACTCGGTGTTCGACATTCGGATATATATATATATAATGCCTCCTACGAATGGAGAATCAGCGGTGTGGGTTTCTCGAAGATGTTTTGAGGGGAAAGAAAGTCTTCTGGCAGCTGTCAAGTTTGTAGATCATTATTGTAACGGAGATTATATAACAACAAGTGAGGACTGTGTGTTTAATTTGTCAAAAAGAATAAAATATAAATTAGACGAGTCCTATATCTCAATAGATTATCGTTTCAACAAAATTAGAGGATGAAATAATATAGTATCGAGAGTTTATAACTTCTGATAATAGACCATCTATCTTTTTTGTATCTCTCTCGGGAAGCTTCACTACCAAAATCGAGTCTCATTTATTAGGCCGCCTCGATTGAAAGATGGCATGCAAGCCTTTTAGTAAGGCGAGCCATTGAGTGGCTGGTTAAATTAGTCGCACGGCGCTAGCTACCTCGTGACGTCGTAATTGGATGATCAAGATGAGGTCGACACTAATGAAATTTATAAGTTCAACCCAAACATTCCATCTTTCCAACGGTCCCATATTAGATGGTGGAAAAATGTATACAACAAGCAAGAAGATGGTAAAAAAAATATCAAAACCGTAATATTTGTATAGTATGGATATTTTTTTTTTGACGACGAGAAACTTAACAGAGGGAAAGGACGATGCAGAGTCCGATGACTTGGGTTCATTACTCGCTCTCAACTCTTTTGTAATCAATGTTCAATTCTGATAAATCTTATATCACACATCTCTTGAATATTGAACACGTGATCCAGTAAATTTTCTTAGAATGAATCGATCAAACACGAGACCCTCTGAGCCTTGGAGTATAGAGTTTTGCTTTGACAAGTTAACATTTTTTGACGGAAGACCCACGATCACATATATATTTTATTTAGCCACCATATACATACACCATGACTCTCTGGTATTGAAAGAAAGACCAAGCACAATGGCATGTCGTACGTCTACTAGCGGTCATGCTCACAAATTTTCATACTCCACCTGCTCGATCCCTCTTTGTTTAATGGAAAATATATATATAACCAGGCCTCTAATTCTGTGGACTAATAAATATTGCGATCGGATAGGAAAAGATTATTAGTAGAATCATGATATGTAGAGATACATGCATACAAGTATTTGAGACAAGTACGTGGGTCTGTCTACTCCGAAGCCGACACACACGAACGTGCGTGGAAAAGGAAGAAAAGATGGTGCGATTAATTTACTTAAAATTTAAGGCGGGAGGTGGGAGGTTTATATATGTAGCTATCTTGCGACTATTTAATCAAACGAGATTCTCCATGGGTAAAGCTTGAAGCACAGGTATCTTGCGTCTTAAAGCGATGTTGCAGGTCAGGCTCCTAAGCTTTGCTTGTTTGGCTTAATTCCCAAGTTTAATTAGAAGGGACGGGTATAATTCCAATCTGAGAGAAGAGAAAGGGAGATGTTCACTGCAGGCTGACTGAAGATATGGACGCTCGTTCGAATCAGAATGCATGTGTCAAAATCATGGTTCCGATACTTAATAGCTCGGTTTTGATGACGTGTTCGTATTTCAGAGGGTTATCCCCAACTGCGCTACACTATCCCAAGTTACTGTGATTTATTTTTGTAGAGTGGGTGCATGACACGTGGAAGTCCAGTTAATTAAGGATTTTTTACATAAATGAATAACGGTTATACCAAATATACCTCTCATTTGAAAGATATTATCAATGATATCCTTTATTTAGTCTTAAATATTATAATTATACTCTTGCAATTTACCGTCGTCCATAGGAGATGAATATTATGTGAAATATGTCATATATTATCGTTAGGTGTAGTGAAATACTTAAAATACTCTAGAGAGAGAGAGAGAGAGAGAGAGAGAGAGAGAGTGTGTTACTCTATGCTGCCCTATCTACTCCCCCTCTCCCCCCACCTCACCATCGGTGCCCCCTCCCCCTCTCCCCCCACCTCACTGTTGGCTCCCCGTCCCCCTCTCCCTCTCTGTTAGCCCTCCCAACTTGCTCTCACAGTCGACTCCCCCCCTTCTCCCCCTCTGTCACCCTCTCTGCAACTAGCTCTCACCGTCGGCTCTCCCTCCGCCTCTGTCGCCCTCCCTGTTGCTCTTCCCCCACCCCCTCACCGGCGACTCCCCCTCCCCCTCTCCTCCTCAGCCACCCTCCTTGCTGCTCCGCCCCCATCCTTTCATCGCCGGCCCCCTCTCCCCCCACCTTGAAGCTGGCGGCGCTGCTCTCCCCTACCTTAGGGTTTCCATCGAGAGAGAGAGAGAGAGAGAGAGACGTTGGATGGGGGGCGCCGGACTCTCATGTCAAAAGTATTTGATAGATGTGTGTGGAAAGACATCGAGAGGGGAGTAGAAAAACAGAAATGCAAATCGAACGCATCCCCCTTCCTCTCATGCGACTAAGATCATTTCTTCATAGAGAGAGAGAGGAGGGTGGAACTGCATGGCCCTCCGGCGCGGTGCGGGAAGGCTATGGCGGAGGGAGAGGGGAGAGCCATCTGGTGGGGTGCCGTACGCACAGAGAGGAGGAGAATGAGGAAGGAGAGGGAAGAGTCAGGCGGCGGGTCGCCGTACATCGGACAGCAAATGCCAAACGCGAGATGCGCAAGGAGGACAAGAAGGGGGAGGGAGAGGGGGATCGGCCCCGAGCGAGTAGGAAGGTGGCGGTGGGGGCAGGGTGGTGATCCTCTTCCTTTGGGTTGCTTGGTGGGAAGGGGCGGCGGGGGTGGGGGCTGGCCGGCGGGTCACCGGAAGAGGGGAGGGAGCAAGCCAGCATACCTTGTGGGAGAGTCTGTGCTGGATGCCGAGGTTGATGTTGCGGTGAGTTCGAATCGTAGGTTCTCCTCGAGAAGCAAAGTAAAGTTGCGAAGTCTCGATGAAAGAGGGAAGAGGAAGGATGTGTGAGGAGTCTCGAGGCGTTGTGTGCAATTCTTTCGGAAAAAAAATTACTCCAGACTTATTTTTTTTTTGAGGGGGAGAGGTTTACATAGGGTAGGATTCTATTATAAAAAATGAGATAAATCTTACCAAACGTGTTTGAGTAAATTTCTATTCCCAAATTTTTATTTTGAGGGGGGGGGGGAGAGGCAAAAGATTACAACCAAACACCCAATTAATCTTGGGAAAAAAACATACATTGAGTTAGGCATCTGTTGGATTAAGTTTGGACATCTATTAAATTTGAACCAAGTCTCTGACACTTCCTATGAACTCAAGTACTAATCCGCTAAGTTCTCCCCGTCATCAAAAAAAGATATTGGATACTTGAACTCAACTACCTTTCAGCCACAATTTAACAATTGGCGTTACTTCGAAAGATAAGTAGAGAAAGAATGACAAGGGGTTGGGTTTGGGCAGGACTTGAACAGGCCCAAGCCCAACCCGGATCCAAAAAGATCCTGGGTTACATAAATTGGCCAAGTCAATAGCTTTCACAGCCCACTTTAAAAGCTTGTACGTTGTTATTTAGTTTGTCTTAGCTACACACCTAACGTAATTGCACGTCTTGAATGTGCATCTAAGTTTTCATTTTTTTTCTGAAAATATGATGAGGTGAGAGCCCACCTTATTTATCTATTCGTACAATCTATCTCCCTATCGGAAGATCAGAAGAAAAAAAAGAAATGATCCAAAAAAAATAAAAAATCAAGTTTCTACGGTCAATTCTCATTTTTTTCTTTAATTTTTTTGACGGTAAGACAGGAGATGAGTCATAAGGATGGATAAATGAGATGGGCCCATCTCATCATATTTTTTTTAAAAATAAATGCTATACATCTAAGATGTGCAATTACTTCGAACGAGCGACATGACTTATAGGGTGTTTGGTTACACTTTTTTCTCTTCTTTTTCTCTTAAATTTAAAAATAAGAGCATAGAAATCACTTAATCACATTTGATAGTTACTATTAGAGAAAAATCTCACTATATTAAAATCTCTTTTCAAATAAAAATAATTTCACAATAAATTTTTTTTAAGAACGCTCATCTACCTCGCGACCCCCCTTGCACCCCTCTCCCTCCCCTCTTTCGGCCGCGTCCCCCCCTGCACCATGTTCCCTCCCCTCTTCCGCCAGAGAAGTAAAAATACTCGGAGGCAGATATTTCTCCATCTGCAACGCGACACAGGATTCCGTCCGTAGATTTCTTCCGCCCTCTTGTGCCACTCATCGACCGTCATCTTCCTCCTTCCACTTCACACGATGATCACTTTTCTTTTCCTACTACAAACCAAAACGGAGAAAATATAGGCCACATCCCACGTTGAGCGCTCGTCTCTAGCTACTACACCGTCGTAGTAGCAGGCCCTAGAGGCGGCGCCGACGCCGGAGGTGGAGGGAGAGGGGCCTCACCTATGCTGCAGTAGTCCGCGAGGATGTCCCCTTCCACGGCCGTGAACCCGACGGAGGTGAGCATGTAGGGCCAACAATGGCGCGTGATGACACGTATGGTGCGACAACACCCCTCACCCAGGTACGCCTCCCCGTTCAGGAAGAAAAGCACGATCTCGTTGGTGCAGGACCGCAGCTCCAGCAGCGCTCCCCAGCACTCGGCCAATCCGCTGAGGTCGAAGCCCTCAATCCCAGCCCAGCTGCTCGTGAGCCTGGCCTCGAGGGAATGAGCACCGTGGGTCGGCTCGGAAGGCTCCTCCCTTGCAGCTGCCACTGCCAGGAGGAGGGCGACGGCAACCAACATGGCTATCTATCAAACTTGGAGGAGGAAGGACAGCGGCCCCATTTACTTCTCTGACGGCGGGAGGCGTGGGCGACGGTGCACGACCTGTACTCCCGGTCGGGGTAGGCGGTTGACGTCGGCGCGCAACTGTTCCTGACATCAATGAACATGGTGACGGAGATGCGCTAGGGCGGGGACATGGCAGCGAAGGACAAGGAAGGGGGTGGGGAGATGTTTCTATCAAACGTATCCCCATATAAAATTTAAAAATTATGATATTTTTATTAAATAAATAAGTATTTATTTTTTTTATCAATTTTAATAATTAAATTAAAAATTGACATAACATAATCTTTTAGGTAGAAAGAGTTTTTTTAAAAAAAAATATTATCAAACATCCTATTAATTTTTCATTTTCATCGATCATCTAAACAATCGTTGTTATATTTCAACGAGAAGAGCATCGAGAGCTTTCAATCCTTATAAACTCAAATACGTAACCAGCCATGAGAATCTTGACAATGTCACTTGAAAACTAACCGTTAAGATCCAAAAGGAACGAGGAACAAATAGAGATGACAAACAGGACATTTGTTTGAAACTAATCATAAATTATGGGCCTGGTTAATTTGATTGGGCGTAACAAAAACTTGGACGCAGCCCTTCTCATTATTGTTGGATGGGTTAAGTCAGGGTGAGCCAAGTTTGAAGGTTGGGCTATGTCTAGCACAGTAATACTTATTGCACTCAACATGGTCTGCAGTTGTGTACATTTTGTTTACCACTGGTTTAACTAGGACCGGAGTTCACGACTTGTCGGGGCGGTGTAATCATCTCCTCCTTTTGAGGGAGGTCCGGATTTGATTCTGAGTTCTCCCCTCGCCGTTAAAGAAAAGAAAAAAAATTTTTTAAGAGCAACCGGACTGAGGGAGGAGCCGTAAACCCTGCACAAAATGTGGGGTTTATGACAGTTAATCTCATGTCCGAACACAGAACATCTGCACCGTGCAAATACATGGGGTTTAAATTAAGCTCCCAATTACCGTTCATTTTGTTTGGAAAGTCGTGATGAGTGGATGTGATGGGCCTAAAGTAAAAGGTGACTTGGCGAGTGGGCGGTAGTGGTGAGTTAGACCTGGGCCTGGGCCTGGGCTGGGCCGTTTCAAAAGGAGCCATGCTTGTTGCATCCCTCCACCCTGGTCACACTCTCATTGGAATACGGTGGATTTTTTTTTTATTTTTTTGAAAATTTTCGAGATGAGGTTCACCTATCTCTAATTTATCGTGCAAATTAATATTGACATTAAATAATTTTAAAATTAATAAAAATTAGAATTTATGTAAATTAGAATTTTTTTAATTTTAGATGATCTTTTTATTTTTTTTAATTTTTTTTGAGCCATTAGATATTGGTGTATATGACAAATTAAGGAGACTTGAATCTCACGTCATAATTTTTATAAAAAAATAAAAATTTATTACACATCTCGAAGGTGTAAGTAACCCTGGGTTGCATCAATCGTTACTATTTTAAAAGTGTACACGTGGAAAAGTGGCATCACTGTTGTCACAGTGAAATTTCATGAAGACGTTGGATCCTAATTAATTAATCCTCAACCTGAGCAACAGTGTCTAACCCCCCTCTAAACAAACCATTTGATCATTAGTTTGCTCTGCCGGATACCAACGGCGTTTTGCGTAGAGTTTCTCATTTCATTTGGATGTTCCACCGTGGTTTCCCTTCCCGTGCAATTAAACCAACCAACGTGGTTTACAGAGGGATGGGCTGTTGCTTATTAGTTATTTATAGCAAGCAGCAGCCGTGTTTAGAGTGATGATGACTCCGCCATGCGGCCTGTGAGCAGATGCCTTGCCACCACCGCGCGCCACCACCCACTTCTACCACCCCGTTCCTTCGAATGGCTCTCTACTGCCGCTGCTTCGGCTGCCGCTTCGGGCCCCGTCCACCAGCGAAGAGAGGATGACGACGCCCGTGAGAACAGCGACGCGAGGGAGCAGGCCCTCCTCTCCCTCTTCAGCTCTTGCTCCACCACGAGGGACCTGAGGCAGGTGCACGGGCGGGTCATCCGGTCGGGCTTCGACCAGCACGTCTTCGTGGTGGGGAGGGTCGTCTCCTTCTGCTCCGTCTCGGAGGCGGGGTCGATGGACTACGCCACCGAGGTGTTCGAGCACGTCGCGCGGCCGGATGGGTTCCTCTGGAACACGATGATCAGGGGGTTCGGGAGGACGGGGAGGTACGCGGAGGCCTTTCTCTACTACAAGCGGATGCGGGAGGACGGGAAGCCGGCCGACAACTTCACCTTCTCCTTCCTGCTCAAGATATGCGCGCAGCTGGCCGCGGCCGAGCTGGGAAAGCAGGTGCACTGCTGTGCAGTGAAGCGGGGCCTGGACGGTCACGTCTATGTCAGGAACACTCTCATCCACATGTACGCCATGTTCAGGGACATGACGACCGCCCGCAAGCTGTTTGGGAAAATACCTGCTCCAGACTTGGTCGCGTGGAACACCGTCATCGATGGGTATGTCCACTGCGGGGAGAACAGGGTAGCGCTGGACATGTTCCTGAGGATGCACAGGACTGGCGTCGCCCCTGACGATGCAACGCTGGTCGTGGTCCTCTCGGCATGCTCAGAGCTCGGCGCTTTGGACTTTGGTAGGTGGGTGCATTCGCTAATCCATGGTTCCAGGCTCGAACAGATTGTTGCAGTATCAAACTCACTTGTTGACATGTATGCTAAGTGTGGGGCGATCGATCGAGCTCTCCATGTGTTCGAGGGTATGCGGGAAAGAAACGTCGTCTCATGGAATTCGATGATACTAGGACTCGCCATGCACGGTCATGCAGTGGAGGCACTGCAGCTCTTTGCTAGGATGCAGGAGCAATGGGGATGGATAGAGCCCAATGACATCACCTTCCTGGGAGTCCTCTGTGCCTGCAGCCATGGAGGATTGCTAGACCAAGGCAAGATGTATTTTGACAGTATGATGCGAGACTATCACATCACCCCGACTATCCGGCACTACGGGTGCATGACCGACCTCCTCGGGCGAGCGGGGCTCGTGAGGGAGGCATATGAACTGATCAGGTTCATGCCCATGGAGTGCAATGCTGTGGTGTGGAGGACATTGCTGGCGGCATGCCGAGTTCATGGGGACATGGAGCTGGGCGAGCTTGTCCGGAGGCATCTACTGGAGGTGGAACCGGACCATAGCAGTGATTATGTGCTCTGTCACATATGTATGCAAGCTCCGGCCGATGGCAAGACATGTTGGATGTTCGGGAGTCCATGCGGGGGAGAGGAGTTCAGAAGCCGCAGCCAGGGAACAGCTTAATCAACTTTCAGGCGCAGTAGCAATCCCAACTTGGACGATCCACAAGAGCATTCCTCCGACCAGGGAAACATCTTCAAACATATTTACTAGTCCATGTAGACGACTAATTCTTTTTTTTTGAACTCCACTTGAGTTTTGTCGATTATAAGCCATTCTTTTCTGTAATTGTGTGATATGTGGAATTGCTCATTCCCACATGCATTGTTATTCTAATATGTATACCTTGATGTGAGAACCACGAGTGGGCTGATTAGTAAAGACCCCATCTTATAGTCCCTGTCTTGATGCCCGATCAATGTCCGGACACATTATTGTCTTATTTTCACAAATGGTGCATAGGACTAAGACTGTTTACATATGCCCGTGATAACAACGGAGAAAGCCCCACTGAAGAATCAATCAGGCCAGCTGATCCACTTGGGACAAGGATTAGCGGCGGCTTGCTCATTCAACAACTCTTCTTCTGCTGACGGGCCTGCCATTGCTTCTGTTCAGATCATTAAAACCGAGATATGGTTCATAGCTGAAGGACCTGTGCAGAACCTGAAAAAGGCACAGCCGTGCACCCATATATTTTGCATTTTTCCCCTGATGGATCAAGATCAACTACCACTCAAAACTTAGTACGGGCGATGAGTATCTCCAACAAAAGAACAAAGAAGAGAGCCATCGATGACGGTTGGTAGAGGTTGTCTAGAATTGTTGGCATTCATCTCATAGTTCAGGTGCATATTTGGACGCATGTGACTGTGCACATGGGTTGACCCCTCTTCGTGCAGTGAACCAGATCATTGTAGCCTCTAGGTTCGATTACTAGCAGATCATAGCCATGTAGCCATAGGTTCGATGACCGGTGGTTTTGTTAATCCAAGTCAGACAACCAATGGCCAAAAACTCAGTCAACAATGGGTCAACAAATAAGGACAATCCAACTCAGTCAATGGCTGGTCAACTGTTAGTGACATGTCAATGACTAGTCAACATCTCAGCACAAGCCATGTACTGATATTTATTTTATTAACCCAAGCTTGGTTCTCAAAGCCAAAAAGGAAACCACAAAAATACAAGTTGCTTTCTGAAATAGAAAGGGCATTTCTGATATTCTATCTATCAGACTCACCTTTATTCGTTATTTTTCATCAAAGCACACACTTCAGCATATCAAGATTAACTCAATTTGTTCTAATGCATTAACCCCGTGCTCCTCGAACAAAATGAAGAATTAATTCGGGTTACTTTATTTCTCCAGAAGTGATCAAGTTTGCAAGGAAAAATGAGTCTTCTAAAATGCGACAGAAAATAAAAATTTTCAAAATTTATTTTCTTTGTGATCATTAGGATTTAACGGAACACAAGAAACAAGAGCGGGGTATGGATTATATCTACAACTTTGCTGAATAACTCCGTAGATTCAACTTACTCGTATGAGTGCACATCCTCTAACGGTATCCATGGATGTAGAAGAGGACAAGATTCCTCCTCTGATCTCAACGGAGTCTGTCTTACCTTGAGAGATGGGCACCTACGACCAAAAAGAGAGAAGGGGTGTAGGAGAGAAGAGAGAGAGAGAGAGTAGAGGAAGACACCCAAAAATATTATTTAAAAAGACGGAGTCTCAAATCATCGAAGTTTAAACCTCAAGATGAGAGATTAAAAAAATGCCTTAAGGCATCTCTCTCAAATTTTTTACTTGAGATTTACGCATTTTATCAATTGAGATATGGTACGTCTTAGGAGAGGTTTTAAACTATGCCCAAAGGATTAACCTTTGGGCAGCCCACGTGAGCTTGGCCTTGTGCACGGGAAGGAAGAAGGGCGATTTGCCCTTTGAAGAGAGCAGGCTTCAACCACGCCTAAACGGTAGCACTTCTGAAGTCTTGCAGCTACAAAGAAGAAGGGATATCTCGGAAGAGATTGTCAGGATTGGGGGCACGGAATGAGCACAGAATATGATCAAGGTATTCTTTTCAAGGCCTTCGTAGAACCCACAACGCGACCACAATAGCGTGGAAGCACGGCCGGCTTCAGCATTCTCCAACAAAAGAAAACAACCAGGGGCCATGATAAGCGTCCGAGCATCATAATTAACAACACTTTTTCCCGGGAGTGGTGGCCGAGGGAGCACTGCCGAAGAGGCCAAATGGGGCGAGATCGAAGAGGGAGGAGGGCACGCTAGCAGGGTGTGGGCAATAAGATACAAAGGTAGGGGCGTAGCAGGGTGGGCAACAAGTTGATTGTGCTTCATTTCTTCCCTGAAACTGTGATATATATATATATATACATATAAAGAGTTTGAATATGTGGACATGCATGGTTCTAATATGTACACCTTCGTGCCTGGTCATCGTGTAAGTCTCAATATATATATAGTCTTATTTTTGCATACAGTGCATAAAACACAGACTGATATGTTTATATATATATATATATATATATGTCAAACAAGGGAGAAAGCTCCAATGATGAAGGGACCCGGCTGAATCACTTGGATGGAGGGTTACGTCAGCTTGCGTATTCAAGAACTTTTCTTCTGCTTACTGGCCTCCCACCGCTTCCGTTCAGCATCTATCTTGGCACGGACACACTCATGAAAACCAGGATACGATTCATAGCTGAAAAACCAGTGCAGCACCTGAAAAGGCGCAGCCGCACAGATGTTAACATCTTTGCTTGATGGATCAACTAGCCCTCAAACTTTCGATAACCCACGATTACCTCCAGGAGGACAAAGAAGGGAGCCATCAGCAACGCTTGAGTGAGGTTGTCCAGAAGAGCTGGTGCTCGTCCCTGCAGCATATGAGTAAAATGTCACATGCTTTGGGACACCTTTGTTCAAAGTAATTGTAAAACCTTCCAAGACATGGGTTTCCAGCTCTCAATGTTTTGTTTTGTTTTTTGTTTTGTTTTTTGTGTTTCCCTGATAGTGGGGATTTTCAGCTCTCAACTTGTGGTGAGATTAGGGAGTGGCTTGGCTGGCCATGTGGTTGGATGCCCTTAAATGACATCCTCCTGCTGATTGGCCAAGTCCTCGGTGATATTTTGAAAACACCCTCACACAATTCTTGAGATAAGCCATTCATTGGGGACTTGGCCAATCAGAGGACATTGTCGAAACACCCTCACACAGTTCTTGGTCAGCCAAGCTGCTCCCGGGTGGAGATGCAAGCCTATTGGGCCCATGCTATGTGGTGTCAACTACAGCCCACGTGAGTCCATGCCTGCAGGCATCCTTGATACAGACACAAGTTAGGTGGAAACTTAATTTCAAAAGTTCTAGTGAGCTACACAACTGTTTACCTCAAAAACTCCATGCCCTATAAATTGTCCAATCCAACAGATCAACTGAGACACCAGAACAACCTGCAGATAAGTTGCATCATACACTAAAAGTTAAGTCAGGCTTCAACAATACAACATACCAATGATTCATTACATGGTTAATGTTTTTATCCTAAACTACATTACTGGAAGGTTCCATTAAAAAAATATATCATCAAATATTTCCGCATGCCTTTACCTCCCAACTCCCAATGAACCAGTGACACTCCTGCAGATACTATTCATGTCTAGAAATAATTACATCGGCAAAGTGGCTAGGATATGAAGTGAATATTTTCTATACAACTTATGCAACCCATCAAAAAGCCATAGGACATTGACACATGACTATGAACTGCATAACAAACTACATAGGAGGAAGACGACACATGTAAGAAAACCAAGATCCATGATCCAGATAAACATGCAGTACATAGCACATTTTTTAGTACATTCAATATAGAGACACCAATGAATTCGTAACGAAGAAATCGCATGGATTAATAACATGCAACACGGTAACATCCGTCTGCATATAAAGTAATGCCTAGAATATAACTGAAGGGTTGAGAACAAAAATGTAACGAAATAAATATATTGATTTAAGATAACACCAGAAGATAGATGATCCTTGCTTGTAAGTTCCCCTTCAAATTCACCTCCCCAACCACGAGTTTAGGTGCAAAACCATCATCACTTTCCATTATGTCATCAATGATGCTATGGCATCTCATCGTTTCCTGTTTTTTATCAAAGTAATGGCATCCTTCGCATTTGCTTCAATTAGGAGATTACGTGAGAGTTGTTCTACAAAGGACTTCATATTTTTACTGAGTGGAACTCTTCATGCCCAGCTCCTCACACCAACACCCCAAGATTCACATGTTCACAATTTGAACGATGTATTGTTCAAAATGTTAGCAGAATACATGATGATACTAAGTTGGAACCATCATCATGTTAGACATAAAGGTTCACAAAATCAAATCCAATCATCATCATGAATGAAGTTCGAATTTCTAATATTTGTCCTTGATAAAAAGCTATTACTCTTGGTCCTGGCAGAATTCCCTCAAATGTGCTATTCCTGAAGTAATATTCCATATCCATGGTATAATAACCTGGGAAATGCTTTCCATCTCATAATCACATCTTCAAACAGCCCGCATACTTGAAAAAGAAAATCAAAGATGGCTAGTATTGGCCCATTCATGGTACCTGGTGGATTAGTGTGTGCTCTAAAAACCATCAAATACCAAGTCATCACTTAATCTTTATATAAGAAACATAGATTTTGGGCATCACTGCTTCACTAGGTTGAATATTTGAAGGTAGCCGTTCGCAAATCTGTAAAACCAGGATAACTCCACATAAACGGTGCATTCCTAACCTATGACGAGGGAGGATGACTTCATTCTTGACATTTTGTCCCCAAAGAATGTCAGTGTGATATAAAGAATTCTCAGCAAGTCTTGAAGAGGGATTACAGACCAGAAACTCAACACTCACCATTGCAGAAACTTAAATGCCAGCACAAGCAGGTGACCTGTTGGCTGGCACGATGGACTCACTCTAGCACAGTGCACAGTAGACGGTGAAAATATGTCATGCAAGCTTACAGGGGGTAATGGTGTGTAAGCCTACTTTGCTCTGTCCTAGATCAGTGGATTATAATATGCAAGCCCACTTCAAACTGCCCCAAGCCAGCATGTGACCATGATATGAGAGTCAATGTAAGCTGAGACTACATCCCACCAACCCCCCCACCGCCGGCCCAGAAGAAAGTATCCTGAGTCTCCAGGAGATGTGCAAAGTTGCTTTTCCCCACCCCAACAAAGAAATTCAGAAATCTCTTCCAGATATTAACATGTCAACTTTCTTCCATCTTACATTAGTCAGCAAACTAAGAAAAAGGAACCCTAAACACACACGCTCTTGCTGTCAGTTTTTTTTTGTTTTTGAGAAAACTCTTGCTGACAGTAGACAGTAGAAGAAGTGAATATGATAAAGCATAGTTTAAGCCTAAAGGACAAAGTTACACGATGCATTGAACCCATAAAATTGAGCAAAATGCTAACCACATTGATTTGAATTTACATTTACCATACATTATTTTACTGTGACAACATAATGAAAGAGTAATAAGAAGGCCAATATTGTATAAGGTCTCACTCAACCAAACATCATCCTGATTGTTTACCTTCCCCTGGGATTATTCCTAGAAAGATCCACTATCATGCCTCCACAGACATTCTGCTGTGTCATGGTCAGGGGCGTGGGCGTGGGCGTGGGCATGGGCATAAACATGTTACAGCATTTATACCACAGATCCCACTCTATTTCTCAAAAACCATGTCTGAGGCATTCATTTTAACTCGGGTCAGCTCACAGCATTTTATCCATAGAAAAGACATGAAAAGTGCACATGGATAATGGTGCAGCAGAACCAAATCAAGAAGGCCTGAAGCAGAATCAAGTAGTAACACTGAAAGTGAGTTTAGCTTTCTATGTTTTACATGGCAGTGATTCACAAAAAATGTTAGAGAGAAACTGACTCTGCCTTTAAAGTAAATGCTTATTTGTTGCCGCATGACAGCCTTAACAATAATAAAACTAAGTTAATGCGAACAAGCAATGAAAGGACCTCCAATTAAAACCCTGAACAACTATACAGGTAAGCTTCTACTTGGTAAAGAGTGCAGTGAAAGAAAAGCTTCCTCTTCACCATGCTCCTTGCCTCCTAACTGTTACCCAAAACACATCAAACTCCACATCAATTTTCCTACTCCCTCAAGAGGTGTATCATTGAAAGGTTCTCTCTTCTGAAATATTCGTCAAATCAAAAGCTTTAAAAGTGTCTATACTGAAATCTTCAAAACATATCATAAAATTATGGACTCCTTTTCTGTCTCCAGGATAGCCAAAAGGTACTTTTTTGAAGCTAACTCAATACACTCTATAAAGCAAGATGAACAGTTAACTCAAAACTGCTACAAGCCAACGACACCAGAGGAAAATGACAGAATCCTAATTGGCCATTCTTCTTCCAAGTTGTTTGATTTGAGTGCCTCCCACTTTGTAATCTTGTTCACACGGAGCACCTAGTTAACACTAAATTGCCACAATTCTACAACACCAGAGACAAATTTCAGAGTCCTGATTGACTATTCTTTTTCCACCCTAATGCCTTCCAACGGCCCATAAATGAAACTCAAAAGAGTTTCTTTGATTCACATTTCAAATATTCATTGACTCATTTTCCTCAAAGGAGTTTATCCAACCACGTTTGCCTGCATACATGGTGTGCAAGCATTCTAAAGAATCATAGATTGCCAGGGTGGCAAATTGATCCACACATGTAATAAAAATTAATTCAACCTATGATATTTCTTGTCTAAAAGTGAATGAGGAAGTATTAAAGTACAATCAGATCAACGAATCATCAATAAATAGGAAAATGGAAAATCTACGATAAGTCTATTCACCTCAGTAAGTGACCAAAGATGTGAAGTAAGAAAAAACCACATACAGCATTAAGAATTGCCACTACATGCCGTGTACCATCTGGAGTTAGGAGCTTTTACCAAGATCTAAATAAATCAGTTTTAACTTTACCATACTACACGAGGAATTATTTCTCAAAGGTTTATGCTTGGACATAAAGGGATCACCAAACACTAGAGATGGCAATGACAATCTTGATAAGAAATGTCATCGGTAGATTTGGAAGATGATGATTGTGGTAACGACTTGTAAGCCATATTAGACAGATGGTGTGCTTGCCAATTTGATTTCTCCTTTTTTGTTAATATTTCATGGAAAATAAAACATATCCATCAAAGAAGGTAGACATTATCCAGTTTCCACAGACTCATGAACTAAGATTATATTATTGATAAACTGGCATCTAGTCAAGAACATGACTAAACACAATGATATAAAAGAATTCATAAAATTTATGAAAGAAACATCAAATAACTATTCCTGGCAAGACAAGGCAGATCTGAACATGGAATATATGTCTGCCCAGCCCTTTTCTGTCATATTTAGCCTTCCAAACAGCAATCAGCCAAACTTGGGCATTGGGTCCAAATCAAACAGGTCCAGTCAAGCCTAATCTGGAATAGGGGTTCATACCAGGGATTCCTACAACAATATGAAAGATGCATGTTTGTCTCAGAGATGCTCCAAAATCAAGATGGCAACAGCTCATCCTGACCTGCTCCAGCCCGCTGGATACTGATTGTAGATTATGAGAAGGTGAATCCTGTTAGATGCATGACTGTCTCAAGCATGTGGACATCATAGACATTCAAGTTTATACCTTTATGTAAACATGGCTTTTTTTACAAACAATTAATATCAAAGTTTATTGATTTTGTTAATATGATTTCTACTTTAAAATGTTAAATGATGTGAACATTTTGCTGTGATGTATGGACAGATAGACGTCAATGAGGTTGTAAACGGACATATGGTATGGTAGCTTTGGGTAAGGTTTTTGGAACTCTCCAGTGCCTATCAAGGTTCGCCGACTTGGTGATCCGTACCGGATTGGATCGCCCTGATCCGATACGATACGCCCGAGTCACATGCAACTCAAGCCAACTCGGTCCAGCCCACCCCACCCCGGCGCCCCCACCCCCACAGCCCTTTCTTCCCCCACCCCGGCAGCCCTTTCTTCCCCCACCCCAGTGCCGCCGGCCCACCCCCACAGACCTTTGCTCCTCTGCTCGCTGTGACTCGGCCCGACTACGCCAATCCTGGGGCTGATGCGTACCGTATCGGGTTTTCCCAAATACGGTACGGCACACCCAAGTCGACCGAGTCGGCGGACCATGGTGCCTATGCCAACAGTGGGACATTTCAGTGCGATATATATAAGCCCAAAATTTTCTATGGATATCCTTCTAGTTTGGAAGATGATTATCTACGCCTTGTTCAGTTAGTAGTGACTCATTGATACCAGATATATTCATCGTTTCCAACAGTTTGTGATGTGCCTCAATCACTCTATGCCATCACAGTATTTAATAGCTTGTCCAAAATTAAGGCTAAAGTTAAAGAGCATAATATCAGTCAAATATAACTAACAGTAAAAGAAGAAAATTCAATGGCAATGCTTACTTGTAAAGTAAGAGAGGATGGAAGTCTTCATTATGATATGGAAACAATGGCAAAAGGGAAAATTAAGTTATCAAACATAGAAGCAAACAATGAAAGGATGATTTCAAATATGCATCCAAAGCAAGTATTTCATCTTAGAATGAAGAATAAGAAGAGAAAGTGCATGAGAAAGATGAATGCAGGACAGATGTAGAAATGAAGCAGATGACGAAAGGCAAATTAACAGCCATCAGGCCAAATGTTTTCATGGGCCTAATAGAAAATAATACTACTAGTACAATCATTAATGACCCACTTTGAGAGCAAGAAGAGGAAACGTTGATGAGAGAATACGCGGTAAAAAAACATAAGATCATGACCAGCTCTCAAGCTTGCGTCAATTCTAGGAGTAGCAACCGCTTGAACTAAATTAATGCAGGAAGACATGAAGACCTGCCTAAAGAAATTTAAATAAACTAACTCAGAAAACCGTTTACAATGCCATAATTCCAGCGTTAGACTGCCAAAGACTATTAAAAGAGGCTAGTCCAAAGTACCACTGAAAACCAGTTTCCTAAACTAATAAAATTGCGCCCATGTATTAGGGAGGCTGTGTTGGTGATAAAGGAAAACCATGTGCAAAGAAAGCAACAACAGGGAAGGGGGGATTCTCGTCTAATGTTATATTTCACATTTAAAACACCAAATCGTGGCAAAAGCATGAAATCCACAATTTATTAATAAAGAGTAATATATGAGCAGAAAACTGAAAAGAGAGTTGAACGACCGGGAAGAATTAAATAAACAAGTAGAATAATACAACCAAACCCAGGCGTGAAGCAAATGCAAGAGGGAAACATGATCACACATCCAGAGTCATAAGAGAAAGATAACAACAACGGAGAAGAGGCAAGAACGAAAGGCAGCATTTTTATCTTCCCATGCCTTCCGGCAAAAAATATTGGACTTGCCAGAACCGAAGAAATTCACAAAGAAGCCATCAGGGTCTGACATCAACTACATACGCAGCAGCTATCGGGGCCCACAGGGCAATCGGAAGAACATAGCTATGAAGCGTGTGGAAGAATCCAATTCTTCTACTAAAATTCCAGAAAGTCGAAGAACTAAATAAATGAGAAGACGAAAGAATACGGTATCGAGAACAGGAAGAAACTGAAGAGAAAAAGCCAAGGTGAGGGGGGAGACTATGAGAAAAAAGAAGGCAAACCTTCCAGCCGAGGGAGAAGCCGAGGTGGCTGCCGAGGGCGCAGCTGCCGACCCAGCAGAGGGCGCAGAGGAGGGCAGCGAGGGAGCCGGCGCGGCGGTCGAGGCACACGTAGAAGAGCGCGTAGAGGGCGGCGAAGGCGAAGCCGAAGTTGAAGACGAGCGGGGGGCCGAGGAGGGGGAGGGTGGCGTGGAACAAGGGCGGGGTGTAGTAGAAGAGGAGGAGGGCGGTGAAGAAGATGGGCCAGACGAAGATGGTGTGGATGAGCACGTTGCCGGGCGCGCTGTGGTATGCCCCGTAGAAGGCGAAGTGCCTCTCCAGATCAAACACCCCCCACATTGCGGCAGCTAAACACCCAGAATAAATAAAATAGATAAACAGCACCAGGACCAGCAGAAGAGCCCTCCCCCTTTCTCTGCGTCCCCTGCAAGCGATTCTTCTCAACAATTCGGCTGCTTCCAGAGGAGGAGATAACGAAATGGGCGGGTGGATTGGACGAGGGAAGGGAGAGGAGGGTGGAGGTAGCTCCTTATGAAGGAAGAACTTTGCTGGCTTCAGCGTCCGATATTCGGGCCATTCGGCAGAGAAAGTAGGATTATTATTTATTAATAAAAGATGTTTACAATGATTCCCTTACAAAACTCTTTATTTATATATATCTCTTATTTTTATCATATTATTATGTTTATTCTTGGTATATCCCGTATGGTTGTGATTAATACCCTTATCGTAACTATCGGTTCCTTAACTCAATAAATGTGTGCGTTACGTTTGGCAATTGCTAACCTACTATCAAGGTAGCATCCTCTCTCTCTCTTTTCATCCACAGTAGGTGTCGACGACAACAAAGAGATGTTGGCCGTCGCCATGTCCACCTCACTCTTGTTCTTTCTCTCTTTTTGAAGATTTGAGGATTGATGGAGAAAGAGATGCCGGAGAGAGGGAATGGGATGGGTTAGGGGCGGTTTCATAAGAGAGAGAGAGATGGATGGGGTTCATGTTAGAGGTGATTCCTAGCCGATGGGGGGATCCTAACAGAGGGGGGTGCCAAAAGAGGTGTGAGGAAAGGGAAGGGGTGGGTGAGCGAGTTCGTGAGAGAAAGAGAGAGTGCCAATAGAGGGGTAGGGGACGTTGACATAAGTGTGAGGGGAGAGAGGGGGTTCGTGAATGAGAGAGAGAAAGAGAGACGAATAGGGGGTTTCGACGGAGAACGGATGTCAATAACCAGACAGAGGGGCGAGAGGGGTGGGAGAGAGGGAGAGACATTGCGAGCGCTCTCTGATGGGGGAGGGGGAGGGGGCTACAAGCATCGAGGGGGGGGGAGGGGGGGGGGCCGAGAAGGGTGGGGGAGAGAGAAGTGTTGTGAGCACCTTCCGTTGAGAGAAATAGAGGCCGGGAGGGGGGAGAGGAGAGGGGCTGCAAACATCCTCAAATGAGGGAGAGGGGGTGAGAGGGGTGGGGTCAAGGCTGCTCACTAGAGGGTGAGAGGGGGGTCGAGAGGGATGGGGGAGGGCCTACGAGTGTCAAACGGGTCCTGTCTCAATCTCTCTCGTTTGGTTGCTCGCGGGAGGAGCTCATTGTCATAGCAGGATTAAATCTCTCTCTCTCTCTCTAAAATAAAAAGATATTTTTGATACTTTATATATCTAAATGATTTTCATAATATATTTCTTAGAATATTATCTTCTGTTGATTGCTCGGAACTAGAGGGATATAATCATAATAGTATTAGATAGACGAAAGATACATGTGTTAATATGTAAAAAATATGAAATGTATATATAAATATATATAGGGGTATGATTGTGAAAATACCATTAATTAAATGGAAATGGCCCCGACAAGAGCAGAGTAGGCAGCCTCTGCACGCATCGGAGGAAGGGGGTTGGGGTTGTTGCCGTTGGGTTTGCGCTGGTCCCCAAGTTGGGAGTCTATAGATTCTAGAGACCCTGACGTTGATGTGTTCATTACTTTAATATTATGAATGTGTAGAACAATTTAATCACGTCAGCGGCTCTCTCAGTTTATGGTTCACTATTATCTGTTTTTAATGGGTTTATTTCTCAAATGTTCGTACGAAGAAGACAAAGCGATTAAGAGGGTGCCCTAGACGCGGACTTTACATGCCCATCTCTAGCTTGCAAATTAATTGGTGTGAATGACTTTGATGGATATGGAACATAAATCAAAACAATAAAATTTTATTTATTTCATTTTATAATCGAATAAATAATTATTAAATATTATAAAAAAACAGGCACAAAATTAAAAAACAAGCCGACCTAGTTATTTACGTACAAATAATTAACTTATGTTAAGAATTCCAATAATTAAGAACGTATTTGAAAATATATTTACCTGAAATTTCAAATGCACGGTAAAAAGAGCCCGCAAACATTGTTTCGACGAAGCTCTCAAACAATGTTCATCTAAAAAAGAAAAACGGTAAAAAAAAATGGCAATTAAGAAGGTAATTTACTTCTTCATCGCCAACCTCACACATGTAATTAAAAAGACCGCAGCATGGCATCAACCACATGCCAAATGCGATTTTTTCTCTTCACAAAATCCCTCCCATGCCATGCCATGCCAGATAGGTGCACAGAAAACGGATTCTCAAAAAAATCCCATGGCCAAACGCGGCGTAAAACTCACTTCTAGCTTCTAAACCACGTTTGGGTCTGAACTTGGGTCAAGAGGATACGCAAGATCTTCGAAGAGAGATTTCGGAGGAAATAACAAACAAGGAGGCCTCGAGTCCAACTTATCTCCTTCGCCGTTTCCCTCGCACCCCTATCCTCCGATTTTAGGGTCCATGGAAGGGAAGCCCACAAAACTACTCCCTAGACTAGACTAGATGGGATGCTGACGTGCTATGCCATGTTTTCTTCCAGCCGTCCCTTTGATCTTTTTGCCCTTGCGTCTCATTATGGACTGCCTGATTTAACAGAATGTTGTGAGATGCTATAAATATTATATGGAATTTTTACAAAAAAACGATTTTTTTTATATGAAGAATCACAAAGGGAAGGGGTATCAGACAGTGTATAAGTTAAGAGGTATCTCTGCACTTTAATATGTTTATAGAATAAGATTTTTGTTTTTCACATTTATGATTATACAATAGGATTTCCCTTTCTGCTAATAGGTTCAAGACTTTGAGATATATATATATTTTAAAACTCTAACAGCAAGGATATACATACATATATATATATATATATATATATATATATATATATATATATGCATATGTAGTGAAGTTATATTAATCAATCTATACTTAAGACTGGCTTTCTGTAATTATCAAGAGAGTTACTTTTACAAAAAAAAATATTGTGTAGTGTTTATGTGAAATATAACATTTTATGACGTTTGAGTCAAATCAATGACTTATTAAGGTAAGATGAGATCATGATACACGTTAACAGTCCTCTAATGATGATAGAAGTGCAAAAACACTGACCCTGAACATAAGTTGTGTTTGGAAACGGATCGAGGAGAGAGATTTTAAGCCCTCTAATCATTAAAATTTTTTCTCTCAAAATTATTTTTAAATATCTTAATATCTCATTAATTTTTATTTTATGATAAATTTTGAAATTTCGAGAGATTAGAAGAAAGAGAAAAAAATGAAGAATTTCTAAAATCTACTCAAAGGGTGCCTCTTATCAGTTTGGGAAATTTTCAAAAAAATTATCCACTCTAGATCCGTTCTAAACGCGCCCAGCACGTTAATCTGATAACAGATGGGCTCGAAATAATAATTACATCGTGTCCACATGGTGTCAGGTCAATCTGCGTGCATCCCAAAACTGGGTGGAGTTGTGATTTCTCTCTCGATATTGACGGAGGGAACACCCTCCGCTCTTACAACCAGGGTTTGCCGTCCCGCCCCGACCCGCACCGACCCGCACGACCCGACCCGACCCATGCGGGCACCGGGTCGCACGGGGTGGGGGTCGTGGACGGGACGCACTGGACCGCAAGGTCCCGTGCGTCCCGCCACGTACCGCTCCGGTGCGAGGCGGGACCCGGCTCGGTACGGGCGGGTCGGGGCGGTTCGCCCATTTAACGGGCCGAAGGGGGAGGCTCCCTCCATCCCTCCCACCGGCGAACGGCGGTGCAGCGGCGGCGGACGGCGATCAGAGCGGCGGCCGGCGGCTTTGGGCGGCTCAGGGCGGCGATCGGAGGTAGGTAGGTGAAATTTTTTTTTAAATGATCGGGGGTGGGGAAGGGGGGGCGTCGACCGCTGGATGTGGCGGGAGGTGGGGGTGGGGGAGGAGGCCGTCTGCCAGCCGGATCTGGCCGGAGGTGGACAGAGGTGGGGGTGGGGGACGGCGGGGGGGGGGGGGGGGGGGGGGGGCTGGGCGTCTGCCGCCGTGGGGGACGGGGGGGGGCTGGGCGTCTGCCACCGGCATGCCGTGCGCCGTGCCGTGGGGGGACGGGGGGGGGGGGGCTGGGCGTCTGCCACCGGCAGGCCGTGCCGTAGGGGGACTGGGGGGGGCGTCTGCCACCGTGGGGGACGGCGGGGGGGGGGGGGGTCTGGGCGTCTGCCACCTGCAGGCGGTGGGGGGACGGCGGGGGGGGGGGGGGGGGGGGGGTGGGCTGGGCGTCTGCGACCGTGGGGGGGGTGGGTGATGCGCTCGACACCCGTCGTTTAAAAATGCCGTGCCACACAAATTTTAAAATTTATACAACCGCACTCACTCACTTAAATGATTTTAAAAATACGAGTAAAGTGGTAAATACGGGTCGATCCCACGAGGAAGAATATTTTCATTTAGGCATGAGTTGAAAAATTCTTGTATTTGAGAGTTTCGAATTTTGAGTGAGATTTAACTAATTGAAAAGTAAAATTGCATGAAAATAAATGAATCTAAAGAAATAACAAAATTAAATGCGAAATAAAATAGACGAAGTGTGATAGATTTGGTGCGGCCGTGGTGTGATAACGGCGTCGTCTCCTCGAGCCTTTGATTTACGAGTCGTCGGGAATGACCACGTACACTCGACCGGGTCGGAACCGCATCTCTTAACCGTCTTTGGAAGAATTTTAGAAATTGACCGAGAGAGAATTTTGGAAGAATATTAGAGAAATGGAGAAAGATTATGCAGAATAAAATTAAACAAAACAAACACTAGAATATAACGTAAATTAAATCAAATCACAAAAGCATATAAATTGTAACATGAATAACATAAATTACAATAAAGTTTGAATAAAAACAAAGAGAAATAAAATGAGAAATCCTAAGCCTAAACTAAGGACTAAGAGTGGATAGGGAGATGAGAGCTACACAACTAATGTCTATTGCCTATTGCCTATTATGGAGAGAAGTGCCTCCCATGCCTTTCTTATATAGGCTTCAAAACCAACACTATTATTATTCGAACACCCCAAAGCCCAATTTCTATTCTTCTTCTCTTTCTTCTTTGCGGCTGTGTGTGTGAAGGAGGCCACCAACCGGTTCTGTCCCATGGTGAGAAGCCGCTTTTGCCATCATGCATATGCGTTGAAAACCCCACGTTGCCGCCGTCAAAGCCTTGGCCGACTGTGTGAAAGCTAGCCCGCCAGCCGTGTGGATTGAAGCCTTGGCCGCGTGTGCGACCGTGCCACGTGAAGCCCGCCGTTGCCGCGTTGACGAACACCACCTGAAGCTTGCTAAAGCTAGTTAATGTTGAATCCTTTCTGCATGCATTGTTGTCCAGCCAAGCGTGGAGTTTGTTTGGCTGACGCCTTGCCCTGTTCTCTTAACCGCCCAGCCGACATGCCCCTTGTGCAGCCCACTGCATTTGCACGTTTGCATGAAAGCATTTGAGGCCCGCGGCCTTTGAAGAAACCCAACCGAAGTGTTGAAGAGGCCTGCCGCAAAGCCACCTGCCGACCTCCCTTGTGCACACGTGGAGCCCACCTCACGTGAAGACTTGGGCTGCTCCCTGCATGCTTTGTTCTTATTTTTACCCGTTGAAGAGCCCATCGTGACCATGTGAAGCTTTGTTGTGAAGCCCAACCTGCATGTTATATATAACAACGTATTATAACATTATAAAACTTGCATGTTATATGTATAGCAATGTAAAGCCCAACGTGCTTGCATTAACTACGTGAAAAGCCCCCCCCCCATATGTATATGTATTAGATTTATAGTTAACTATACCATATAAAAATATATATCAAATATTTATATAACATATATATCTAAAGTATATATCAAATATATATATATATATATCTCAACTATATGTCTTAAATATATATATATATATAGCAGATATATATGTAAACAATTATTTTATTATTTTATTTTATTTTATTTGCACTAAGATTGGGATTGGTTGTCATGGGCTTTTAGATGTGTGAGCTTTGGCCCATTTGTGTCTGCAAAATAGAATCAAAAATTGAATTAAATCAGGCACCGAAATATTTTGATCTGAAATTGATATTAAGTGTGATAAATGCATAGTGATGCATATTAAGGCTCATAAAAGTGTGTTATACTATTAATTAACATGTAAAATTACACACTTATCACACCCCCCAACTTACTCATTGCTAGTCCCTTAGCAATACAAATAATTTTAAATTTAGGACCAACAAGAGTTTAAAATATTCATACTACATTTCCAGAGCATCTTTCATAGAGTCAACTAAAGATTAGGAATCTGGACTTATTTCCACACACTAGCCTTAGATTTGGAAATAGGTACATGATTAAGAATTCAACTTAAAGGTCAATAGCACTTGTGCATGTGTAATGCTAAGTCCACAGTGAAGACAATTGCATCCCTTATGTGCTATTCCGAATAAGTGTCTTTGAACCCAGCACTTCATAATCAGAGCATTAAGCATAGCTTTTGTCTGTCTTATTGCAATGTCCCTTTTGGGATACAGATTTTTTCTACACACATGATGCTGCACTACCCTTCACTGTTTTACACAAACCTTAACACGTCTTAGGTGAAGCAGGCCCGGTTACCCAGATCCAAGTTCCCTTTTCCTTTGACGCGAACCTCAACACGTCTTAGGTGAAGCAGGCCCGGTTACTCAGAATTGGGGCATTTTTCATGGTGCCTTTTTCTCAATTTTTTTTTCAATATTTTTTCTTTTATCTTTTTTGCACTAATTTTGATTGATAACTTGGCAGAAAGCTTATAAAAGATCTCTGCTTTAAGAAGTACTGAATATCAGATAACCTATCCCTAATAGCAGAGGGCTTGTCCTCTTTGTTTCATTAGCGTGCAAAGTGATTTTTATTTTTCTAAAGTGCACATGAACTTTAAAGAGATTCTTATATCAGTTTTCCCATGGCTAGATTAGACAAAGTTTTCCATCATCCTTATCCCAGTCTTTTCTATTCCAGAATTACTGTTAATGGAAGCATGAGTCATGAAACTCAAAATAGGTTTATTTTGTTCAATTTTTGGATAAATGCTAAAAAATTGGTTGTATTTGAATGCAACATGTGCAATTTGATTTTTCCGTCCCCCCAACTTAAATGACATTATCCTCAATGACAGAAACAAATTGAAATAATAGAACAATGAAGGTAAGAAATATGTGAAGGAACGGGACAACCTGGCGGAAGTGAACGTGGACGGGCATCTTTGCTGATAAAATGTGGTAGTGGGTTTTGAAAATCAGGGCAATCAATGTAAAGAAGTAGCTCTCACTCTCCCCAACTGATCTTTTATTCACACCTACAAAATAAAAACACAAACACACAAAAAGCTTGGGTGGCCTCCCAAGAAGCCATTATTAGCATACAGAGAAAGAAAACTATGGGCTGCCTCCCAGAAGCGCTAAGTTTTACGTCTTCAGCCAGACACATAGAAGTGCATTAACCAACGAGTTGATTTTAGAATGAGCCACCACAAGATTTCATTCGTATGAAAACGTTCTTGTGCATGCCCAGAGAGATATAACTGGAATGGGTGAGTATAAGAGCAAAGCATATATCGAGGTGGAGGTAGCTCAAAAGAATCGCCCCAATCAGAGAATAGAGGAGGAACATTGGCAAGAATCATGTCATCAATTAGGAAATATTCCTCCTGAGATTTCGTGGGATCAGGGAAATCAGCAAGGTTGAACCAATCGACTGGAAGAATTTCAAAAGTATCACCGTGGTCAAGAATTGGCACAAGCTCCACCTGCTCCTCTAGATTGAAATTATTATGCGGCACACTTAAATCATTCAATTCCTCATTTACCCCAACTTCATTATTCAAATAAATATTCAATTCTAGATCCATCTTCACTTCTTCTTCCTTCCCATCTTCAAAGATAATTTCATCAAAGTCGTGTACCATCTCCACTTCTTCTCCATTCCCATCTTCAAAGAGAAGTTCATCATGGTCGGGGAGAGACTTGTGATGAGGTTCAATATATTCATCCTCTCCCCCTAACTGAAGATCATCCACCTCTCTTGCATTTCCCTCATGTTGACAATCAAGCACTGGCTCCTCAAATTCCTTTTTAGGAGGGGGCATATGATCATTCATCAGTTCATCACCGTCATGAATTTCATTGCCATCAAATTCTTCAATCTCCTCAAATTGTCTAGGTTCCTCATTCAAATCTTTTTGACAAGATCTCTCCATAATTCCTTCATCTTCTAAATTAAGATTAATCAGAGGGTAATGCTCTTGGGGAATCATAGAGTGATCATAGTCATCATCAGGAATTTGATCAGTAGAAATGCAACCAGAAGAGCTAAGCACTTGTTCTTCCTCAATCCTCTTGATCGTCTCAATCATCCTATCAATTCGTGCTTGGAGAGATTGACTTTGAAGCATCATTGATTGACAGGGTTGATTGAATGTCATCTCTGAATTGGGATTTGAGGGTAGAGGAGTTGAATAGTGAGGCCGAGATTCAACAGAAAAATGTGAAGAGTAATCAGCAGAAGGTGGTGACAAGGTCATGGGCCAGCCCTCTTTAGGTTGGGCTTGATCAGAATGATCAGCAGAATGTGAGGCCCAAATTTGAATTGCATTAGGCCATTCTTCTCCCCCCAACTTAGGCTCCTCATTATTTTCTTTGGCCATTACAAATTGAGATTCATCAGCTGCCCCCCAATTTTCTTGATATGGCTGCTCCATATGATCCTCATTATCAAAAAGTGATGGAGAAGTATGGAAGTGAGGATTGATAGATGGAGCATTCAAGCCGATATTATAATCATAATCAGGAAATTGATTTTCAAGATTTTCCGTGGAGAGGCTAGCATGTTGGTCCAGTTCTAGCTCTCTATCACGTTGATCAATATGGGCTTGAATGATTTGGCTTTGAGCATTAAGGGTTTGCTGATTGGCCAAGATGAGCTGAGTTAGTTGAGTAAATCGGTCCTCGACGTCAGACTGTGGAGGAGCCGGATAGGTTGGGTAGGACTCAGACAGTGGTGAGGAATTAGAATGAAAATCAGTCTCGTACTGAGGTGATGGGGAGTAGATGGAGTGTCCTTCATGTTGGGCTTGGTTGTAAGGAGCATTTGAGTAAGAAGCCCAATATGAAAAGTGTGAGTTTGAAGGATTGTGAATGGGGTTTTGATAAGGTGCCCAAGAAGAAGATTGCTGATTTTCCCACCTAGGATATGGATTTGTGTGAGAAAAAGTGGTGGAAAAATTCGATGGAAATTGGTTTGGCTCTTGGGGAAGAGATGAATTGTAAATCCCATTTTGGCCGAATGATGGATTTGGATGATATTGGGTAAATAAAGGATTTGAATTCAAATGGCCTACATGATTGAACATGAAAGTATCTAATAATGGGCCTAAACAAAAGTGGATGTGGCGATGCGAAAGGCCCAAGAAAGAGTGATATAATAATTTTTTTTATTTGGATTTTTTTTTTTACATGTACACACAAGTTGACACACAATTACCTAATGACCTAGATGCGACCTAAACCTACAAATTGGGTTTCACAAAATGATTAAAGTATGACTTAAGTTTACTCTCAATATGTCCACCGGCCAGGTAAGGGGTGGGGAAGTGGGAGGTTCCCCCTACTTTCGTAGGGACCTTATTATGCAAAATCACAGTCCCGCTTAAGGCGTTTGCCATCCGACCGTCTTGCCTTAGACACCAGTTTTCATAAGAGGATAAACCTAAATAACACAGGAATCATAGTGTGATCCTAGGGCCAATATTTACTGGCTTTTATTCATGGCTTAGGTGATGCAAAGATGCAAGAAAAATGTGGTTTGTGGGCCAAGGAAGGGGTGATGAAATCCCCCACCTTATGTTGTTTAGGGGTGTTGCCCTTAAAGTATTTTGAAATGAAATGCACACCACAATTTAAAACAAGGGGTTCTTATGCAATATGCATGTCAGAATAGGATGAGTAGAACGTACCTTGCCCCTCGCAATCTTCAAAATGCAATTAACAAAAATGAAAACAAATGAAAGAAGAACTTCTATCCTAAATGATGCATGACCTAGAGCATGAAAGTGTAGTTTCTACTCTTGCAATGAGGTCCTTTATTTTGTACAAATGAAGATTTTTTTTTTTAGTTAATGAACCTATCTATCCAGTGAAATTTGTTTTGTTTTTTATTTTTTGATTTTTTTTGAATTTTTCAAGAATGTAAGAAGCTATAAAATGACAAAGACATAACTTTCAAGTCCGATGTACCTTTTTCTTTGTTTTTCTGATTTTTTTTTGTTTTTCCTGCAAAATAAAAATAGAAAAGTTAATATACAAATATACACATCAAACACAAGAATTTTCAACTATTAAAAATTATTTCCTCCCCGGCAACAGCGCCAAAAATTTGATGCGCTCGACACCCGCCGTTTAAAAATGCCGTGCCACACAAATTTCAAAATTTATACAACCGCACTCACTCACTTAAATGATTTTAAAAATACGAGTAAAGTGGTAAATACGGGTCGATCCCACGAGGAAGAATATTTTCATTTAGGCATGAGTTGAAAAAATCTTGTATTTGAGAGTTTCGAATTTTGAGTGAGATTTAACTAATTGAAAAGTAAAATTGCATGAAAATAAATGAATCTAAAGAAATAACAAAATTAAATGCGAAATAAGATAGACGAAGTGGGATAGATTTGGTGCGGCCGTGGTGTGATAACGGCGTCGTCTCCTCGAGCCTTTGATTTACGAGTCGCCGGGAATGACCACGTACACTCGACCGGATCAGAACCGCGTCTCTTAACCGTCTTTGGAAGAATTTTAGAAATTGACCGAGAGAGAATTTTGGAAGAATATTAGAGAAATGGAGAAGGATTATGCAGAATAAAATTAAACAAAACAAACACTAGAATATAACGTAAATTAAATCAAATCACAAAAGCATATAAATTGTAACATGAATAACATAAATTACAACAAAGTTTGAACAAAAACAAAGAGAAATAAAATGAGAAATCCTAAGCCTAAACTAAGGACTAAGAGTGGATAGGGAGATGAGAGCTACACAACTAATGTCTATTGCCTATTGCCTATTATGGAGAGAAGTGCCTCCCATGCCTTTCTTATATAGGCTTCAAAACCAACACTATTATTATGTGAACACCCCAAAGCCCAATTTCTATTCTTCTTCTCTTTCTTCTTTGCGGCTGTGTGTGTGAAGGAGGCCACCAACCGGTTCTGTCCCATGGTGAGAAGCCGCTTTTGCCATCCTGCATATGCGTTGAAAACCCCACGTTGCCGCCGTCAAAGCCTTGGCCGACTGTGTGAAAGCTAGCCCGCCAGCCGTGTGGATTGAAGCCTTGGCCGCGTGTGCGACCGTGCCACGTGAAGCCCGCCGTTGCCGCGTTGACGAACACCACCTGAAGCTTGCTAAAGCTAGTTAATGTTGAATCCTTTCTGCATGCATTGTTGTCCAGCCAAGCGTGGAGTTTGTTTGGCCGACGCCTTGCCCTGTTCTCTTAACCGCCCAGCCGACATGCCCCTTGTGCAGCCCACTGCATTTGCACGTTTGCATGAAAGCATTTGAGGCCCGCGGCCTTTGAAGAAACCCAACCGAAGTGTTGAAGAGGCCTGCCGCAAAGCCACCTGCCGACCTCCCTTGTGCACACGTGGAGCCCACCTCACGTGAAGACTTGGGCTGCTCCCTGCATGCTTTGTTCTTATTTTTACCCGTTGAAGAGCCCATCGTGACCATGTGAAGCTTTGTTGTGAAGCCCAACCTGCATGTTATATATAACAACGTATTATAACATTATAAAACTTGCATGTTATATGTATAGCAATGTAAAGCCCAACGTGCTTGCATTAACTACGTGAAAAGCCCCCCCCATATGTATATGTATTAGATTTATAGTTAACTATACCATATAAAAATATATATCAAATATTTATATAACATATATATCTAAAGTATATATCAAATATATATATATATAATATATATATATATATCAAATATATATATATATATCTCAACTATATGTCTTAAATATATATATATATATAGCAGATATATATGTAAACAATTATTTTATTATTTTATTTTATTTTATTTGCACTAAGATTGGGATTAGTTGTCATGGGCTTTTAGATGTGTGAGCTTTGGCATATTTGTGTCTGCAAAATAGAATCAAAAATTGAATTAAATCAGGCACCGAAATATTTTGATCTGAAATTGATATTAAGTGTGATAAATGCATAGTGATGCATATTAAGGCTCATAAAAGTGTGTTATACTATTAATTAACATGTAAAATTACACACTTATCAGTGGGCGTCTGCGACCGTGGGGGGGGGGGCTGGGCCAAGGGTGGTTTGGGGGGGGGGGGGGGAGAGGAAAAAAATTTATTTTTTTAAAATTTTATATCTTTTTTAATTTAAAAAAGTATAAGAATAAAATTTATTTTTTTTAATTTTGTATCTTTTTTAATTTAAAAAAGTATAAGAATAAAATTTGTTAGATTGTCATTGTTTAATATTATTTTTGATGTATTGTTGAATTCATGTTGTAGAAAAAATATAATTTTTATTTAATTCATGTTGTAGAATTAAATATATTGATATATTATTTAATTCGTGTTGTAGAAATAATATAAATATCGTTTAATTCATGTTGTAGAAGTACATTTATGTTTGATATATTACTTAATTCATGTTTAAATATTAGATTTAATTGAGATGTATTAAATTTAAAATTTAATTTTATAGAATTAATGATATGATTTTCATTATTAGTTGTAGACGTAAAATAATATAATAAATAAGTTTAAAAATTTTAAAGATATTTTTCATTTAAATATTTTCCTATGTGTGAAATATTTTACAAAAAGTTAAAGGTAATATTTATAATTTAAATTAAGTAGAGATGTTTTGAATTTAAATATAAATTTATTGATAAATATTTTATAAATAATTTTAAATATAATTAAAATGTATAATGTAATTTAAGTAGATATGTTTTTAATGTAAATAGTGTTGAATATTTTATAAATAATTTTAAAGTTAATTTAGATCTATAATATAATTTAAATAGAGATGTTTTTAATGTAAACTCTCTTGAATATTTTATAAATAATTTTAAAGTTACTTTAGATCTATAACGTAATTTAATTAGAGATGTTTATAATTTAAATGTATAAATAGTGATAAATATTTTACAAATAATTTTAAAGTTAATTTATATGTATAATGTAAATTATTTAGATATGTTTATAATTTATATGTGTCATGTAATTTATTTAGAGATGTAATTTTAAATATCTAATTAGTGATAAATAATTTTAAAGTTAATGTATATGTATGAATTATAAATATTAACCTTATATGTTTGTTATAGAAATAATGATATTATTTTGAACTAAATTATATTAACATATATTAAATATTGAATTTAGTCTTGCATGGTATGTAAATAATGAAATTATGTTCAATGTTAATTGTAGATGGCAAATAATATATTTTCATAATTTGAATTTCTTAATTTTAGGCCTTAGCACTCTATGGCTCCTAAGGAACGAACAAGTGATATTGGGTGGTCACACGGAGTTTTGTTGGATGGAAACCGTAGGTGTTGGCGTTGTAACTATTGTAAAATAGAACACCGGGGAGGAGGGGTGTCTCGATTGAAGAAGCATTTGGCAGGAGGAGCCGGGGCAGGATACTCTGAGATTGCTAGGTGTACCCATGTGCCTAGAGATGTGAAACTTGTAATGGTTAGGCACCTGCGGGAGAAGAGAGATGAGATGCAAGAAAAGGAAAAAAAGAAGAAAATGGATCAAGCGGCAGTGAGCGCGTACTGAGCATGCTAATGTGTATGTCACTGTGAACGATCCATACGAAGCCGAGTTTCGTGAGGCCGTACGTCAGAGCATGGAAGAGTCAAGACATCCCGAGGAGACTACAATCCGTAGTCGCGAGACGGCGAGGACCGGAGCATCAGGGAGTGGTGGTTCATCTACGACTCGACAACCACGAGGCATAAGGAGTTTATTGACTGGTGACTCGGGGACACAAAGAAAAAGGACACAATCGATCAACATTGAAGATGTGGAGCCCGGTGCACTATCCCGAGAGCATGGCAAGCAAACGAGGATGGACGATGCGTATGGCCAGAAGGGACCTAAATGGAAACTTGGTCAGGCTGTTGCAAAATGGTGGCACCACGCGGGTCTGCCTTTCAATGCAGCCAATAGCCCTTACTACAAGTCAATGTTTCAGGAAGCACAGGTCCTTGGGCTACACGTGCAGCCACCTACAGCGAGAGAATTGGCTGGCGTATACCTTGATGAACAGGTTGCTGAGATCAAGAGTTACATTGACTCATTCAAGCAGAAATGGACAAAGTACGGAGTCACACTGATGTGTGATGGATGGTCAGGTACCACAAAATCTAGCCTGATCAACTTCCTTGTTTATTGTGACAGACAAGTATTCTTTCACAAATCAGTGGATGCGTCTGGTCAAATTCATAGTCATCAATATATTTTGTCATTGATGGAGCAAGTGGTGACTGAGATTGGGGAGGAGTACATTGTGCAAGTGGTGACTGACAATGGGTCGAACTATAAGAAGGCCGGGGAGGAGCTAATGAAGAAAAAACGGCACATTTTCTGGACCCCCTGTGCAGCGCATTGTGTAGATCTGATGCTGAAGGAGATTGGGCAGCTTCGTATGGTAAAATCTGTGGTCGAGGTGGCACAAAAAATCACGAAATATATCTACAACCACACACTTGTATTGGCATGGATGAGGGAGCATTCTGGCGGCGAACTGTTGAGGCCTGGCATCACACGATTTGCCACCAACTACATCGCATTGCAGAGCCTATTGAAGCACAAGGATGGGTTGAAGCAAATGTTTAGAGGTGAGACCTGGCTGAGTTCCTCTTTTGCTGCTTCACGTGAAGGGGCGGAGGTCGAGAGGATTATCAACACCTCGAATTTTTGGGAACGAGTGAAGGTATTAGTGTCATTGATAGA
Organism: Amorphophallus konjac; assembly: GCA_022559845.1. Taxonomy (NCBI): domain Eukaryota; kingdom Viridiplantae; phylum Streptophyta; class Magnoliopsida; order Alismatales; family Araceae; genus Amorphophallus; species Amorphophallus konjac. The sequence goes on along the minus strand of JAHNEJ010002326.1, from coordinate 35,253 downwards.
GCCACTGTATGAGGTTCTACGATGCGTGGATGGGGATAGAGTACCAACCATGGGGTTGGTGTACAACAAAATAGAAGCAGCCAAGCGGAAGATCCTTACAACGTCCAAAAAATATGGACCCACCATTCTAGAGATTGTGGAGGACAGATGGGACAGACAAATGAGCCGCGATCTTCACATGGCAGGTAAACACTTACATTCTCGTCCAATCAATGAGCTGTGATTTTCAGTTGATATTAATATGTAATTCATTGTCTTACGATTGCAGCGTACTATCTACATCCCGTCTTCCAATATGCTCGAGCCCTTGCTTATGACGATACGTTGATAGAATCGGTCAACATTGTCGTAGACCGATTGTCTTTCACCCCAACAGATGCTGCTGATGCGTTGAATGAGGTATACTTGGATATTTTAACATTGACAATATTAAATGAAATATACACTTCATATTTTTTGATAATGTAGATGAAAACATTTAGAGAGGGAATTGGTTCATTTGCGACACCTAATGCCATGGCCAGTCGTGATAGACTCGACCCAGGTAATGTGTCTTCACAATGTACCTTCTATGTCTCGAGAAGTAATTTTTACATCTAATTATTATATTGTACGTGATCTGTCTTAAACACAGCTGAGTGGTGGCTAAATTACGGCACAAGTGCACCCGTATTAAGGAAGATCGCAATGAGAGTTCTATCGCAAACATCCTCGTCGAGTGGGTGTGAGCGGAATTGGTCGACGTTCTCCTTCTTGCATACTAAGCTGAGGAATAGGCTAACACACCGCAGGCTAGACAAAATGGTGTATGTTCATTACAACATGAGGCTAAAGGTCCGGCATGTACAAATGGATACAAGGAGAGGAGAGGGAGATTACGACCCAACGGATGCTGTGTACTTGCGAGACGATGATGACCCTATGGTAGCATGGGTTGCAAGAGCCACAACCGAGCGTGGTGAGACAGAATTGGACGAGGAGACTGAAGAACCTGGCGAGACACCACGGCCTAATACTTTTCTCGCATCAGCTGTACAAGAGGCAGTCGGGGAGGGAGATGACACCCATGTGCATTTGGGTGGTGACGACTCAGCAACGGGACGTGATGATGAAATTAATTTAGATGAAGACCTCATCATTGGGGGTGGAGACACATCGTATGCGTACGATGATACAGCATGGGAGCGATTGATCCAACCCCCATTAATTGAGCGTCAAGAGCCACCTCAGGTGAATTAATACATGAAAATCGAATCGTAAATTTCATTAAATAGCATAGTGATATATTGACGTATGATAGCAATATATTGTAGGTCGGTCTGACATATGACAACATTGCGGGAGAACAGTGGTCCCGAGTTGCTGTACCGCGGCATTCAATATCTGCAGAACCAAGAAGGTTATCCACTTCAAGAGAGGCTAGGGGGAGTTCCTCATTTAGAGAGGTAAAATTATATTGTCATTTCTACATTTGTTAATATATAATTCATTGGTAATTGAATAAATTCTTCTTTCAATTGTGTAGTCTTCGATAGCATCGAAACAACCATCTCAATCTGCTGCGCCCCGACGCTCAACATCTAAGGCTAAGGCACCCAATCAGTCTTCTCAGGTATACGTACAGACTTACACAATAAAAAGTAAATTGAAAAATTATCTAAGCAGGCTTCTGCTTCTCATGCATCTAGAGGGACACAATATGCAGCATGTAAGCCGCCCCCTGCTCCACAGAAGAAAAAATCATCATGAACTACATTATTCACCAGCAAGAAGGACAAGGGACCACCATTAAATCCGATAGATTTTACAGACATGGAGACATTAGATCCCAATACAGATGACGACACTTCCGAGCCTTCTGTTGAGCCCCGCATTAGTGGGAGTCATGACTCCGATGCTGAGAGTACACCGACAGGGTCTTCATCCCATGGAGGTGGTGGTTCTCAAGGTGACCAACGGAGTCCTCGTCAGAATACTAGTGCTGGTGGCAGAGAGTACAGCAGTGGTCATAGTAGAGGTCGTGGGGGTCGTCAATATGGCGCATGGACAGAGGAGCAGCACTTCACACATGCCACGCAAGATGAGGACCACGGTGCTCCACCGGCAGGGTGGAGACGGGCAGCTGATCATTGGGATCCCTACTATGGAAGTTCGGTTGCAGACAGTACCAGCTATCAAGGAATGTTGTCTGATTTTGAGAGCATGAGCACACATGACTCCCAGGGATCTGGAAGCTCGTATGGACGGTCATGACCGCAGCAGCCGATCTATCATGGCGACTCAGATAACAGTAGTTCATTTTTCCCATCGTATCCATATCCTTATGCCACAGCTACGTCAGTAGAGATCGTGTACGCACAAGGTTCGCATCAGTATGAATACTACGTACGCATGTACTGGGAGAACTATTCAGGTTCAATGCGCTATGAAGACTATCTGTCCTATCTGCGGACCACATTTAATGTCAGATTGTTTGGAGATAGGCACTGGCCCAGTTTGGGTCCATAATCTTTATTAGTATGTATCATTTGGTTACATTTATAACTAACTAATAATTAATTGTAGATCTGTACTTGTCATTGAAATTACTAATGTAAACTTTTACATCATTTGCAGGTCATCATGGACGGACGGCGTCACCCTGCGTGGAAACATGGATACTCTGTTGAGGGTGATGGACATGTGCACTGTAGATACTGCGAATATTGCGTCACCGGCATACACAGGTTTGCGGAGCACCTTGCGGGAGTGGGACACGATGTTCGTGTATGCGACCGAGTTCCGGGAGATGTCCGACATTCATTTCGGACACAGTTACAGGATAGATACGGTTCTCGTAGCACACCGAGGACATCTTCTTCTACCTCCCAGGTACCTCCACCACGAGCACAGGGCGGAGCATAATCTTCCTCCACGTCCAGAGTTCGAGCAGCACCAGCACCAGTCACACATGATAGAATTGAAGCTATAGATGTAGTGATGATTTTTTTTACAGATTTTCATGTACCCTCCACCGCAGCACAAGACCCATCATTTGTGCAGATGGTTACATATTTTCAGTCCCACCCACATGTACCTCCACCCACTAGGATAGAGTTAGATTATACGGGTGATCAGTCTCATGTATCTGATGATGAGTTTTGGGATTCGAGCTTCACTAATGATGAGGATGAGTGAGTTTTGGGATTCGGGTTACACAGATGAGGAGGATGAGTGAGTTTTGGGATTCGGGTTTCACAGATGGACGAGGATTAGTGAATTTTTGTATTTTATACTTCATGAATGAATGTCATTATTATGTCACTGTTTACTTTTACATATTTAGTAATTGAAATAAATTTTTATGTATTATATATAATATGATGTTTAATTAACATATGTAATATGTAATTTTTATATAATTAATTATGTATAATTTAGTATGGATCTATTATCTTAAATAAACTCTACATTCTAATATTTTTAAATATATATAACATTTAATCTTTCAAAATAAATTTATTACAAATTTTAAAAAAAAATAAAAAAATTACGCGTCGCGAGCCCAATGAGGCGGACCAGGTCGCTGTGCGACCCGCCCGACCCGTCCCGCGCCGAGACCGGGTCGGACGGGTCGACAAACCCTGCTTACAACAAGGAGGTCTAGAGTTCACCATCCAATTCTCTCTCTCCGTTAGGAAAAAAATTACCTAAAAAAATCATGTGAAATCTTAAGTACGATCCAGTCCATGGTTTTGAAGCAAACACTCCACACTTCAAATGAACACATGATTTGAAAGATTAATTTGACAGACGTGATATCTTATATCTTATCCATCATATCTCAATATTTTAATAAAAAAATTTATTTATAACTTTTGAAGAATATTTGCATCGATAAATATAACGAGAGACATCATTTCAAACGTGTCCCACCACATAAGTTTGCTGAATTGATGGAGTTAAAATGGGTTTGATGGATCAGAATGAGAAGAGTTAGTATTGATGCATACGAAGGTACTTGCACGCCCAGGTGACTTAAGGTTAAAGGACCTAGGTGAATAGTACTTTTTACTATTCACACACTACGTTACTTTTTGTTTTGAATTTTTTTATCCTTTGGACTAACGGAGGGATGTCGTGTCCGACAAATTAGAGAAAAGTGAGTCTCACCTCTCATTGTTCTTTTTTAAAAAATATTTGATGTAACCCCAAAACATGTAATTAAAGGGTCCAACAAACGTTACTCAAATTTGAATGAATGTCTCTCCACCATGAAGAGCAAACTTATTCTCCAACATCTCAACTTTCCCTCTCTATTTTTCTTTGTGCATTTCGGAGGATCGGCTCAGAGCTTGGGGCTTTCCCACACCTCAACGGGAGATGGCGAGGAATCCGTTGGCAATGGGGTGGCACTGCTCACCCCCTCCTCCTGCTGGCAGCAGAAGCTTTGCCCCTACAAAGGCATTGGCAACACTACTGGGATGCCCCTCAACCGATTGAGCCAGAGATCAATCCACAGAAAATGCTTCCCGCTATCAATGAGCTCCCAAGCAGACTAAGCTACTTTTTTTTTCTGGGTGAGAAAAATAAAAGAACAAATCAAATATCAAAACACTATCTAGATCACAATTCGCCGACTCAGTTTGACTCGGGTCGACTTGGATGTGCCGTACAGTATCTCAAAAAAAATCAGATACGGTGTAGATCAGCCTCCAGATTGGGCGAGTCCAGTCGAGTCACACTGACATAGAGAAGGAGAGAGAGAGAGAGGAAAGACACGACCTCTTTCTACTTCAGGGCTGCTCGTACTGGGCGGCAGGTTCACCGACACAGTGCCTTGTGCAGCCGAGGACCCCGTCGATGCCGTCAATTAGGTGGCAGGACTGAAGGCCGGGGAGGAGCTGGTGGATGTTACCTAAGTCCTTCAAGTCAAGAGAGACCATGCTTGGTCTGCTGTGGCTACTGAGAACTTGACATAGATGACACCTTTTCAGATCTATTGCGTCTTCGTGGAAGGACGGGGGCGTTTGTGGCTTGTGCTTGTGGGTTGTAGGAGAAGAGGGAGATGGGCTTACTCTGTCGATCAATACCACCAACTTAAACTGCACACCAAATATACGATGAAAGTCTCACAAGAAGAACAAATAGAGAAATTGAGAAAGAAGAGGAAGAGATGATGCACCAGGATTAATTGTCGATTAGGGAAGATCTGATATGATACAGATCATCGAGTCGACAAACCTTGATCTAGACTCCTAAACGATCCTCTAGGATTAATTGCCCCTCACAAAAGTTAACAATGCAGCACCTAAAGTCCCTTGAAGCATTATGCCTGTGATTTAATGGCCTCATCTCGTGCTTCAAAGTTGCCGAAGGGTAAGCAGAGGTCCAAGATGTAGAGAACTTTCACTTTCTTTGCCTCAACTGCAAGCCAATCAATTGACATATTCCTGTGTGAAATTTTGATGAACTGAAAATTGTCGATGCAAGAGTGTATCCCAACAGCAACATCTTTGATTGCCGTAGGCGAAATGGCCAGATGTCAAGGGGCCTCTAAAATCAGTCTCCCTCTACTCATTTTTTTTTCAAGAATCTCTTGCAAAAGTAGCAATCCTTAAAGTGCCAAATACTCTGCTCGAAGAACTGATACTTCCCCAAGAAACAGCAGACAAGGCCTGCAGTTGGCTATTCATCTTTATGTTTGCCAAAGTTGCCACAATTGGCTTTGGTAGATACCTCGAGCAATTGGACGGCAGAAATCTTAGGCTTTCTGCATCTCTTATCATTTATATTTTACTTGCAAGATTTCCAAACTCTATCTACCATCAATTCGTTTTAGGGCCAGCTTTCCAAACTCTATCTGCCATCAATTCCTTAGGCATATTTGATCCGATTACACGCCAACCACAAGGGGCTATTCGCCGGTAACATCACAAGCTCAGTTTAAAGATCACTGGATTAACGGTGTAGAATAGGCCATTTCCTTCTTATTTTATCTGCCAACTTGGGGCTGCATATTCAACCTAGCAGCTAATATGCCATCCCCCACGGGTAAATTGTTCTATTCTTTTACTACCGGTTTGTTATTAAAATTGTTGAAAGAATGTCAGATTCGACGAGAAAAAAATGAGAGAGGGCCTCACTCTCTCCCTCACACAATCGGCCTTATCCGAGCGTGGGCGACGTGGGGTCGAACACGGCGTCCACGTGAGAATTACAAAGAGGGCCAATCAAACAGGCCTTTAGAATTAGTGCCAAATACTTTGGCCAATATCAGAAAAGAAAGCCCGAATAAAGCCATTACAAGGCCAATCACCTGTGAAGAATGACCTTCAAAACTTTCTTTAGACCTTGAATAACTCCTACACCAAAATGTTGATGAAAATAAAATTTTGATTTAAGAACATATTCTCCCCTCTTAACAATATGAATTGACAAAGGGCCGCTTTGATATACAAATACCCCTCGGCAATATCGCATGGCATATTCACCTATTCCGCCAATTTCGTCTCCATCAGATTTTGATAAACCTTAGAATCATCCTCACCCAACTGTTAAACCCTAGAATAAGCCAGTTTCATCTCCACCCCCACTTGGATAAACTTTAGAATCTCCTCCACGCAACCGACAAACCCAAGAATAAGCCACCCAAGTTTTCTCGTTAGACCCCTATGGCGTCGAATACAACAGTAGCAACACCACCCCAATAATTGGCCATTCAACCTTAACCCTATTCAATTATAAAATTGGGCCAAAATGCTCTCAAGATCTCTAGCTTCTGTTTAAGTTCTCCGGCACCATCCCATTTTGTAGAGCTCCTGGTCCTTTAATCCTCTACCTTAAAACTGATTTTGTCATTACATTTTTGTTCTTTACTCGGTATCGTTGGTGAAAATTAAATAATCTAATACTTGTTCTTCCTCTAACCTTTCTAAGCTCTCTATTTATTCAAAGGAACATGCTCTTAATATTGGCCATCACCACGTTTCCATTTGTCAACATCTTGGTCCGTAGAGACAATCGCTCCTGATATCCTGGAACGGCAAATGTTGTTCCCGTCGAAACATTATGCAAATTGTTAGATTCAATTACCATTAACTTTTTAAAGACCCAGTAATCTTGCACTCTTATATTCACTAATATCTACGCCAGATAAAGTAGTGACAAAAGTCCCCTTTCCCAAGAGCACATTTAGTAATGTCTCTTAGAGTCACTTTAATAACCGAATAAGGGAGAATAAGATTGAGTTATTTTATCTACTCACCCTTAACTTAATATGATAACAGAGTTAAATTATTCAAAGTCAATAATAAGATCCTTACTATAAGAGTAACTAATTCTACGATTTCACATAGAATGAATTATCGAACCCAAAAAATAACTCGTCATACCTTATCTCATATAATTTATCTTAACCTATTATCAAAGACACCCTTTGATACCCGAGTAAGGGGGCACCGTAGTCGACCTTTCGAGGTCGATTACAGTACCCAAGGTCAGTTATCAAATTTATGTGAGGGGGAAGGCGAGCGGAAACAGGACCCACCAATTAGCCGGTGTCAATTAACCGAGGGACAATCTCATTGTCAAAGATGACCTTAAAGAATACTCGAGAGCCGTTTGACAAAAAGAAATTACAGCCTCAAAATCCCCACCCGAAAAGCCAAAGTCACATTGGATTATTGGAAAAAAAAATAGATTATGAAGTTTAAAGAGAGATAGAAAGAAAATAGATTTTTAAAAATTTATAAAAAATAATTTCCCCTAACCTTTAAAAAATATACAATCCCATTGAGATGTCAAACACATCCTAAATACTAAAGGAGATCTTAACCATCATCACCTCTTTAGCATTATTCTACATATCATCGAAAAGAAAAGAGTACATGAAAGATCTAAACCCCACCTACACATCCCAAAGACATAGCTGCTTTGCTTCTATGCACAGAAATAAGATTTTTTTAATTGTCGTGCCAAGAATCAGAATAACGAATGGGTCCACACCTCAGAAGAGGCCAATTACTACAGAACCCGAGATGCCCAGATAAGAAACCTTCTAAAACGACACTCAACAAGAAGTCGAAGATAAGATCACAAAAACATAGGTGAGACATAACCAAAAGGGAAGATTTTTCAAGTGTGTAGCGCGCCTTGGCAATGCAAGCCTTCATCAACCAGTAGGAGCAGATCACATTCGGTGCCCAATGGAGCCCCGCCAGTTCGGCCAGGCTTCAACAGAGCGCACCCTTCGAATCTCCGTTCTTGTAAACAAAACAATCATCAGGCTTGTTATCTCCCCCACATTACATCACATACCCTAAGTGTAGAAGGATCTCAGCAGTAATTGTTTGTCGTCAGGACGAGTTCCGAAAGATAACGCAGTTAACAATTACTTCATCATTGATCCAAAACTACGAATTCAGCAAGTACAGCACCCTAAGCATTTTTACGAGAACTCAAGAGAAGAAGACAGAAGATCGACAATAAACCGGGGATCAAATGCTACGCCGGATGACGTTAAACATTAGGAATAACAAAGTGGGTATTATTGCCTCAGAGTATGTCTGACTGACTCGTCATCTCAAGATCGGTTAATACGTGCATAATAGTGATAAGCATCATTGACAATTCCGCTCCAATTCCACTAGTTATTACACAGACAAGAGTGAGAGATCTTAGAAAGGGAGAGCGAGAGAGAGAGCGTGGGGTCTACCATGTTAGTTTCGGAAAAATACTACACCTTAAACATACAGAAATCAATGAAGACAAATCTTACTCCTTTGAGATATATCTGACTGCATCAGAGAGATTCCCATCAAGACACAAGTCATCAACCCCAAGAGAAGAAGGGTGCAGATGTCCCTGTCTGTTTTCTCATCAGTTGCAGAGAACAAAATCTACAGGGCTCCTAATGAAGAGGCGGAACGCAAACTAACAAGCAAACAAGGAACCGATAAATGGGATGACCAATGACTGGTGGCAAAATGTACAGGTGCAGCATCAGACGCTTAAATACAACAAATCATTGAGAATATCATATTGTTGCAGTATTTTTCTCATCACTTGATGCCCATCAGTTGCCTTTCAGGATTCTAACTACTGCGCTACTCCAAAAAAAAGAAGGGGTATACAAAGTTCTAACTACAGCAAAAGAAGAATCTTTGGATCGCAGAGGGAAAATAAAGTACGAGGCATGCGGTAATGCATCTGTGGAACAACCAGTAGTTAGAACAAATGAAAAAGAGAGGAAAATTTTAACCCTCCTCCGGATGGGAAGAGAAAAAGGCGCAACAAAGAAAGTGAGCAACTGTTCACGCACGGCAGAACCATGATTCGAGCCAAGCAAAACCGAGGCCTCCAGAGGAGAAACGGACTCCAAAGGCAAACAAGCAGAGAAGATCGGTCGGGAAACAGACGAACGTGGGGATTCCTGAACGAAAACGCCGCGTCGGGGAAGAGATCCACTGAGATGGAACAAGAGTATTACCAATACCCCAAAGCAAAGAAAAGACTATTGCTTTACGAGCACAACCACGACGGATTCACGTAAAGGAGATGCCTTTCCCTCTGGCAGGACAGCGGGCGGCGGAACTAGGCATGGGACGCCACCGCCAGCGCTTCGGTGCTCCATCTCCCCACTCCGGAGTGCACTAATAAAGAGAAGAAGAGGTGGATGGAAAGGGCGGCGGGAAGGAGCGAAGCGGCTGCCGGTGATGTTAGGGTTCAGGGTTGCCAGGCCGAGCCCGGCACTTGGATTGACGGAACTGCCCTCCCAAAATCCGCAAGTACAAACATATCCTTTCCTCTTCTCGTGAAAAAAAAACAAAAAATCTTCAAAGTTTGATTTCTTTCTCCGTGACTTCTAGTGAACTTAAATTACTCAACAGAAATGCCTATAAACTAAATGAGCAATTAAAGATATCATTTCTCCTTCCCACTGTCGTTATAGTTGGAGAGGAGGACTTTTATAGCCTATCTAAGAGCAGCCGAATTAAGTCCGTGAGGATCAAATTAGGTCCAGCTCATCCAAGTGACAGTCTCATAGGGCCCACTTAGGATAAAAAGTCCAATAAGATTACTCGGGGTCAAACCCTTCCTCGGCGGCCCTTAGGCTCGGAAAGTCCGAACGTCGGTCAGAACGGAGGAAGACCCATGTCCGAGTTATCCCTTCACCGGGATAGAGGCAAGCGCTTAGCGTCCACTCCGACCTACCTTCATCCGAGCTATGCCTATCGCCCGGGCAGGGTTGACATCCTTCATGCTTGGATCGACCGACGATTGTTTATCCACGCTGCCGTTGAGAAACCCATTATGAGCAGGAGTTTAAGAGGATAAGGGACCCATGACTCCTCATGGCTATAAAGACCCCACGATGAGGACGTAAAGAGCCCACGTTGAGAACGTAACTCCCGCCTGAAACTCCTTAGCTTACGGGACTCATGAGGCCAGCGCACTATTTAAACCTGTGACTCCCTCCAACGAAAGGTAAGGGCCAACACACGCCTAAACACTCTGAGCAGGAACCACTTCACCATCTTGGTGTAGAGGGATCTCGCGCCTCCCTTTTCCTCCTCCCTTCATAGCTTCCACCATTGCTCTACTGACTTAGGCATTGGATGATTTTCCCCAGAGAACCATCCCTAGGCCCCCTGATCCGTTTCTCTTTCTTCCAGTTCACTATTCGGTGATCATCTCCCAGCTCAGGTCCAGCGCGAGATTATGCCTCTTCATCTGGCGCCGTCTGTGGGAAACGACCAAAGAGCTAGTATGGTGCGAAGAAGTTCATGGAGGAGGTCCGTCGGCGACAGGGGAAATGCCATGGTGGCGGCGGGTGAAGGCCCCTCTCAGGCCTCACAAAACCCTCCCTTCAACGCCAACACCCCAGCTGACGAACTACCCCCTCCTCCCGCGGTGGTAGGGCTACCACTCAACGGTGGCGCTGACGCTTTCCAAGCCCTCAACGTAAAACTGGACATCCTCGTGGAACTCATGAGGACCCAGGCGGCCAGGGATGGAAGGTCACGCGCCCCTCCGGAGAGCCCTCCCCGCGAGAACGCGTCCCAGCACACTGCCGGAGGCCGCTTCACCCTTCGGGCCCGGCTAGGGATGTCAAAAATATCCGTAAACCCGATTACCCGCATCACCCGACCCGTGATGGGTTGGGTAATACCCGAATAAATGGATATAGATTCGGGTTCGGATATGTTTAAAATACCCGTTTCATATTTGGATAGGGTATGGATTTAGTGCATCCAAACCCGTACCCGATCCGAACCTGCTCTTAATAACTTATTGTGCATGTTAGGTCAATGATTTTGACATGAACTCAATCCGTTGCCCGTCATGTTGAGTTTGTGAGTTTAAACTTCTTGTTAAAATTGTAAGAATATTTTTATAAAATATAAAACTTACTTTAGAAAGGAAAGAATTGACCGGATTTTTTTCTTCTAATTCTCATAAATCTCACATTTCCTTGGATGTGGATGTGGACTCATACTTTATGGACGGATACGGATATCCGCGGATATAACCATACCCGTGATGGATATACCCGTATCCATACCCGCGAAAATAATAGGGTACTATCCGGGTATGGTATTTGTAAAATTTTCACAGATAGGGTATGGTATTGGTCTACCCGAGCCGAATCCGATCCATTGACATCCCTAGGCCTGGCAGATTATCCGTAACAGGTCAGGAGGACCTTCACAAGCCCCCCCTCCGGAGCAAGAAGCCTCCTCCACGCCGAAAAGGGGAAAGCATGGGGCACGCCGTCTGGACCCAGAGACCGAAGTCCCTGGGGAACTCCAAGACTGCCCCCCCCCAGCCACACGACGCAGCGACAGCCGGAGCTATCTGTAATGTCCCGGACCTTTCAGATCCTTCTTTGTGGGTCCCGGATCTGGTTTTTCGGAGTGTCTGACTCTGTTGTGTCCGAAATTTCGTTTCGGACATCTTTCGCGTTTGGATCGGCACGATCCGGAGTCGTTTCGGAGGCCCAGAGGCGTTCCACGGCTTTTCCATGCATGTTTTTCGATTTCCGGTGTGTGTTTCGGCTTTTTCTTCGGAAGCTCGCTGCGGGTGGACCGGGTCGTTCACCTGGGCACGAGTGGTACCGTTGCGATCGGTGCGTTCCGAGAAATTCCGAAAACGTATTTTTCTATTTTTCGGTATTTTTCTAAAAAATCGGATTTTCTATATATTCCCATTTCTTTTCCCTTTCTTCTTCTTCTTCTTCCTCCCTTCTCTCCCGTGAGCGCTTCCACCGTGACCGGCCCCCCTCTTCCGGTGCTAGCCCCGGCCCCATCCCCTTCGGATGCGGACGCGGCAAGGCGACGGCGTCGTGGCATAGGCGGCGGCGGGGCGATCGCGGCGGTGTTCGGTGCTCGGTGAGGGCGTGGGGAGTTCGTGAAGTTTCAAGCGATTCTTGAGGATCGGCGGCGATCCGCCACGTTTCGGACAACCCCGAGGTAGGGTGACGATCCTCTATCTCCGTGCTTTCCTTTCCCGTGATTTCTAGGCCGGCGGGGAGCCGAGAGGGGTTCGTTTGAGCTCGGGACGGGAAATGCATGCTTTGGGGGTTTGAGTGCCGATCTAGAGTTTTACCGCGCCATTTGGAGTTTTGGGGGCATCATTCGATGCACTAGGGCGTGGGGACGAGTTCCCCCTTTGTTTCCCCATCACCCGGGGGTGATTGGGGCGTGGAATGGTGTTTTCGGCCGTTTCCCGCCGTTCTCGGTTTTCCGAAGTGATCGCGGTCTACCAATGACTATTTTCACTGGTCGCGGTCAGGCGGGGACCGCTTTCAGCGGGTTTTGAACCGTTGGGGCTTTAGAGTGTCGGTGGGCGGACGCCGGACGCGGTCTTGCGACAGACCGCGACTGTTGGTCGCGGTCTGGTGGCAACCGCGTTCACCATGGGGACCGGCACTGACCCCGAGGCATTTTTGACCGTTGGTTTCCAGTCGCGGTCTCCTGGAGACCGCTACTGTGTGAACACGGTCACCGGGTGACCGCGTTCATTTTTCTTGCGCCAGGGTGGTCGCGGTTCCAGGAGGACCGCGACTGTGTGGTTGCGGTCCAGGGCAGACCGCTACCACAGGAGGCGGTCCTCCGGTGACCGCGTCTCCCATCCCTTGCCGATTCGAGTCCCGGATGAGCGAGTCTCGATCCCTGTGCTGACCCGTGGTCTGACTGATGCTGGGCATCATGTGGGGGCCACACGTGAGGGTGCCGTGGGGTCCCGGGAGATGGTGATTTCGGCTTGTGTCGCCGTGTGACGGTGTTGGTACAAGGAGCGTTCCGCGTACCTGCGATTGTGACGTGGTTTTCCGTTGACTTGAGAGTCTACTCCTTTAGTGACCCTCCACTAGTCGTAGCCTACCAGTACGCGGTACCGGTCGCACCAGGGAGTGGTGTACGGGCTTACCCTTAGAGGCGGTTTGTGGACCGGTTGCCGTCGGGCCCCACGTCTTGCAGCCAGAGTCCGGCTGAGGGGAAAATCGGTCAGAGGGCCAGACTAGGGACGCGCGGTCTGTGTGTGCACACGTGGTTGGGGGCGGTTGGACCCACGTCGACGGGCGTGACCCCAGCTAGTCACTTGGTTGTGGTTACTTGTTCGGTGTTCGTGCCTTTGGTAGGCGCTACCACGTCAGGCAGTTCACCTGCGGTGCGGTGTAAGACGTCAGGAGACGCTACCGGCTGTGCTTCTAGTGGGAGGTACTCCTGTCGAGTACAAAGTGTCAGACTGTCAGTTTCGTGGCTTTGACCTTCGGGTTTGCCGGGTCGACCGTTGAGCTTCGGTCTTCTCACCGTGGCACGTGTGCCGGTTTGCGTGCCGTAGGGTCTTTGTTTTATAGAGGATAGGGCTTTCCTTTCCGAGGTACTTACCTACCGCTAGCGTAGTGGTTTCCCGTTTTACGAGGTAGGGTTCGAGTGATCCCTACTGAGTCTTGTTCCGAGACTCATTCCCTGCATGCTTTCACCATGTTTCAGGTGAGGCGCCGCCCCAGGGGAGCGCGTCTGGGGTGCAGCGTGGTGCGGGTGCCCAGAGGTAGTGCTAGAGGTCAGAGCCGGGGTATGGCCCGTGTAGCTGTACTTTCGTTCTTGTCTCTGTACTAGTTGTGGACTACTGTTGTTGTTATTTTCTATTGTGGACCATGTAAATTGTTAATTTATTTCCTGCTTAATATTATAACTGTTTAAATTCTACAATTACTTGTGATACTTGTGTAGTTTCCACACCATCCTTCTAACCCTTCCGAGTCTTCGGACTCGTGGGTGGCGGTGCGAGTCTCGGGTTATCGGGCCTTCCCGGTAATCGGATTCTCAGGTCGTTACAGCTGGTATCAGAGCGCCGGTTGTGGAATTACATGAGAATCATAGGTAATTGTAGTGGTCCACTAGTCCACAGCGATGATGTACAGGTGACGCTGGCATTGGGCACCGCGTGTTTGTTTTGACCATGCCATTTTCGTGTTTTCTGTCTTTTGCTTCAGGAGCGAGCATGGCGCCGAGGAGGAGCTCTCGCTCTCAGCAGGGGTAGTCGGCTGGAGGTCAGGAGATCCAGCAGGGGGTCCCGAGGGACCAGGGGAAGCATAGTCGAGCGCCACCATGGGCCACCGAGGCCGCGGATACCGCGAGTGTTCCGGGGGCCGAGGATTTCTTCCGTGGCATGTACCAGCTTATGTCTCAGCAGTTCGGCGGAGAGGCTGGTGAGGGCTCGTCAGCTAGGGGTGGGCCAGGCCGAGCAGTGAGGGACTTCATGCAGTTCCATCCACCTTACTTCAGCGGCCAGGCAGACCCTGATGCGGCTCATGATTGGCTTGACGAGATGGAGCGGGTGTTCAGTTCTGCGAAGAGTGCTGCCGAGGACAGAGTGGTGTTGGCCTACAACCAGTTGCAGGGTACGGCTCGGAAGTGGTGGTCTTCCGAGTGGAAGACGTCTTTTCAGCTTCGTCCACTTGAGCAGGTCGAGTGGGATGACTTCGTCAGTGCTTTCGAGCGTACGTACTGTCCAGATTATGTTGCTACGCAGCGGATGCGGGAGTTTCTGGAGCTGGTGCAGGGCGACATGTCCGTGTTGCAGTACAGGGCCCGATTTGTCGAGCTGGGTCGGTATGCACCTCACATCATGGAGCATGAGAGGGTGAAGACCGCGCAGTTCGTTCAGGGCTTGAGGCAGGAGCTGAGGCACCATCTGATCGCGAACGGGGCCACTGATCTTGAGACAGCGTCTCGTGTTGCGGCTTCCTTGGAGATGGATATGCAGAGGACCCGAGGACCGATCAGCCAGGGGCAGTCTTTGTCAGGTCGCATCCAGCAGTCGGCTACCCAGCAGCAGGGTTCTTCCAGCATGCGATGAGTGGTTCAGGAGTGCCGGCACAGGCAGCGTCGGTGACAGGATCTGCGTCCTTTGGCACGAAGGTCAAGAAGTTTTTCAAGAAAGGGTTCGGCAAGAAGAAGTCCAAGGATCAGGGGCAAGCTTCATCGGGCAGTGTACAGCAGCCGATCCCCTTGCAGCGTCAGGGATCAGTGGGTGGGTCGCGAGGACCGTGTCCACGGTGTAGTGGGTTCCACCCAGGCAGGCAGTGCACGGCGCCGATTATCTATTTTCGGTGTGACCAGCCAGGGCACATGGCGCGTGACTGTCCTCAGAGGCCGCCGCAGCAGCAGGTTCCCCAGCAGCAGAGGCAGCAGCAGCAGGGACAGTATCCGCCGCTACCCAGGTCAGCTAGTGTGGGAGGCAGGCAGAGAGCTCGAGGCCAGATCACGCACATGACCAGGGCAGAGGCAGTGGCGTCGCAGCTCGTGGAAGGTACCGTTCAGATTTTGGGTTGTGCGGCTCGGGTTTTGTTTGATTCTGGCGCGTCTCATTCGTTTATTTCGGAGGATTTCGCGCTGAGCATCGAGGAGCCGGTGACCCAGTTGTCCTGTGATTTGGCAGTGGAGTTGCCTTCGGGTGATTTCATGATCACTCTGTATTGCTTCGATCAGGTTCTGGTTTGGATCGATGGACGGAGTATGCCAGGCAGGTTGTATGCGTTGCAGCTTCGGGATTACGATGTGATTCTAGGCATGGATTGGCTCGAGACTCATGGAGCGGTGGTGGATTGTGGAATGAAGAGGGTCTACTTCCAGCATCCGAGCAAGCGGACCTTCTATTTTCAAGGTATCCGTTCCACCTCTTCTCAATTCCTTATCTCTGCTATTCGAGCCCGTCGGTTGCTTGATTCTGGTTGTCAGGGTTTTCTCGCGTCCGTGGTTGTGACTGAACAGATGGAGCCGAATGTCGAGGACATTCCGGTGGTGTGCGAGTTTCCCGACGTTTTTCCCGAGGAATTACCTGGGTTACCTCCCCAGCGGGAGATCGATTTTGTGATCGAGGTTGTGCCTGGTACGGGACCTTTGGCGAAGGCTCCCTACCGTATGGCCCCCGCTGAGTTGAGGGAGTTGAGGGCGCAGTTGCAGGAGCTGCTGGCCAAGGGGTACGTTCGTCCTAGCTTTTCCCCTTGGGGTGCGCCCGTGTTGTTTGTAAAGAAGAAAGACGGTAGTCTGCGACGATGCATTGACTATCGGCAGCTGAATGAAGTGACCATTAAGAACAAGTATCCGTTGCCGCGGATTGATGATTTGTTCGACCAGCTTCAGTCTGCGCGAGTGTTCTCGCGGATTGATTTGCGGTCCGGTTACTATCAGCTGAAAATTCGCGAGTCCGATGTGGAGAAGACTGCATTCAGTACGAGGTACGGGTATTATGAGTTTTTGGTGATGCCGTTTGAGCTCACCAATGCCCCTGCAGCCTTCATGGACTTGATGCAGAGGGTGTTTCGTCCGTATTTGGACCAGTTCGTGGTCATTTTCGTGGACGACATCCTTGTTTATTCGTAGTCTGCCGAGGAGCACGCGTACCAATTGGGTGTAGTGCTACAGACGTTGCGAGATCACCAGTTGTATGCGAAGCTTAGCAAGTGCGAGTTCTGGCTCTGCGAGGTGCACTTTCTAGGGCACGTGATTTCTGGTGATGGCATTTCCGTGGACCCCGCCAAGGTTGAGGCAGTAATGCAGTGGCCGAGACCGAGGTCTGTGACGGAGATCCGGAGTTTCTTGGGGCTTGCGGGCTATTATCGTCGGTTTATCCAGGATTTTTCTCGCATTGCGACCCCGATGACTAGACTCACGCGGAAGGATGTGCCTTTCGTCTGGTCTGAGGAGTGTGAGCAGAGCTTCAGAAGAACTGAAGAGATTGCTCACCTCGGCTCCGGTGTTGGTTTTGCCTTCTGGATTGGGAGGTTTCGTAGTGTGTACAGATACTTCCGGCGTTGGATTGGGTGCTGTGTTGATGCAGCATGGTAGAGTGGTGGCTTATGCATCTCGGCAGCTAAAGCCCCACGAGGAGAACTACCCTACCAATGACCTTGAGTTGACAGCGGTGATCTTCGCGCTGAAGATCTGGTGGCATTATCTGTACGGCGAGAAGTTCGAGGTGTTCACTGACCACCAGAGTTTGAGGTATGTGTTTACCCAGAGGGATCTGAACCTCAGGTAAAGGCGTTGGATGGAGTTCATGAAGGATTATGACTTCACCCTGTCTTATCAGCTGGGCAGGATGAATGTCGTCGCCGATGCCTTGAGTCGGAAGGTTGCGGTCAGTGCCTTGATGTTGAGGAAGTGGAGGCTCTGGGAACAAGTGCCCGAAGTATCTTTCAGACTTAGAATTCCCCAAGAGCTAGGGTTGGCGGTGCTTGCGAGTCTGACTGTCACTCCTGCTATCCGTCGTCGGGTGATAGAGGCTCAGCATGCGGACCCTGAGTTGCCCCGGATTTCGGTGATGGCTGATGTGGAGCTCGACGAGGACGGTGCTGCGAGGTTTCGCGACAGGCTGTATGTTTCCAGCGGAGGAGCAGGTTCATCGTGCGGTGTTGCGTGAGGCTCATGGGAGCAGGTACACCGTACACCCGGGTGCGATGAAGATGTATCGGAACTTGCGAAGGCAGTTCTGGTGGCCTGGCATGAAGAGAGATGTCACAGAATTTATGACCAGGTGCCTGATCTGTCAGCAGGTGAAGGCGGAGCATCAGCGACCAGGAGGTACTCTCCAGCCCTTGGATGTTCCTGCATGGAAGTGGGACCACTTGACCACGGATTTTGTGGTGGGGTTACCGAGGACCCCGAGTGGGCAGGACAGTATTTGGTTGCTGGTGGATCGGCTAACGAAGGTGACGCGATTGTTACCGGTCAAAGTCAGCTGGAGCGTGTCCAAGTTGGCTCGTCTATATGTGGAACGGATCGTTCCATTGCATGGGATTCCCATTTCGATCTTGTCAAATCGGGATCCGCGCTTCACTTCTGGATTCTGGAGGAGTTTCCAACGAGCTCTCGGCACGGAGTTGGCATTTAGCTCGGCGTATGATCCTCAATCTGATGGTCAATCTGAGAGGACCATCCAGACTTTGGAGGACATGTTGAGATCATGCTGCCTGGAGTGGCAGGGGAGTTGGATTCACTACCTACCGTTGGTAGAGTTTGCCTATAACAACAGCTATCATTCGAGCATCGGCATGGCTCCTTATGAGGCATTGTATGGGCATCCTTACCGGACTCCACTTGATTAGTTTGAAGTTGGTGAGCGGGTTTTGATAAGACCAGAGTTGGTGCAGCAATGTGTGGTCGTTGTGCACGTGGTTCGTCAGAACATGTTGGCGGCCCAGAGTCGGCAGAAGAGCTATGCTGACCGTAGGAGGCAGCCTCTTGAGTTCACCGTGGGCGATCATGTGTTCTTGAGAGTTTCTCCGATGAAGGGGGTGATGCGTTTTGGACGGCGTGGGAAGCTGAGTCCCCGCTATATTGGCCCTTTCGAGATTGTGGAGCGCATCGGTGAGGTTGCTTATCGGTTGCAGTTACCCCCCTGAGTTGGCGTCGGTGCATAACGTGTTCCACGTCTCGATGTTGCGGAAGTATATGCCCGATGACTCTCATGTGCTCGAGATTTCTATTTGGCATGAGGTGACTCCAGATCTTTCTCTCCTAGAGTTTCCGATCCGCGTGGAGGATAGGCGAGAGCAGCGCCTGCGGAACAAGATCATCCCCTTGGTAAAGGTGGTGTGGCAGCGGCACTCTGGTGGTGAGACTTCTTGGGAGCGTGAGGATGAGATGCGTCAGCAGTTCCCGTACCTGTTTGAGTGAGTCTTCCTCTTCTTTTCCCTTAGGTTGTTCTCAATTTCGAGGACGAAATTCCTTAAGGGGGGAGGGCTGTAATATCCCGGATCTTTCGGATCCTTTTTTGTGGGTCCCGGATCTGGTTTTTCGGAGTGTCCAGATCTATTGTGTCTGAAATTTCATTTCGGACATCTTTCGCGTTCGGATCGGCGCGATCCGGAGTCGTTTCGGAGGCCCGGAGGCGTTCCGCTAATTTTTCGTGCGTATTTTTCGATTTCCAGTGTGTGTTTCGGCTTTTTCTTCGGAAGCTCGCTGCTGGTGGACCGGGTCGTTCACCTGGGCATGAGTGCTACCGTTGCGATCGGTGCGTTCCGAGTATTCCGGAAACGTATTTTTCTATTTTTCGATATTTTTCCAAAAAATCAGATTTTCTATATATTCCCATTTCTTTTTCTTTTCTTTTCCCTTTCTTCTTCTTCTTCTTCCTCCCTTCTCTCCCGTGAGCGCTTCCACCGTGACCGGCCCCCCTCTTCCGGCGCTAGCCCCGGCGCCATCCCCATCGGCTGCGGACGCGGCAAGGCGATGGCGTCGTGGCATAGGCGGCGGCGTGGCGATCGTGGCGGTGTTCGGTGCTCGGTGAGGGCGTGGGGAGTTCGTGAAGTTTCAAGCCGTTCTTGAGGATCGGCGGCAATCCCCCACGTTTTGGACAACCCCGAGGTAGGGTGACAATCCTCTATCTCCGTGCTTTCCTTTCCCGTGATTTCTAGGCCGGCGGGGAGCCGAGAGGGGTTCGTTTGAGCTCGGGACGGGAAATGCATGCTTTGGGGGTTTGAGTGCCGATCTAGAATTTTACCGTGCCATTTGGAGTTTTGGGGGCATCATTCGATGCACTAGGGCGTGGGGACGAGTTCCCCCTTTGTTTCCCCATCACCCGGGGGTGATTGGGGCGTGGAATGATGTTTTCGGCCGTTTCCCGCCGTTCTCGGTTTTCCGAAGTGATCGCGGTCTACCAGTGACCGTTTTCACTGGTCGCGGTCAGGCGGGGACCGCTTTCAGCGGGTTTTGAACCGTTGGGGCTTTAGAGTGTCGGTGGGTGGACGCGGTCTTGCGACAGACCGCGACTGTTGGTCACGGTCTGGTGGCAACCGCGTTCACCGTGGGGATCGGCACGGACCCCGAGGCATTTTTGACCGTTGGTTTCCAGTCGCGGTCTCCTGGAGACCGCTACTGTGTGAACACGGTCACCGGGTGACCATGTTCATTTTTCTTGCGCCAGGGTGGTCGCGGTTCCAGGAGGATCGCGACTGTGTGGTTGCGGTCCAGGGCAGACCGCTACCACAGGAGGCGGTCCTCCGGTGACCGCGTCTCCCATCCCTTGCCGATTCGAGTCCCGGATGAGCGAGTCTCGATCCCTGTGCTGACCCGTGGTCTGACTGATGCTGGGCATCATGTGGGGGCCACACGTGAGGGTGCCGTGGGGTCCCGGGAGATGGTGATTTCGGCTTGTGTCGCCGTGTGACGGTGTTGGTACAAGGAGCGTTCCGCGTACCTACGATTGTGACGTGATTTTTCGTTGACTTGAGAGTCTACTCCTTTAGTGACCCTGCACTAGTCGTAGCCTACCAGTACGCGGTACCGGTCGCACCAGGGAGTGGTGTACGGGCTTACCCTTAGAGGCGGTTTGTGGACCGGTTGTCGTCGGGCCCCACGTCTTGCAGCCAGAGTCCGACTGAGGGGAAAACCGGTCAGAGGGCCAGACCAGGGACGCACGGTCTGTGTGTGCACACGTGGTTGGGGGCGGTTGGACCCACGTCGACGGGCGTGTCCCCAGCTAGTCACTTGTTTGTGGTTACTTGTTCGGTGTTCATGCCTTTGGTAGGCGCTACCACGTCAGGCAGTTCACCTGCGGTGCGGTGTAAGACGTCAGGGGACGCTACCGGCTGTGCTTCTAGTGGGAGGTACTCCTGTCGAGTACGGAGTGTCAGACTGTCAGTTTCGTGGCTTTGACCTTCGGGTTTGTCGGGTCGACCGTTGAGCTTCGGTCTTCTCACCGTGGCACGTGTGCCAGTTTACGTGCCGTAGGGTTTTTGTTTTGTAGGGGATAGGGCTTTCCTTTCCGAGGTACCTACCTACCGCTAGCGTAGTGGTTTCCCGTTTTATGAGGTAGGGTTCGAGGGATCCCTACTGAGTCTTGTTCCGAGACTCATTCCCTGCATGTTTTCACCGTGTTTCAGGTGAGGCGCCGCCCCAGGGGAGCGCGTCTGGGGTGCAGCGTGGTGCGGGTGCCCAGAGGTAGTGCTAGAGGTCAGAGCCGGGGTATGTCCTGTGTAGCTGTACTTTCATTCTTGTCTCTGTACTAGTTGTGGACTACTGTTGTTGTTATTTTCTATTGTGGACCATGTAAATTGTTAATTTATTTCATGCTTAATATTATAACGGTTTAAATTCTCCAATTACTTGTGATACTTGTGTAGTTTCCACACCATCCTTCTATCCCTTCCGAGTCTTCGGACTCGTGGGTGGCGGTGCGAGTCTCGGGTTATCGGGCCTTCCCGGTAATCAGATTCTCGGGTCGTTACACTATCCCTCCGACTGCGAGAATTCGAGAGACGTTTCGTAGAACAGGAGCGCGCCCTACGCGCCTTGCAGAAGGTCTCTCCGATGGACGACGAGGAGAAATCCCCGTTCTCCGATTACATCTTGAAGGCATAGGTATCTCCCATAACCTCCATTCCGACCTTCAAGTCCTACGACGGCCAGGGCGACCCGGCCGACCACTTCGACAGCTTCGACGCCCTGATGACCCTTCACGGAGCGTCCGACGCCATCAAGTGCCGAGCCTTTGCGACCACCCTGGTCCAAGGTGCCCAAGCGTGGTTCCGTGCCCTCGCCCCCAGATCCATCTGAGATTTCAAGCAATTCAGGCGAGTATTCAAGGAGAGTTTCGCCGGTAGCGGCCCCCCAAGGTCGGTAGCGGGGCTATTGGCTCTCAAATAGGCGCAAGGGGAGAAACTCCAGGCTTACATCAACCGATTCAAGTCAGAAGTCCTGAGAATTCCCCGCCTGGATGTAGCCTCGGCCATAACCGCGCTGACCGAGGGCACCCGGGACGAGAACCTCCGCCGCGAACTTGTCCTCCACCCTCCCTCGACCCTTGCTAAGCTAGTGACTCTGGCTTTGCGCCACGCCGAGTGCGAAGAAGTACTCAGCACATGCTGAGGCGCAACCAGCTCAGGTCGGGAGGGGGACAAGAAGCGGGCACTCGAGTCAGGCTCGGGCCAAGGAAAAAGGCGGAACCGAGACAGAGAGCCCAAGGAGCCGTCCCGGAAGTACGAGCGGTACACTCCCTTAACCGCTCCGGTGTATGAGATATATGAAGACATCAAAGGCTCGGGTCTTCTCCGTCAACCCGAGCCAATGAGGTTGAAAAATCGCAATCGCAGAAAGCATTGCCTATTCCACAGCGACCACGGGCATCATACCGGCGATTGCCACTAGCTCCAGGATGAGATCGAGCGCCTCGTCCGCCAGGGACACCTATCCCGGTTCGTGGCCGGGCACAAGGAAGACCGAGGCGCCCCAGAGGAAATCGACAATGCCCCTCGCGGGGTCCATATCAACGTCATCGCTGGAGGAGCTGCATCAGGAAGAGATAGTGGCCGAGGAAGGAAGCGTCATGCTGAGCGGGCGAGCTGAGCCATCGAGCCTCCCAGGGCCCCGCCAAGTGAGCCCCAGGTCATAGTCTTCTCCGACCAAGACCTGGAAGGGCTAACCACCCCGCATGACGACACCCTAGTCATATCGGCCACGATAAACCATTGTAACGTAGACAGGATTCTAGTTGACAATGGAAGTGCCCCTGATGTATTATCCTATGAGTGTTTCCTTAAGATGGGGGAGGATCCGTCTAAACTCCGCCCAATCCGAACCCCCCTTTGCCGGTTCAATGGCCAGGCCACTTATCCTGAGAGAGCCCTAAGCCTGCCGGTTACCCTCGAC
The DNA here is from genome assembly GCA_022559845.1 of Amorphophallus konjac. Lineage (NCBI taxonomy): Eukaryota > Viridiplantae > Streptophyta > Magnoliopsida > Alismatales > Araceae > Amorphophallus > Amorphophallus konjac. The sequence goes on along the minus strand of JAHNEJ010002326.1, from coordinate 12,115 downwards.
ACCCCACCCAAAACAGTTACAGTCACGGTGGACTTCATAGTGATCAAGGGTATGATAGCATACAACGCAATCTTCGGCCGGGGAATCCTCAGCCGAACGAAAGCGGTGCCTTCTACCTATCACCAAAAGATGAAGTTCCCCACCAAAAATAGGTTGGGAGAAGTCCGAGGTAACCAGGCGACGGCCAGAAGGTGTTATAATATCTCGGTTGAAGCCACAAGGCCGGACGGGAAGAACAAGGGTCACCGGGAAGTCGAGGAAAAACCCGCAACCTCCGAGCCTGGAGGCGAGCTGCTAACGGTTTTCCTAAACGACGACCCGACCCTAGGAGTAAAGATTGGAGCCGACCTACCATTTGAGGTTCAGCATCAATACAAAGATTTTCTTTCCGAGTACATCCGAGTCTTTGCATGGTCTGATGATCAACTCCCCGGGATACCAGAGGAGACAGTGATGCATAATCTCAACCTCGACCCAACCGTGAAGCCCGTACAACAACGCCGACGGAAGCACGCACCCGAGAAGCAGACGATCATCAAGGAGGAAGTCACCAAGGGGTAAAAGATTGATCTTTTTAGACCGATCATGTACCTGACGTGGCTGGCCAACATCGTCCTGGTGCCAAAAGCTTCGGGAAAGTGGCGAATGTGCGTGGACTTCACCGACTTGAACAAGGCTACACCAAAGGACTGCTATCCATTACCGAGCATCGACCAACTGGTTGATTCAACCTCGGACAACGAGATACTCAGTTTCCTGGACGCCTATTTTGGTTACCACCAGATCAGAATGGATCCAGAAGACATCGAAAAGACCGCCTTCATCATCGACTTCGGCGTATACTGCTACATCCGGATGCCTTTCAGTTTGAAGAACGTTGGAGCCACGTACCAGAGGCTGGTCAACCATATGTTCGAAGGACAGCTCGGCCGGAACGTCGAGGCCTATATTGACGACATGCTCGTCAACACCCCCAAGGCCGAGGATCACTTCGCCGACCTAGCTGAGACCTTCGACACCCTCCTGAGGTACAATATGAAGCTCAATCCCACTAAGTGCGCCTTCGAAGTAAGATCTGGGAAATTCCTGGGTTTCTTAGTTACCCAGCGTGGGATCGAGGCCAACCCCGACAAGGTCTAGGCCACCTGGACATGCGCCCACCCACCTGCATCAAAGACGTTCAACGCCTTACTTGGCGCATTACCGCGCTCAGCAGATTCCTGTCCCGTGCGGCCGAACGATGCCTACCCTTCTTCAAACTGTTGAGGGGGCCCAAAATGGCATCTGCTATGTTCGTATGGGACGAGGAATGCCAAAGGGCATTCGCCGAGCTTAAGGAGTTCCTGGCTTCGCCCCTGGTGCTTTTCAAGCCGGTCTTAAGTGAAGCCTTATATCTCTATCTCTCGGCGACTCCATCCACAGTTAGCTCGGTCCTGGTCAGAAATGACTCGGGAGTCAAGAGACCGGTATACTACACCAGCAAGGTGCTCAACGAGGCTGAAAGAAGGTACCCCACAACCGAGAAACTCATGCTAGCGTTGGCTACCTCGGCCAAGCGCCTCCGACCCTATTTCCAGGGGCATTCCATCACCGTGCTGACCGGTGAACCTTTGAAGCGGATACATTAGGCCTCTGGCCCACCCTGAAGCTCGGAAGTGGAAGACTCAGACGGTCTGCCCCTAGCACCCTCGGCGACGGTCGACCCTGGCACTGACCCCACCGGCGTGGGAACTACCTCGGTAGCGCGCCCTCCCGAGGCATCCGGAGTTGGCGACCCCTCGAACGAAGAGCCCCCATGATCTTCTTCCTCCGGCACAGAGGAGCCGGAGATGACAAGTCCGAGTCATAGCATTGCCCAGATGGGAAATCGATTGTCTCGAACGCCTGCTCCTCGGCATAAGAGACGGCCATGTCGTACCCTTGTTTGAACCCCTTGCGGATGCCTCGACGAAGCCCCGACTCGTTGTAGGGGAGGGCAGCCTCCTTAAGGTCGACCCGATAGGCCTCCGAGCATTTGTACTGCTCAAGTGCCTCCGCCCCGGCCGATCCCACCCTACCAGCGAGCTCGGCCTTCTCGCGCTCCGCCTCGGCTAACCTCCGTCCGGCCTCAGCCGTCTGCTTCTTGGCCTCCGCCGCCTGCTGTGGACGTGCAAAATTGCACACCCATACATCCCAACTAGTCCAGCACCAATAACAACTTCAACCGAAGAAGTTGTGGAAAAGCGGGGCCGTCTGGACTCCCCGAACGCACATACACTGCCGTGGAGCTATCTCTGGGGTCACGACAGTGAAGAGAACTCAACCCTCAAGATCCCCACAATCCATGGACCTCAAAGAAAATCAAATAAGCCATAACTCGCGCTCACAACGGGCTCATAACTGCCCATTTAGGCCTTCAGTGGCACGCCCTTTGGGCCCTTCAGCGGCACACCCCTTTGGCCCCTCAGTGGTACCCCCTGTAGACGGCAAAAGAGTGCGGTCCACCCTCGAGGGAAAGAAACAATGATGCAAAGTAATGATGAAAAGGTGATTGCCAGAGAGATGGGGACAGCAAGGGACGTCCACCCTCGTCTGTCCTAAGAGATGGAAATGACGAAATCAACTCAAGAAGAGAAAGAAAATAAAGGAGAGAAAGGAAAGAAGGATGTGAAACGAACTCCGGTACGTGGCGGAGATAGGGGTCGGAAGACCCTCTCGCGTAAACTGACCCCTTCCCGATAAGCGTGACTTACCGTTCCACGAGCAGTTTTTCATATACCGGAAAATCCGAGAATCTAAGTAACAGAAATGGGGAGGCACGAAGACTCAGAAATTACAACTGAATATCATTCTCCAGACAATTGCAAGAATAATACGAACCAAGACGCACCACCACAGGACATTGGTCTTTGTGGGGTTCTAACAGCAATATAATACTATCAGCAATAATGAATGTATATGTACATATTAAGACCACCGTAAGACATTGGCCTTACAGGATTTTTATTGCAGCATAAATAATAAATATTATATGTACATACGTAAGACCACCGCGAGGTATTACTCTCCGCGGGGTTTCGACAGAAATTAAAGGAATAAAACGACAGAATGAAAAGGCTTCGCGAGGAATTACTTCCGTCACGTGCACCTTCGCGAGGAATTACTTCCGTCGCAGGGTTTAGACAGAAATTGAAAGAATAAAATGACAGAATGAAAAAGGCTTCGCGAGGAATGACTTCCGTCACGTACACCTTCGCGAGGAATTACTTCCGTCGCAGGGTTTAGACAGAAATCAAAGGAAAAAATGACAGAATAAAAAGGCTTCGCGAGGAATGACTTCCGTCACGTACACCTTCGCGAGGAATGGCTTCCGTCGCAGGGTTTAGACAGGAATTAAAGGAATGAAATGACAGAATAAAAAAGGCTTCGCGAGGAATGACTTCCGTCACGTACACCTTCGCGAGAAATGACTTCCGTCGCAGGATTTAAACAAAAAGGAAAATTGACAGGAAAGAAAGGGGGAAGGGGATGTGATCGCCAGGGGCTGAGAGCCCCACAGAAAATGTCTGATCGCGTTGGCCGCCGAAGCGGGAGCAGTGCGGGTCCTCTCTTCCTCTTCCGTCGGCCGGCCGACGGAGAGGGACTTACTTTGGTTACCCTGATTTTATTATTCTTTTTTTGTTTTGTTTTATCTTTGTTATTATATTTTTTGGGGGGGTTTTGTTGCTTTTATTATTTTTTTATGTTTTTTATGTCTTTAGAGAGACGTGAGAAGATGAAGAAAGAAACCGAGAGGTAGATGATAGAATAAGTTAATATGATATAAGGAGAAACCACTAAGAAAAATATAGGTAGAGTGAGAGACGTGTTTTAGGCAAAACAGAAAAGAACGGGAATGAAGACTTAACGATATATGATAACAACAAGAGAGGGAGGATAGACTTGTTTTTAGACAAAATAGATAGGTGTGAGGGTGGAAATTTATTAACAAATAACGATAATAAGGGAAAGAATTAAAATGAGATGAGGGACATGATAGCCGGGTACCTCAAAACAGGAGGTCGCATTTCATCCTTGAACTAGGGACATGTGAGTTGCTCCTCCTCCTCTCTCAGCCGATTGAGGAAGCGGGCTTCTTGACCGGTTATTTCTGCACCGAGAACAAACGAAGAAAAATAACGACTAAATGAGGACGATGGTGGTGCAGTACCAATTCTTTAGAAATTGATATTGAAAATAACATGGACGAAGACGCACTTTGTTGGTGGTAATTGAAACCCCTTTTAGAATTAAAAGATGGATGAATGATATGATAAATGAATGACTAAGACTCTCTCAGAGAGAGATACGTGATGGGAATGGCAAATGATGCATGCATGCAGCTAACTGAATGAAAAGGAGACAGCAAAGAGGGGGAGAAAGCTATTCAGAGGTGGATGATGCGCTTTGGATGAGCTTCTTCAGCAAGGTAAGGATGAAACAGGCACGCGGCACAGCAGAACGGCTTTCCTGGTGCACTGGACCGCCCAGGGAACTCGACCTTCTTTGTTTCACGGACTTCAACACCGACCGGACCGGAGCATCTCTTTCCATTCCGTACGGACACGTACAAGCATTGACACACGCACCTGCAAGAACACTCACACATACACACCTATATACATGTACGGGAATACATCTATAAAGGGGGGATCGAAAGAGAGAGGGTTGGAGAGAAAGGAAGAAAGGGAGAAAGAGGAGAAGAACTCTTTTTTTTAGAGATTTTTATTTTAGTTTTACATATATAGCATATATATATATATAGAGAGAGAATATGAACTATATAAGATATATATATGTATATATATATATATATAGTATATTTATATATGTTATATATACATAAGAGAGGGAGAGTGACCCGAGAGTGAGGGATGAAGAGAATTGGGGAGAGAAAAAAAAAGACAATAAAAAAAATGAAAGAAAAGGGGGGAGGCGAAGGCAGAGAGGGGAAGAGGAAGTGAGAGGGAGAGAGAGAGAGGAAGAGAACGGAGAGAGAGAGAATCGAGAGAGACAGTGGGGAGAGGGGATTAAAAAAAAGAGAAAAGAAAGAGTGAGAGAGAGGGAGATCGAGAGGGAGAGAGATAGGGAGGAAGAGAGGGAGGGAGAGATGGAGGAAAGAGAAGGGGAGAGACAGAGACGGGAGAGAGAGAGACGCGGGAGGAGAGAGAGAACGAGACAGGGAGAGAGGGAGAGAAAGAGAGACAGAGGGAGAGAGAGAGACGCGGGGGAAAGAGAGGGAGAGAAAGAGAGACAGAGGGAGAGAGAGAGACGCGGGGGGAAAGAGAGAACGAGAGGAGAGAGAGAGGTGAAACAGGGAGAGGGAGAGAGACGACGAAGGGGAGAAGAGAGAGAGAACTGAGAGGAGAGAGGGAGATGAAAGGGGAGGACGACATCGGCGGTGGCAGGGGCGACGGCGCAGGCGGGGCCGAAGGCGGCCGCGGGCGGAGACGGACCCGGAGGCAGGGACCGGAGGCGGCCGCGGGCTGTGACGGGCGGTGCAGGGGGGACGACGGGGGCATGCAGGCGGCGTCGGGGCGCTGCGGGCGGCCGGAGGTGTCGGGGCGCTGCGGGCGGCCGGAGGCGATGGGGTGCTGCGGCGTCGGGGCGCTGCGGGCGGCGGCCGGAGGCGGGGCGGCGTCGGGTCACTGCGGGAAAAGGGCCGCAACGGCCCTTTGTAGTTCAAAGGGGGGGGCACGTTCGACGATGCCCCCCTGCGAACCTGAAAGACTTCTTTTTTTAAAAAAAGAAACGTAAAAGAGAAAGAGAGAGGTTGAGGGAGGGAGAAAATACATGGAGAGAAGAGAGAGGGAATGAGGGAGACGGTGGAGGTGGTTGTCGTGAGGAGGTGGAGAGGGGGTGGCTGTTGTGGGGAGAAAGAGAAAGGGAGCCGGAGGTGGAGGTGGTTAGCAGAGAATGAAAAGGGGGGGTGGAGATGGCTGCCCAGGAGGAGGGTGGCTGCTGTCGTGGGTGGTTCGATGTTGGCAGTGGAAGCATGGGCGGTGCAGTGGCCGGCCGTGGAAGGCTGGGAAGAGTGAAGGGGAGAGGGAGAGAGGATGGTGGCTGGCGGTGGTGTTGGTGCAGAGAAGAGGATGAAGAGTGCGGGAAGTGGAGAGGGGGTGGCGATGGGTTCGCGCAGCGTGGGAAAAGGGGAGTGAGAGAGAGTGTTAAAGAGAGGGGGGGGGCAAGATCCGAGAGACCCGGGAGGGGAGTGAGGAAATAAATTATGTAATAAAAGATGGGGCCATGTCCATTAAATTTTATTTATTTTTTAGAACAAAAGTGGGCCAAGCCCATTAGCACACACATATATATATTTTTTATTTTTGAATAGGAATGGGCCAAACCCATTAGCACAAATTTTTTCTTTTGGTATATTTTTTGAATAGGAATGGGCCAAGCCCACACGATTAACCTTCCCCCTTTTTTAGGATTAAAAAGACGGACCAAGCCCATTAACATTTTTTTTATTTTGTGTAGGAATGGTCACAAGCCCATTAACAAGAATTACTATTCAAGAAGCCACAAATTATTAGATTAAATTAGAGATTACTCAACTAACTTAACCGTGCGAGCTGCTTTGGGGCGTCTTAGTGTAATACGGGATCTGCTCAGCATAATGCTAAAATGTCGTGTCTACACCCCCTTTGGCCCTTCAACGGTACGCCGATGGGCCCTTCAGCGGCACACCCCATGTGCCTTCAGCGGCACACCCCATGTGCCTTCAACGGCACGCCCCATGTGCCTTCAACGGCACTCTATTTTAAGTCTTCAACGGCACACTATTTCGGGCCTTCAACGGCGCACTATTTCGGGCCTTCAACGGCACACTATTTTAAGCCTTCAACGGCACACTATTTTAAGCCTTCAACGGCACACTATCTCAGGCCTTCAACGGCACGCTATTTCAAGCCTTCAACGGCACACCATTTCAAGCCTTCAGCGGCACACTTCTTGGGTCTTTCAGCGGCACACCTGCGAGGCCCTCCAGCGGCACGCCTGCCTTAGCCCCAACGGCACAGCGTTCAGCCCATCCACGCCAGTCAACGCTCGTATCCCTCGGCGTGTAGCGAAGGCATGGCAGGCCCATACTTGCACCTTGCTGGGCTGTCCTCGCCCCACCTACTCCCATCCTTGACAGTCGTCGGCCTGACCAGGGCTATAAAAAGAGGGGAGAACAGAGAGGAACAGGAGAGCCACGGTGGTGCTTCCAGGGGAGAGAGAAGAGAAGAAGAGGAAGAGAAGAAGAGAAGAGGAGGAGGGGAGGCTTTGGGCTCCCCCCCCCTACTGCTCCGTCCACCGTCGTCGGCGCGAAGAGAAAGGGAAGAAGAAGAAGAGAAGAACAGGAAGGCCCTCCGGCGACCACCGGCGAGCGATAGAGAGTAAGAGAAGAGAGAGTAAGAGAGAAAGAGAGATGTAGCAAGGGGAGTGGGGAAGGCCAGAGAGCCGTCGCCTCTGCCCGACCCTAACTCCACATTTCCTCCTCTTCACGCTTTTCTTTTTCGTCTTTCCTCCCTCATTGTTGTATTTTCCACCCCGGTGTTTTGATGTATACGCGGCCGGTTATGGCCTTTTCTCTGGATGAATAAAAATTCCCCCCTCTTTGGGTTTCCTGACTGCCTCCGTTGTTTTGGGCCGTTACGCGTGCCTGGCCGTCTTCTTCTTCCCTTCCGGTGGTGTGCCTCCCGGTAGTGATCCTTTCCCCCTTTGGCGTAGCTCCTTCGTAGGGCCTCTGATCACCACCCTCACCCGTTCGCCTGTGGGAAGTTACCTCCCTTTTGGCCTCTCAACGGCCCGCTCCTCCGGCGTCGGCCAGCGGCACCCCCCCCACCGGCACGCTCCTGCCGCCCCTCGACGGTACAGCCCCTTCTAACCCCCAATCCGGCACACTCGTGCCTTCGCTACCTGGCACACCCCGTGCCTTCCTTGCCCGGCACACCAGTGCCCCCACATTCACCTCTCCTTCCCCGGCACAGCTTGGCCACTCCCAGCCCGGCAAGCCCTCTGGTCAGCCAGCCCGGCACGCCCCTGGCCTTCCTTAGCCCGGCATGCCCTCTGGTCAGCCGGCCCAGCACGCCCCTGGCCTCCCTTAGCCCGGTACGCCTCTCCAGCCCTTGGCCTCCTTGGCCCGGCACACTTGCCCCTTCTTCTTGCCCGGTGCATCCCCCTTAGCCAGTCCTGGGATAGTCTTCCACTCACCGTTGCCTCCGAGTTTCACGAAGTTTTATTAAAGGTGTTGCCGCTCTCGGGCGCCCACCTCCAGTTGTCGGGTTCAGCCACTCCATGTGGGCGTGTTCCCTGTATCTCCCTTACGCTCGGGTCAAGGGGAGATGCTGCCGAATTTTCGCTAGAAACGATAACATATTAAAAAGATAAAAGGAAGCAACCAACAAATGGAACGACCACACGTTAAAAAGGACTAAAAGAAAGTAACAGACAAATAAAAAAGGAGAACAACGGTAAAATACTTTAACCGAGGCAAGGGAACCGCAATCAACTCAAAGAGAGCCAAATCGAACGACAACTAAACAACCTGTCCTCATGGGAGAAAGAATGGAAATTGATCTAGAGAAGAAAAGAAGAAATCCACGCAAACTTAATAAAATCAGAAGAGAAGAAAAGAAAAGCCTTAAAAGAAACGGAGGAGGAGTGAGCTCCCCACGCCCTTCGCCGGTACGCCCCTTCAGCCACCCTCGCCGGTATACCCTCTATCCACCCTTGGCAGGCACGCCCTTCACCGGCACACCTCGCTGGGCCCTTCACCGGTGCACCCTATCCACGCCTTTCTCGGCACACCCTTCGTGGCCCCCCCCTTCACCGACACGCTCCCTTTATCCTTTCGTCGGCACGCTCCAAGTCCCCGCCACCACCGGCACAGCCCTTTGAAGCCTCCCCGGGCATACCCTGTGCTTCCTAGCCCGGCACGCTCCCATCGTCTCATCTCTTCTCCCCACCATCTCTCTCATGCTCACCGTCTCTTTAGCAATGTATAGACTTTGCATGAATGGTTGCACAAATGCAGATAGTAAAGTATGTACATTGGAAATGGATGTTCAGACATGCCATGAATGAATGTATGGACTTAATGTGCTTGTGACAACAATGTATAGACTTTGTGTTGCGACAGCCATCCAATGTACAGACTTTGTGTTGCAGCAGCCATACAGACTTCATGTCGCAGCAACCAGCCAATGTACAGACTTTGTGTTGCAGCAACCAGCCAATGTACAGACTTCGTGTTGCAGCAACCAGCCAATGTACATACTTTGTGTTGCGACAGCCATCCAATGTACAGACTTTGTGTTGCAGCAGCCAGCCAATGTACAGACTTTGTGTGCATATAACCGGCCAATGTACAGACTTTGTGTTGCAGCAACCAGCCAATGTACAGACTTTGTGTGCATGCAACTGGCCGATGTACAGACTTCGTGTCGCATGCAACCAGCCAATGTACAGACTTCGTGTTGCAGCAGCCGGCCAATGTACAGACTTCGTGTTGCAGCAGCCAGCCAATGTATAGACTTTGTGTTACAGCAACCAGCCAGTGTATAGACTTTGAGTTGCAGCAAATGGACGATGTACAGAGTTTGCGTGTGTGCTAGCAGATGATGTACAGACTTTGAGTTTGTAGCAAATGAGGAATGCACCGGCTATGCATGGCAAGCTATGTAGCCAATGTACGGACTTTGTGTTTGCTAAACCAGTGAACGTAGGTAAAGATAGGAATGTATAGACTTTGAATGCATGGAGCACACAGTCTGCACAGACTCAGTCCGAGAATGTATAGACTTTGAGCCGATGGATGTACAGACTTTGTGTTGCAGCAACCAGCCAATGTATAGACTTTGTGTTGCAGCAACTAGCCAGCGTATAGACTTTGAGTCGCAGCAAATGGATAGTGCACAGACTCTGCGCGTGTGCTAGCAGACGTTGTATTGACTTCGAGTTAGCCCGGCACGCCCGCCAACTCCCTCCCCGGCACACTCTCTTGGCGCTTCTCTGGCCCCCTCTAACCCACACCAGTACATCCCGATCAGCCCCTCAGCGGTACACTTGTGCCCTCTTCAGCGGTACGCCCTCCCGTTCGCGCCCTGGCCGGTGCACCCTTCCACTGCCGCCAGCGGCACACCCTCAGCTCACCCTCCAGCGGTACGCTCGTTCCCTCCTTCAGCGGTACACTCTCCTCCGCCCTCTCCACACACGTGTCAAATGCAATATGCAATAATAATAATAACGGACTCACAATAAAAGGGAGTAAATAATAACAATAAATAATAAAATTATAATAACAAAAAGGGGGTAAATAATAATGATGACAAACCCAATAAATAAATAAATAATAACAATAAAAGGGGAAGTAAGTAATAATAATTACCAACCCAATAAAAATAATAATAATAACAATAAATAAATAAGTAGATAATAACAATAAGAATAATAATAAATGAATAATGATAACAAACTCACAAAAAATAATATAAAGAATAACAGATAATAATAATAAAATTTAAATAATAGTAAAAAAAATGAATGATGAGATCTACATCGCAGTCCCGTCTCTCCCGCGACACGGTGCTGAAGGAATAACAATGCCGCCCTTCCAGGTTGGGCCTGAGTCTTGGGAATTATCCCGAAATAGTCATGACCTGACCTCGCCTCGGGCCAATATTCCGATTAAGCCGGACTCGTTTCTCGGGCCCGATCCCCTTCGAGCCACTACTAAAATTGCCGCACGTTCGGCAGACATTTGAACGGGTTCACCTCGATTTCCGCCGCGTTTCTTTACAGTGGTCTCACGGCTTCCAGCATGGGTAGGCCTCCTCACGGGTGCATGCTTCTCCTCAACTGCTGGATTGATCTTCACTTCAAATTTCATCACTACGAAGGGGTACAGACCGCCTCCAGGATTTTCGAACAAAGCCCCCTCCATTACATGGCCGATGTGTTGGGCTTTAGTGGGAAGGTGGCCAATCGCATGCCCTATCTGAAGACACGCGGCGACTGGCGTACGCACTTCAGCTCCTTGGCGCGAGAGATGTTCACTTGTGTGCCAGCATGTTTACTTTCACGTGGGCTTCTCACGCGATCTTCTCCCGATGCTGAACTCCAGCTTGTCGGTGCAACCAAATTTGTTCTTTACAGCTCGCACCGGTGCTGCCTGCAAATTGGCCTTCCTCGGCACTCTCTTCCCATGCCATCCAACCTTCCTCTGATTAAGGAGCGAAAGCTGGGCACGGAGGATGATGCGAAGGATGTGAAGGCGATCAAAGCTTCGTGGAAGGCAAGCATTCCGAGGAAGGTGACGGTATCTGTGAGCGAGGATCGAGAGCTATGGGAGACTTATGTAATGGAGCTCAGGAAACTGAGGCCTGAGGTGCCCAAACCCTGATGTATGTTATCTTGTTTTTTTTTTTGAAATAAATGCGGAGCCTTAATGCCATTACATGTTGTTTCAGTCTCTCCCCTCCCCTTTTCTTTGTGACTGGAATGGCGGACGTCGGGTGATGGTCGGCCGTTACTGGATAGGATCTGGGGGGCTGAAGCAACTTACAGTATGCGGAGATGCCCTGAGATGTCATGGAGCTGAGGATTTCTCTTCATGTGGCGAGGAGAGAAGTAAACTGGGAGAGAATGGAAAGAGAGGCATGGATAAAGCTACATCGGGATTGAGAGGAGAGGAGGGCATGTGAGGCCCAAGTGATGAAGCTCCGGAAGACACAACGCTCGGACACGTCACTCCTTCAGAGTCACTGCCGATTGGAGGAGAGTTGGAGCTCATGGTGGATGAGCTCCAGGGGTTGGTGTAGTCTCCATCGCAAAGCAGGGGGCGGCTCAGCCAACAGCCTCGGGTTCAAGAGCTTCGCGGCCGTCGGGGTCGCGAGAGAGGCCAGAGGAGGGCGAGGAGCGCTACCAGAGAGGGTGAGAATGCGCGATATGATGAGACAATCGTAGCGTCGCAGAGCTCTAGATGACCTCCCAGGGACCTCCCTCTTAGGAGAGGAGAGAGACGATCAAGGAGGTAGTGCGAGATTTAGCAAGTTGCTCATACACTCGCTCTCTTCTCACGGTGAACACGACAGTTTATATAGACGTATGA
>JAHNEJ010000447.1:0-85691 GCA_022559845.1 Amorphophallus konjac | reverse complement strand
CTTAAAGAAATTTCATCCTCGAAATTCAGGACTAGTACCAAGTCACAGGGGAAGAACACTGAACCAACTGACAACGTCGTCGGAGCCCCAGCACAGAAAACCTCGATTCTCACGAAAGCTCCTCTCCTGAGGGACACACAGCCAGACTACAATCACGAACGACACCTCGCTCCGCATGCCGCGCACATCGGCCATCAGAGTAGGCACACACCGAAGGACACAGTCCAACATCACCTCAGTCTCAAGGAAAACCAATCATGGCACCGCTGCCACCATCTCGTCCACCGAGGAGACACAGTCCTCGTCACGAGAAACAGCTACCGATCCATCTTATGGTAGGCAGACAAATCACACATTAGCTTCACAGCCAGCTGACAGGTCGCATACCCTTCTCAAGGAACAACCAATACAGAGCATCCACCAGCTCATGCAATCATCTCACAGACTGCAACCAGAACATCGGCTCAGCGCCAAGGGTCACCTCACACCTGGCAAGCTGAAAGCCAGACATATCACTGTGCCAACTCTGTCAGAAGATAAACTTCGACAAAGCCCAGATCACGTCCGAAAGGCACATCACAGAAACGACCACCAAAGGCCTCACTGATACACGGCTCTCACCGTTCACAATGCACAACCAACAACATCTTCTGTCTGTGAAAAGACCACACGCCGGTCACCAGCCGCTCGTCAACGGGAAACCTCTATCGGCCCAACGGGCACGATCCAACTCACAACAGGCCATCCGCTGACTCACACACATACAATTATCACATCTCGAGCTGAACTCCTCTCGGACACCGCATCCGATCTCGAGCATCGCGCCAACTCTACCCTTGCAGGGGTGCACGATGAAACCAACGACAAGACTCAGGAGTCTTCAGTTATCACCTCACTCAACTCAGACTTACAGGGAAATCCTCCCATGCTGGTCACTAGACCAGGGATAACCACTCAAACCCCAACGTCCCATCAAGGACCACCCACTCCGATGCCAATCTTATCCAAAGGCCTCAGCCCACAGGCGTCACTCTTCCGTCTTGTCTCATCGAATCCTATCTCCAATTAATCCAAGTGAACACCTGCCAATCTCGATTCCGCCCTTACCACAGAGCCACGGACACCACCGGAACAATTCATGGCACACGTCTCTAAGGGAGGAAAGTGCCATCCAAACTCACAGTAATCTGGTCGCCAACGCCGCAACCAATGCACACGGGTCCCCAACAATACACACCTTATCATGGTCGGCTATGAGACTAGCCTTACCAGTCACTCGTAGCTACCGACCGGAACCCAAATCTCTCAGAGATCACTTCCTCTAGAACATGACCTCATCCGAGAACACAGCTTGCAACACAAGTCGGGCACCAAACCACACTCTGACCAACACGTCCTCGACCTCCGTCAGGCGACATCCTCAATAACCCCTTCCGTGTCTAACATCGACGCCTGACACGGCTTCCATCACAGGAACATGGTACTCACTGCGGCACACTTGCCAACATTTTCCCCCAACACTCCATCCTGCCAGTGCCAAGAACCACAATACCTCGAGCAATGGCACGGCAACAAACGTCTCACATCGAAGAACCAATCCTCTGATGCTCAAACGCAACCTCAAGAAATCCGCCCGTAGCAACCAATGCTACGATCCTGAACCTGTGGGTTATGGGCCCACTAGCTTCCTATGCGCACTCTGATCCACACGCGCACAGCCAACACAGCAACTCGGGACTCATCATCCGACAATCCACAACTCGGCTGGCCAACCTCCGAAAATAGGGTGAGGAAAGCTCCTTACCTCGAACTCCAAGCACAGACTCACTCCCAAATCTGGCAATCCTCTGCAACTCTGCAGGCTCCGAACCGCCATGCATCGTAAAATCATACACCAGCCGCAAATTCTCAGGAACACCGCCCAACTGGCACACGTTCCTTCCGGAACAGCACCAACACCCCTCACATAGCAAGGGAATTGGGCACGACTTCTCATATGCAACCACCTTGTCAAAACACGGAACACGTCTCGCACGGACTTCATGGCACGTAGGAGGTCAACCAATCCGGACACACAATGTAAGATGACGAACCTTAGCCAAACACAACCCCTCCAACCAAAGGAGAAACCGACACTCCTCCGACCAATGAAAACTCCACGCCCGACCTGATCTCGAATCTCGCGCATGCTGGGAACAGCACCTTCCAGCACCGAGAAAACCATCACCACGTCAGGTCAGCACTTCCGACACACTCGGCGAGTGTCACGTCGGACCACGATCACAGCATCTCTCGAGGCACCATGTAACGACCCGAGAATCCGATTACCGGGAAGGCCCGATAACCCGAGACTCGCACCGCCGCCCACGAGCCGGGAGGGCTCGGAAGGGCTAAAAGGAGTGTGGAGGCACAAAGAAATAGGAAATAAAGCAGGACAACCAACGACAAGCTGAAAGAAAGAACAGCAACAGCTACAGCTACAACAGAGTCCAGTCCAACAGAAAGTACAGTCTAAAGCAGTAAAAACGTACCACATGCCAAGTCAACACTCGGCCCGGCAAGCTGGCAACTAAGGACCTCCGCTCCGCGCCCTCGAACCGCGAGGAAGAACCGCTACACCTGAAAAGCAGGGAATGAGTCTCCAAAACAGAGACTCAGCAGGGATCCCGCGAACCCCAACCGGAAACAACGGTGGTAGCGGAAAGGAGAGCTACAACTACAGCAGGAACAGCAAACCGGTGGCCGGTCAAAAACTCGGCACTACAGCTACTCCTACTGTACCAGAAGGCACACCTCGTCACGCAGTCGAAGCTACCGAACCACACTAGTACCACCTACCGAAGCAAGAACACACGGCAACCACGCCGTAGAGGCCTGTCCCTCGGACACAGCCGACCTGGACACGCTGTCCAAGGTGCAACCCCGACCATCCGATCGCGGGTACCGCACAACAAGACCCAACCTCGGTAAAGCCACTAGCATTAGATCCTTGGCGCGAAAACCAACACACGCGCCACGGCGAAACAACCGAACTCAACGGTCAACACGACCGAAAACCCGAAGGTCGAAATCACGGAAACTGATAGTCTGTCACTCCGTACTCGACAGGAGTACCACCCACTAGAAGCACAGCCGGTAGCGTCCCCTGACGTCTTACACCGCACCGCAGGTGAACTGCCTGACGTGGTAGCTCCTACCAAAGGCACGAACACCGTACAAGTAACCACAAACAAGTGACTAGCTGGGGTCACGCCCGTCGACGTGGGTCCAACCGCCCCCAACCACGTGTGCACACACAGACCAGCGCGTCCCTGGTCTGGTCCTCTGACCGGTTTTCCCCCTCAGCCGGACTCTGGCTGCAAGACGTGGGGCCCGACGGCAACCGGTCCACAAACCGCCTCTAAGGGTAAGCCCGTACACCACTCCCTGGTGCGACTAGCACACGCGTACTAGTAGGCTACGACTAGTGGAGGGTCACTGAAGGAGTAGACTCTCAAGTCAACGGAAAACAACGTCCGCATCCGACAAAGTACGGGGACCATCCCACGTACTAGCACCGTCGCACGATGACCACAGTCGGAGAAGAAACGGGACTCACAGTCCACGGCCGCGCACACACCCTGCGCGAGAGTCGAGAAAACCCAAGTGACGCTAAGTCACTGGACTCTGGACAGTCCTCTAGACGCCCTACACCCAACGGTCCTTGAGTCACAAGACTCGGGGTCAAGACCGTTGCACGCAACAGCACAAGGCCGTCAATCTAGTCCAAGCTCTAGGTCTAAAACCACGGTAGCACGAGTACCGAGACCATTCCCTGGGAGGGGAACGCAAAGGACTAAGGCCAGTCACACGGCCCACGCGGAAAGCACAGAAGCACGATTCCCAAGGCAACTTGCACACCACCAAGCTGTGGCCCAACTCAAGGAAAAGAGGGAAGCCTCCAGCTCCAGACTGGACAACTGGGCTCGCAGCCCAAGGCCTCACACAGGACCCACTCGGGGATCGCTTTTCGGAGAAACCGATGACACACGTCAACACACGGTGACACGAGTCGAGAACTCTACATCCGGGACTCCAACGTACCACGACACCTGGCCCCGACGACGTGCACAACATCCGTCAGGCCACAGGTCGGCACGTGGTTCGAGAACCACACACCCGGGACTCGAATCAGTCAAAACGGAAACACCGGGTTAGACTGGCACATGTGCGGTTCACCCTGGGCCGCTCAAGGGATGTGCGGCTAGGGCACAGCCGCTCAAAAGACATGCGGTCAGGCAGGAGCCGCACAAGGCTCTAATCGGACTAACCCCAAATGGAGGATGGACGGTTAGGGCTGGACCGCCCAAGGGGATGTGCGGCCAAGGATCGTCCGCACAACCTAACCGACCTACTCCAGTGCCGGTCAAAACGGTTTTGACCAAACCGCACAACCCAACCGACACTAAACTGTTGACCAAGGGTCAACTGGGATATGCGGTCAGCTCCTGGCCGCACAAGCCCACGGAAGGACAGACGGCTGGGTACCAACCGTCCATGGGGGAGACATGCGGTTCTCACCTGGCCGCACATCAAATGTGCGGTCTATCGTGCGACCGCACAACCCCAAAACCAAGAGAAAATGAACGGGCCAAAGGCAACCGCCCTCGCGATGGACGGGCCCGGTTCGACCGCCCAACCATCACGGCGGGTAAACCCAGGGGGTCTCCCGATCGTAGCCTTTCCACGCCCCGTTCGTGCCGAAACGAAGGGGATACAACCACAACCACCCTGGCAATCACATGGACTCCGACCGGAGTCAAAACGACGCACGAATCGCGAGAAACGAGCGATTCTACCGAAGTTACCCGAAAAGGGTTACCGAGCTTCTCGGAGCTCTACCGGTCCAACGGGACCACCAATCGAGACGAAATCAGGGGGAAAAGAACGCTCTCGCCCCAAGGAATCCGTTGACAGTAACCGATCTGGAAACCGTCGCCGTTTCCCGACCGACCCTACGAAACCCACAAAACCACGGTTTCGCTAGAACGGACCCAAACACAGCTGTTTCCGCGCCGAACGACGTGCAATGGCAGGGGAAACGAGCAGAACGCAGTGGTGTTCCGTCACCCTACCTCCACCGAAGAAACCGTGCGCCGAAGCGACTAATCCACGCCGAAAACCGCCCGGAACGCGAACGACGCCATCTCGGAATCCACCGAGGGATCGCGCCCGCCTCCGCCTCGATCCTCATCCATCCTCGCCCGCGCCTCGCCCGCGCCGTCCCCGCCTCGCCCGTACTCCGCCCCGTCGGCCGCCGGAGAGAGAGGGAGAGAGGAGAGAGCGTGAGAAGAGAGAGGGAGAGAAATGAGAAATGAGAGGGGAGAGAGAGAAAAGCTATTTATAGGGAAATCCGGAAAATCGAAAAATCCAGAAAAATAGAAAATCACACCCTCGCGATCCTCGGAACGCACCGATCGCAACGGTACCACTCGCGCCCTGGTGAACGGCCCGGTTCCACCCGCAACGAGGTTCCGAAGGGAAAGCCGAAACCCACGCCGGGAATCGGAAAACACACGCGGAAAAAGCCGCGGAACGCCTCCGGGCCTCCGAAACGACTCCGGATCGCACCGATCCGAACACGAAAGATGTCCGAAACATCATTTCGGACACAACGGAGCCAGATATACCAGAAACGCAGATCCGGGACCCGAGAAGAAGGATCCGAAAAACCCGGGGCATTACAGCCCTCCCCCCTTAAAGGAATTTCGTCCTCGAAATTCAGGACCTAGCACGAAGTCACAGGGGAAGAACACAGAATCACTGACACGCTGTCAGAGCCCCAGCACAGAAAACCTCGATTCTCACGAAAACACCGATCCTGAGGGACACAGCCAGACTTACAATCACAAGCAACACCTCGCTCCTCGCGCCGAGCACACAGGCCAACAGAGCAGGCATATACCAGAGGACACAGTCCGGCATCACCTCAGACAACGCGAGAATCCACCGTGGCGCCGCAGCCACGATCTCGCTCACCGAGGAAACACAACCCTCGACACGAGCAACAGCTACTGATCCACCCCAGGGTCAGCAGACAAAACACACATCAGCTTCACAACCAGCTGACAGGTCGCACACCCTCCTCAAGGGAGCAACCAAAATAGAGCCTCCACCAGCTCAAGCAGTCCTCTCAAGCAGACCGCAACCAGAACATCGGCTCAACACCAAGAAACACCCCACACATGGCAAGCCGAAAGCCGGACACAACACCGTGCCAATTCTCGTCAGAAGACAAACTTCCGACAAAGTCCAGATCCCATCCGGAAAGGCACATCACAGAAACGACCACCAAAGGTCTCGCTGGCACTCAGCTCTCGCCACGCTCGAGCCCCAACAACCAGCATCTTCTGTCTCTGAAAAGACCATCCACTGGTCACCAACTGCTCGCCAACTCAACCTTCTCGGGAAGCACGACGAAACCAAATGACAGAACATGGCGTCTTCAGTCATCACCCTACGGGACTCAGACTTATAGGGAACCACCCCATGCTAATCACCAAACCAGGGATAACCTTGCGACACCAACGTCCTATCAAGGGACCACCAATCCGACGCTAATCTCACAAAAGGCCTCCGCCCACAAGCGTCACTCTTCCATCTGGTCTCATCACATCCTTCGATCAATCCAAGTGGACACCTGCCAATCCCGATTCCGCCCTTACCACAGAGCCACGGGACACCACCTGGACAGCGCTCGTGGGTCCCTAAGCAATAAACATCTCACCGTCACAATCCGACAAGACCGTAGAACCAACAGGGAGCCCACAGCCTGCCAGAGATCACTTCCTCAAAAGCACGATCTCAACCGAGGACACGACTGGGAACACAAGTCGGACACCAAGCCACCGACTCTGACCATCACGTCCTCGACCATCGTCAGGCGACATCCTCAACAACCCCATCCAGGTCCAATACCGACGCCTGACACGGCTTCCATCACAGGAACATGGTACTCATGCGGCGCA
Source organism: Amorphophallus konjac (assembly GCA_022559845.1). Lineage (NCBI taxonomy): Eukaryota > Viridiplantae > Streptophyta > Magnoliopsida > Alismatales > Araceae > Amorphophallus > Amorphophallus konjac. The sequence goes on along the minus strand of JAHNEJ010000447.1, from coordinate 78,684 downwards.
CTAGCCAGCACTTTCCCAACACTCCATCCTGCCAGTGCCAAGAACCATAATACCTCGAGCAACGGCACGGCAAAATCACGTTTCACACCGAGGAACCATCCTCCGATGCTCAACGCAAACTCAGGAATCCGCCCGTAGCAACCAACGCTACGATCCTGAACTAATGGGTTACGAGCCCACCACGCTTCCGCTGCGCACTCAGATCCGCGCGCACAGTCGAGAAAGCAAACACCGCCCAACCAGCACTCGTCCTTCCGGAACAGCGCCAGCACACCCTCACATGACAAGGGAATGGGCACAACTTCTCACAGACAACCACCTTGCCAAGACAAGGAGCACGTCTCGCACGGACTTCATGGCACACAAGGCCAACCAATCCGACACACAATGCAAGACGACGAACCTTAGCCCAAGCACAATCTCTCCAACCAAAGGAGAAACCAACGCACTTCGACCAACGGAAGAACTCCACGCCGACCTGACCTCGAACCTCGCGCATGCTGGAAACAGCACCATCCAGCACCAAGGAAAACCATCGCTTCCATCAGGTCAGCGCCTCCGATACACTCAACGAGTGTCACGTCGGACCACCATCACAGCATCTCTCGATGCACCACCGCTGCAATTCCTCGAACTGCAACACGGCATGCCAAGAGCCGCCACACGAGCCATAACGACAACCGCCGATGCTCATCCTCGAGTCCCGAAACTCACCGCGGAGCCTTCACATCTCAAGCCAACTCCAGGGCGAACACAACCCATCCACTGACAGAAGCACAGGAGCAAAGACTTAACGGGACATCTCTGCCAAATCCTGCCTCGAAATCAGCAGAACGATCAGGACCGACACGTCATTTCTGACGCCACAGAGCGCGACAAGAACATCAGGCTCGACGAAACAGCAGCCCACCGAGAAGATCCTCCGCTCACCCGAGCACACTTCTCGATCAGAACACCTCAGGAGCTGGACAAACCTCGAGCTGGAGTGACCAAAAACCGACAGCAGCTCCCTCAGAGCACGCTCACGGCCACTTAACCAAGAACAGTCCGCACCAGACACCTGACCACGCTGCAGGTTCCTCGAATGCAGCACCGCGAGCTCACACCTGCCAGCAACCTCTGCCCAACGCAGCACAACCAGGGCCACCACCGATGAGGGAGAAGGCTCTCGACCTCGATCCTTAGACCCTACGCTGGCACGAAAGCCGCGGACAGCGACCACCTCACAGCGCCGCACAGCGCACTCAAGCTCTCAAGCGAGAAACAAGGCGAAAAACAAGCACAAAACCCTAAGCCAGCTGCCGACTGTACTGGACCTTACGGACTCTGATCACTGCAATGTTTCGAATTCCTAAGTACGCCCACAACCACCGCTCTGATACCAGCTGTAACGACCCGAGAATCCGATTACCGGGAAGGCCCGATAACCCGAGACTCGCACCGCCGCCCACGAGCCGGGAGGGCTCGGAAGGGCTAAAAGGAGTGTGGAGGCACAAAGAAATAGGAAATAAAGCAGGACAACCAACAACAACAAGCTGAAAGAAAGAACAGCAATAGCTACAACAGAGTCCAGTCCAACCGAAAGTACAGTCTAAAGCAGTAAAACGTACCACGTGCCAAGTGAACACTCGGCCCGGCAAGCTGGCAACTGAGAACCTCCGCTCCGCACCCTCGAACCACGAGGAAGAACCGCTACACCTGAAAAGCAGGGAATGAGTCTCCAAAACAGAGACTCAGCAGGGATCCCGCGGAACCCCAACCGGAAACAACGGCGGTAGCGGAAAGGAAGCTACAACTACAGCAGGAACAGCAAACCGGTGGCCGGTCAAAAACTCGGCACTACAGCTACTCCTACTGTACCCGAAGGCACACCTCGGTCACGCAGACGAAGCTACCGAACCACACTAGTACCACCTACCGAAGCAAGAACACACGGCAACCACGCCGTAGAGGCCTGTCCCTCGGACACAGCCGACCTGGACACGCTGTCCAAGGTGCAACCCCGACCATCCGATCGCGGGTACCGCACAACAAGACCCAACCTCGGTAAAGCCACTAGCATTAGATCTCACGGCGCAAGAACCGACACACGCGCCACGGCGAAACAACCGAACTCAACGGTCAACACGACCGAAAACCCGAAGGTCGAAATCACGGAAACTGATAGTCTGTCACTCCGTACTCGACAGGAGTACCACCCACTAGAAGCACAGCCGGTAGCGTCCCCTGACGTCTTACACCGCATCGCAGGTGAACCGCCTGACGTGGTAGGTCCTACCCGAGGCGCGAACACCGTACAAGTAACCACAACAAGTGACTAGCTGGGGTCACGCCCGTCGACGTGGGTCCAACCGCCCCCAACCACGTGTGCACACACAGACCGCGCGTCCCTGGTCTGGCCCTCTGACCGGTTTTCCCCTCAGCCGGACTCTGGCTGCAAGACGTGGAGCCCGACGGCAACCGGTCCACAAACCGCCTCTAAAGGTAAGCCCGTACACCACTCCCTGGTGCGACTAGCACACGCGTACTAGTAGGCTACGACTAGCGGAGGGTCACTGAAGGAGTAGACTCTCAAGTCAACGGAAAACAACGTCCGCATCCGACAAAGTACGGGGACCATCCCACGTACTAGCACCGTCGCACGATGACCACAGTCGGAGAAGAAGCGGGACTCACAGTCCACGGCCGCGCACACACCCTGCGCGAGAGTCGAGAAAACCCAAGTGACGCTAAGCCACTGGACTCTGGACAGTCCTCTAGACACACTACACCCAACGGTCCTTGAGTCACAAGACTCGGGGTCAAGACCGTTGTACGCAACAGCACAAGGCCGTCAATCTAGTCCAAGCTCTAGGTCTAAAAACCACGGTAGCACGAGTACCGAGACCATTCCCTGGGAGGGGAACGCAAAGGACTAAGGCCAGTCACACGGCCCACGCGGAAAGCACAGAAGCACGATTCCCAAGGCAACTTGCACACCACCAAGCTGCAGCCCAACTCAAGGAAAAGAGGGAAGCCTCCAGCCCCAGACTGGACAACTGGGCTCGCAGCCCAAGGCCTCACACAGGGACCCACTCGGGGATCGCTTCTCGGAGAAACCGATGACACACGTCAACACACGGTGACACGAGTCGAGAACTCTACATCCGGGACTCCAACGTACCACGACACCTGGCCCCGACGACGTGCACAACATCCGTCAGGCCACAGGTCGGCACGTGGTTCGAGAACCACACACCCGGGACTCGAATCAGTCAAAACGGAAACACCGGGTTAGACTGGCACATGTGCGGTTCACCCTGGGCCGCTCAAGGGATGTGCGGCTAGGGCACAGCCGCTCAAAAGGACATGCGGTCAGGCAGGAGCCGCACAAGGCTCTAATCGGACTAACCCCAAATGGAGGATGGACGGTTAGGGCTGGACCGCCCAAGGGGATGTGCGGCCAAGGATCGTCCGCACAACCTAACCGACCTACTCCAGTGCCGGTCAAAACGGTTTTGACCAAACCGCACAACCCAACCGACACTAAACTGTTGACCAAGGGTCAACTGGGATATGCGGTCAGCTCCTGGCCGCACAAGCCCACGGAAGGACAGACGGCTGGCTACCAACCGTCCATGGGGAGACATGCGGTTCTCACCTGGCCGCACATCAGATGTGCGGTCTATCGTGCGACCGCACAACCCCAAAACCAAGAGAAAATGAACGGGCCAAAGGCAACCGCCCTCGCGATGGACGGGCCCGGTTCGACCGCCCAACCATCACGGCGGGTAAACCCAGGGGGTCTCCCGATCGTAGCCTTTCCACGCCCCGTTCGTGCCGAAACGAAGGGGATACAACCACAACCACCCTGGCAATCACGTGGACTCCGACCGGAGTCAAAACGACGCACGAATCGCGAGAAACGAGCGATTCTACCGAAGTTACCCGAAAAGGGTTACCGAGCTTCTCGGAGCTCTACCGGTCCAACGGGACCACCAATCGAGACGAAATCAGGGGGAAAAGAACGCTCTCGCCCCAAGGAATCCGTTGACAGTAACCGATCTGGAAACCGTCGCCGTTTCCCGACCGACCCTACGAAACCCACAAAACCACGGTTTCGCTAGAACGGACCCAAACACAGCTGTTTCCGCGCCGAACGACGTGCAATGGCAGGGGAAACGAGCAGAACGCAGTGGTGTTCCGTCACCCTACCTCCACCGAAGAAACCGTGCGCCGAAGCGACTAATCCACGCCGAAAACCGCCCGGAACGCGAACGACGCCATCTCGGAATCCACCGAGGGATCGCGCCCGCCTCCGCCTCGATCCTCATCCATCCTCGCCCGCGCCTCGCCCGCGCCGTCCCCGCCTCGCCCGTACTCCGCCCCGTCGGCCGCCGGAGAGAGAGGGAGAGAGGAGAGAGCGTGAGAAGAGAGAGGGAGAGAAATGAGAAATGAGAGGGGAGAGAGAGAAAAGCTATTTATAGGGAAATCCGGAAAATCGGAAAAATCCAGAAAAATAGAAAATCACACCCTCGCGATCCTCGGAACGCACCGATCGCAACGGTACCACTCGCGCCCTGGTGAACGGCCCGGTTCACCCGCAACGAGGTTCCGAAGGGAAAGCCGAAACCCACGCCGGGAATCGGAAAAACACACGCGGAAAAAGCCGCGGAACGCCTCCGGGCCTCCGAAACGACTCCGGATCGCACCGATCCGAACACGAAAGATGTCCGAAACATCATTTCGGACACAACGGAGCCAGATATACCAGAAACGCAGATCCGGGACCCGAGAAGAAGGATCCGAAAAACCCGGGGCATTACACACCACCACTGCAATTCCTCGAACTGCAACACACCACGCCAAGAGCCGCAACACGAGCCATAATCGACAATCGCTGACGCTCATCCTCGAGTCTCGAAACCACCGCGGAACCTTCTCATCTCAACCAAATCTAAAGCGAGCACAACCCATTCGCACACAAGAGCACAGGAGCAAGACTTATTGGGACACCACAACCCAATCCTGCCTCGAAATCTGTAAAATAATCAGGACCGACACGTCATTTCTGACGTCACAGAGCACGACAAGAACATCATGCTCGATGAAACAACAGCTCACCGAGAAGATCCTCCGCTCACCCGAGCGCACCTCTTGATCAGAACACTCCGCTCTGCCACCTTAAACCACAACCTTAACACCTCAGGGGCTGGATAACCTCAAACTGGGGTGGCCAGACTCAATAACAGCTCCCTCATAGCACGCTCACGGCCACTTAACCACAAACAATCATCGCCAGCCACCTGACCTCGCTGCAAAAATCTCGAACGCAGCAATGCACCTGCCGGCAACCTCTGCCCAACGCAACACAACTGGGGCCACAACCGATGAGGGAGAAAGCTCTCGACCTCGATCCTTAGACCCCACGCCGGCACGGAAGCCGCGAACAACAACCACCTTAACAGCACCGCGCGGCGCACTCAAGCTCTCAAGCGAGAAATCAAGCGAAAAATATGCACGAAACCCTATGCCAGATGCCGACTGTACTGGACCTTATGGACTCTGATCACTGTAATATTTTGAATTCCTATGTACGTCCACAACCACCGCTCTGATACCAACTGTAACGACCCAAGATCCGGATACCGGGAAGAACCCGATGCCATTCGAATCTTGGCCCGCCGCCCACGAGCCGGAGGGCTCGGAAGGGCTAAAAGGAGTGTGGAGGTACCAAGAAATAGGAAATAAGGCAGGATAATTCAACAATTAACAGAAATAAATAAACAACTACTACAACAGAGTCCAATCTAACAGAAAGTACAGTCTAAAGCAGTAAAACGTACCACATGCCAAGTGAACACTCGGCCCGACGAGCTGGCAACTAAGAACCTCCGAGCAGCACCCTCGAACCTCGAGGAAGAACCGCCGCACCTGAAAAGTAGGGGTGAGTCTCCTGTCACTGGCTCAGTAGAGATCCCGCGGAACCCCAACCGAGAACAACGGCGGTAGAAGAAAGGAAAAACATCTACAACTACAGTAGGAACAGCGAACCTGTAATATCCCGGACCATTCGGATCCTTCTTCGTGGGTCCCGGATCTGGTTTTCGGAGCGTCCGGCTCTGTAGTGTTCGAAATTTCATTTCGGACATCTTTCGTGTTCGGATCGGTGCGATCCGGAGTCGTTTCGGAGGCCCGGAGGCGTTCCGCGGCTTTTCCGCGTGTGTTTTCCGATTCCCGGTGTGTGTTTCGGCTTTTCTTCGGAAGCTCGCTGCGGGCGAACCGGGCGGTTCACCCGGGCACGAGTGGTACCGTTGCGATCGGTGCGTTCCGAGGATTCCGGAAATGTATTTTTCTATTTTTCGGTATTTTTCCGAAAATTCAGATTTTCTATATAATCCCATTTTCTTTTCTTTTTCTTTTCCTCTTTCTCTTTCGTCTTCTTCTTCCTCCTTCCTTCCCCGACCGTGGCCGCCCTCTCACTCTCTCTCTCTCCCGTTCGAGCGCGGTGACCTCCGTTCCGGCTGCAGACGGCGGCGGTGCGACGGCGCGAGGACGTGGGTGACGTAGTGGCGATCGTGCGGGCATACGGCGAGCGTGGGAAGCGTGGGGAGGCGAGATTCTAACGGCGTTCTTCGAGGCTTCGAGCTCGGATCGGAGCGTTTCGTCGCGGACCGGAGGTAGGGTGACGTTCCTTAACCTCTTGTCTTCCTTCCCCGTGAGTTTCGGCTCGAGACGAGGTCGAGAGGGGTTTATTTTGAGCCGGGAAGGGTTGATCATGCCGCGGGGCGAGTTCGTCCGATCCATCGTTTTGAGCCCCGATTTCGCGGTTTAAGGGCGTAGGAGCATGCTAGGGGGCTTGGGGGTTCTTCTCTCGCCATTTCCCCCTCCATGGGGCTTGTTTTGAAACCGATTGGGCGATTCCGGCGGGGTTCGCCGTTTTCGCGCCGGTGAGCGATGTGCGGTCGAACCAGTGACCGCATAACCCTTATGCGGTCCTGTTCGGACCGTTCATCGGCTCGGCGCGCTTTGGCTGGGGCTTGGCGCGCAGTGGGCTTGGACGGTCTATCGTGGGACCGCATATCCTAATGTGCGGCCCCACAGCGACCGCCCAACCCTAGGGTTTTTGACCGTTGGTTGTGACCGTTGTGCAGTGCACTGGGATGTGCGGCCAGGAGCTGGCCGCATAACCCTTTTTACGGCCAGGTGCTGGCCGTACATTCCCTAGTGCTATGGTTGGATGTGCGGTCTGGTCTTGACCGCACAACCCCTGAACGGCTAAGCCGTAGCCGCTCTTCCCCAAGTGCGGCTAAGGACTAACCGTCCAGGATTTTTATCGTTGGGAGACGAGCGGCCAGGAGCAGACCGTTCCTCACCCACGTGCGGTCAAGAGTTGACCGCACATCTGTTTGAACGGTCCTGTGTTGGCCGTTCATCTGCCGTTTGGACCCTGGGTGGAACGGTCCTGGTCTGACCGTTCAAACCCTTGTGCGGCCCCTGTGTGACCGCACATCCCTGAGCGGCCCAGTGTGGACCGTTCAAGGGGACAGGTTGCGTCGGCGTGTCTCTCGTCGTACAGAGTGTACCGGGAGATGTCGTTGTCGGCTTTTGTCACCATGCGACAGGGCCGGTGAGTGGGGTGGTCTCCATGCGTCGTCGGCTGCGGGCGTCGTTTTCCGTGACTCGAGAGTCTACTCGTTCAGTGACCCTCCGCTAGTCGTAGCCTACTAGTACGCGTGTGCTAGTCGCACCAGGGAGTGGTGTACGGGCCGACCTTTAGAGACGGTTTGTGGACCGGTTACTGTTGGGCCCCACGTCTTGCAGCCAGAGTCCGGCTGAGGGGAAAACCGGTCAGAGGGCCAGACCAAGGACGCGCGGTCTGTGTGTGCACACGTGGTTGGAGGCGGTTGGACCCACGTCGACGGGCGTGACCCCAGCTAGTCACTTGTTCGTGGTTACTTGTTCGGTGTTTGCGCCTCGGGTAGGACCTACCACGTCAGGCGGTTCACCTGCGGCGCGGTGTTAGACGTCAGGGGACGCTACCGGCTGTGCTTCTAGTGGGTGGTACTCCTATCGAGTACGGAGTGACAGACTGTCAGTCGTGTGTTTCCGACCTTCGGATTTTGGCGGTTCGACCGTTGAGTTTCGGTCTTCTCATATCATGGCACGTGTGTCGATTTACGTGCCGTAGGGTCTAGTTCTGTAGAGTACAGGGCTTTCCTTTCCGAGGTACTTTCCTACCGCTAGTGTAGTGGTTTCTCATTTTACGAGGTGGGGTTCGAGTGATCCCTACTGAGTTTTGTTCCGAGACTCATTCCCTGCGTGTTTTCACCGCGTTTCAGGTGAGGCGCCACCTTCGGGGAGCGCGTCAGGAGCGCAGCTTGGTGCGGGTGCCCAGTGGTAGTGCCAGAGGTCAGAGCCGGGGGATGCCCCGTGTAGCTGTACTTTTCTTCCTTGTCACTGTACTAGTCGTAGACTGTTGTTATTGTTATTTTATATTATGAACCATGTAAAAAAGTTAATTTATTCCCTGCTTAATATTATAACTGTTTAATTTCTGTAATTATTTGTGATACTTGTGTAGTCTCCACACCATCCTTTTAACCCTTCCGAGCCTTCGGGTTCGTGGGTGGCGGTGCGAGTCTCGGGTTATCGGGCCTTCCGGGTAATCGGATTCTCGGGTCGTTACAGCTGGTATCAGAGCGCGGTTGTGGAATTACATGAGAATCATAGGCAATTGTAGTGGTCCACTAGTCCACAATGATGATGTACAGGTGACGCTGGCATTGGGCATCGTTCGTTTTTATTGACCTTGTCGTTTTCGTGTTTTCTGTCTTTTGCTTCAGGAGCGAGTATGGCGCCGAGGAGGAGTTCTCGCTCTCAGCAGGGGCAGTCGGCTGGAGGTCAGGAGATCCAGCAGGGGGTCCAGAGGGACCAGGAGGAGCATAGCAGAGCGCCACCGGGGGCTACCGAGGCCGCGGATACTGCGAGAGCTCCGGGGGCCGAGGATTTCTTCCGTGGCATGTATCAGCTTATGTCTCAGCAGTTCGGCGGAGAGGCTGGTGAGGGCCAGGCCGAGCGGTGAGGGACTTCATGCAGTTCCATCCACCTTACTTTAGCGGCCAGGCAGACCCTGATGCGGCTCGTGATTGGCTCGATGAGATGGAGCGGGTGTTCAGTTCTGCGAAGAGTGCTGCCGAGGACAGAGTGGTGTTGGCCTACAACCAGTTGCAGGGTACGGCTCGGAGGTGGTGGTCTTCCGAGTGGAAGACGTCCTTTCAGCTTCGTTCACTTGAGCAGATCGAGTGGGATGACTTTGTCAGTGCTTTCGAGCGTACGTACTGTCCAGATGTTGTTGCTACGCAGCGGATGCGGGAGTTTCTGGAGCTGGTGCAGGGCGACATATCCGTGTTGCAGTACAGGGCCCGATTTGTCGAGCTGGGTCGGTATGCACCTCACATCATGGAGCATGAGAGGGTGAGGACCGCGCAGTTTGTGCAGGGCTTGAGACTGGAGCTGAGGCACCATTTGATCGCGAATGGGGCCACTGATCTAGAGACAGCGTCTCGTGTTGCGATTTCCCTGGAGATGGATATGCAGAGGACCCGAGGACTGATCAGCCAGGGGCAGCCCTTGTCAGGTCGCAGCCAGCAGTCGGCTACCCAGCAGCAGGGTTTCTTCCAGCATGCGTCGGGTGGTTCAGGAATACCGGCATCTGCAGCTTCGGTGACAGGATCTGCGTCCTTCGGCTCGAAGGTCAAGAAGTTCTTCAAGAGAGGGTTCGGCAAGAAGAAGTCCAGGCATCAGGGGCAGGCTTCGTCGGGCAGTGTACAGCAGCCGATTCCTTTGCAGCGTCAGGGATCAGGGGGTGGATCGCGAGGATCTTGTCCACGGTGTGGTGGTACCCACCCAGGCAGGCAGTGCACGGCGCCGATCATCTGTTTTCGGTGTGACCAGTCAGGGCACATGGCGCGTGACTGTCCTCAGAGGCCGCAGCAGCAGGTTCCCCAGCAGCAGAGGCAGCAGCAGGGACAGTATCCGCCGCTACCCAGGTCAGCCAGCGTGGGAGGCAGGCAGAGGGCTCGAGGCCAGATCACGCACTTGACCAGGGCAGAGGCAGTGGCGTCGCAGCTCGTGGAAGGTACCGTTCAGATTTTGGGTTGTGCGGCTCGGGTTTTGTTCGATTCTGGCGCGTCTCATTCGTTTATTTCGGAGGATTTTGCGTCGAGCGTCGAGGAGCCAGTGACCCAGTTGTCCTGTGATTTGGCAGTGGAGTTGCCTTCGGGTGATTTTATGATCACTCCGTATTGCTTCTACCAGGTTCCGATTTGGATCGATGGGCGGAGTATGCCAGGCAGGTTGTATGCATTGCAGCTTCGGGATTACGATGTGATTCTAGGCATAGATTGGCTCGAGACTCATGGAGCGGTGGTGGATTGTGGGATGAAGAGGGTCTACTTCCAGCATCCGAGCAAGCGGACCTTCTATTTCCAAGGTATCCGTTCCACCTCTTCTCGATTCCTTATCTCTGCTATTCGAGCCCGTCAATTGCTTGATTCCGGTTGTCAGGGTTTTCTCGCGTCAGTGGTTGTGTCTGACCGGATGGAGCTGGATGTCGAGGACATTGCGGTGGTGTGCGAGTTTTCCGACGTTTTTCCCGAGGAGTTGCCTGGATTACCTCCCCAGTGGGAGATCGATTTCGTGATCGAGGTTGTGCCTGGTACGGGACCTTTGGCAGAGGCTCCCTACCGTATGGCCCCCGCTGAGTTAAGGGAGTTGAGGGCGCAGTTGCAGGAACTGTTGGCCAAGGGGTACATTCGTCCGAGTTTTTCCCCTTGGGGTGCGCCCGTGTTGTTTGTGAAGAAGAAGGACGGTAGTCTGCGCTTGTGTATTGACTATCGGCAGCTGAATGAAGTGACCATTAAGAACAAGTATCCGTTGCCGCGGATTGATGACTTGTTCGACCAGCTTCAGTCTGCGTGAGTGTTCTCGCGGATTGATTTATGATCCGGTTACTATTAGCTGAGGATTCACGAGTCCGACGTGGAGAAGACTGCATTCAGTACGAGGTACGTGCACTATGAGTTTTTGGTGATGCCGTTTGGGCTCACCAATGCCCCAGCAGCCTTCATGGACTTGATGCAGAGGGTGTTTCATCCGTATTTGGACCAGTTCGTGGTCATTTTTGTAGATGACATCCTTGTTTATTCGCAGTCTGCTGAGGAGCACGCGTACCATTTGGGTGTGGTGCTGCAGACGTTGCGAGATCACCAGTTATATGCGAAGCTCAGCAAGTGCGAGTTTTGGCTCAGCGAGGTGCACTTTCTGGGGCACGTGATTTCTGGTGATGGCATTTCCGTGGATCCCGCCAAGGTCGAGGCAGTGATGCAGTGGCCGAGGCCGAGGTCGGTGACGGAGATCCGGAGTTTCTTGGGGCTTGCGGGATATTATCGCCGATTTATCCAGGATTTTTCCCGCATTGCGACCCCGATGACTAGGCTCACGCGGAAGGATGTGCCTTTCGTTTGGTCCAAGGAGTGTGAGCAGAGCTTCAGCGAACTGAAGAGGTTGCTCACCTCGGCTCCGGTGTTGGTTTTGCCTTCTGGATCGGGAGGTTTCGTGGTGTGTACAGATGCTTCCGGCGTTGGACTGGGTGCTGTTTTGATGCAGCATGGTAGAGTGGTGGCTTATGCATCTCGGCAGCTATAGCCCCACGAGGAGAACTACCCTACCCATGACCTTGAGTTGGCGGCGGTGATCTTCGCGCTGAAGATCTGGAGACATTATCTGTACGGCGAGAAGTTCGAGGTGTTCACTGACCATCAGAGTTTGAGGTACGTGTTCTCGTAGAGGGACCTGAATCTCAGGCAAAGGCGTTGGATGGAGTTCATGAAGGACTATGACTTCACCCTGTCTTATCAGCCGGGCATGATGAATGTCGTCGCCGATGCCTTGAGTCGGAAGGTTGCGGTCAGTGCCTTGATGTTGAGAAGGTGGAGGTTCTGGGAACAAGTGCCCGAGGTATCTTTCAGGCTCAAGATTCCCCAGGAGCCAGGGTTGACAGTGCTTGCGAGTCTGACTGTCACTCCTGCTATCCGTCGTCAGGTGACAGAGGCTCAGCATGCGGACCCTGAGTTGCCCCGGATTCTGGCGATGGCTGATGGGGAGCTCGGCGAGGACGGTGCTGCGAGGTTTCGTGGCAGACTGTACGTCCCAGCCGAGGAGCAGGTTCGTCGTGCGGTGTTACGCGAGGCTCATGGGAGCAGGTACACTGTGCACCCGGGTGCGACGAAGATGTATCGGAACTTACGGAGGAAGTTCTGGTGGCCTGACATGAAGAGAGATGTCGCAGAGTTTGTGACCAGGTGCCTGATCTGTCAGCAGGTGAAGGCGGAGCATCAGCGACCAGGAGGTACTCTCCAGCCCTTGGATGTTCCTGCTTGGAAGTGGGACCATGTGACTGATTACGCGAAAGTTCGTCGTTTAAAACACGCGTATAACAATCTTAAAACTGCACTCACACAAAATGATCAAAAGAGAATGTAGTACTATGGCAAGCACGGGTCGAATCCACAAGGAAGAAGAGATTTTTAGAGTTAAAAACTTTGGACTCCTTTGGAAAATATTTATGATTTGATTGATTGAAGAAAATAGTGAAATGAAGAACAAATCAAACACTTAATTAAAACACCATGACTATGCGCCTATGCTATAGAAATTAATTGCATGAAGTGAAAAGAAGAGATAGAAGAAGGGGGTAGAGATGGAAGAAGATCAAGAACTAGATCAAAAGAACAACTCTCTTCATTAACTTAAAAGAAAAGTACATGAAGTGCAAGACAAGCTTACAACAAAGAGGTGACAAGATTACAATGAAGTAACATAACACAAAAGCAATGACAAAAAGAGGGGCTTGAGATGTGAAGATAGTAGTAGCAATGGTGATGACGCCGTCGTCTCCTCCTCGCCGAGCCTTGGAGAGGATCGCTCCACCTTGAAAGAGATCACCGTGTACACCGGGAGGAAGTCACCTTTATCGTTGAATCTGTCTTTGGAGGGTGAATAACTTTGAACCCAAGAGGAATTAGGGGATGCCCAAGAAGAAGAAGTTGAAGAGGAGGGAGATAGGAAGAACGTTGATGAAGAACTCAGATAGAGAAGGAGAGCAGAAGAGCTTCAAAATAGAGAAATAATAGAAACTATCACCTCGGATGAATAGTGAAATCACAGGACAACAAGTTGAAAAATGAGGAATAGCTTCAAAGCCAGACAGAATTCTAAGATGGTGTAAACTAAGAAGTTGTAGAACACGTAAAAACCAAGAACTTTCATGAAGACAGCAAGAGCAGAAATGACTAGAAGAGAGAGAAATAATGGGAAGAATAGAGAAAAATAATGTTTCACAGATGAACAGGATAGCATAATGAAGAATACGAAATAACTTGAAAACCAGAAGGAATTAGAAGCTGAGCAAGAAGAAGAAGTTGTAGAGAACAAAAAAATGAAGAACTTCTATGAAGAACACAAAAGGAGAAAACGAACTTACATGGGCGAACTCGCGGCCTAAGAGATGTGAGAGGAAGAGGGAGAGAAAATTGCCAAAGAAAGACTCCCCTTCTCCTCCTTACCATGGGCTATTTATAGGGAAAGTTTGGTAGATAGAGGGTGGAGATTATATCAAAAGGAGATGAATGGCTGAGATTCAAATAGAATATGATGCATGGGGAAGAGTAAAAGTAGCTGGGCACCCCCTTTCTTGGACTTTAGGCACCCCATTTCCCAAGGCTCATCATGTCTCTCCTTTAATTCAAACTTTGAATGTCCTTTTCCTCCTTTTCAAACTTGAACTTTGATTCCTTCTTTTCAAATTTTGAATTCAAAATTTTGAACTTTCTTTTCCCTCCAACCAAAATATGTGCTTTTTGACTTGGTCAAAGTAGTGGTGACAATTTTGCCCCCGGCTTCTTTTGTAATTACCTTCGGTGTCCTACACACACATAATTGCACTTTAGTCCAAAAAAATTACCACAATGTGCACATCAATCTCAAATGCTCATGATTATGCAATGGAGAATTAATGCTCATGGCCCTCAACTTTAATTTATTATTAAATAAGACAATCAAATTAATCAATTTACGTGAAAGCTCCAATTTAAATGCGGAGTTGAGGTTAACTATGAAATATGCATAATTGCCTAATTATATGCACATAAAATGGTGTACATGCAATGAATTGTCATAAGAAATGGACACTTATCACACCCCCAACTTACTCATTGCTAGTCCCTTAGCAATGCCAATAAATGAATTTTAGGACTAACAAGAGTTTACAAAATTCATGCTCTCATATCAGTTATCCCTTCATAGAATCAGCCAAAGATTAGGAATCTGGAATCATTAATGCACACTAGCCTTATGTAGGAACTTAATAGTACATGATTAAGAATTCAAATTAAAGCTCAATAGCACTTGTGCATGTGTAACTACCAAATCCACAGCTTAGACAATTGCATGCCCCATTCGCTATTCCAAGCAAATGTCTTTCAACTCTGCACCTCTTAGATCAGAGCATAAGTATATTAGCTTTTGTCTGCCTTATTGTTTTGTCCCTTTGGGATCTTTTATACCACACATGATGCTGCACTACCCTTCACTGCTCAACGTGAACCTCGACTCTTGCCTTAGGAGAAGCAGGCCCAGTTTCGCAGATCCAGGTTTCTTTTCCGTTTTACGCGAACCTCAACACGTCTTAGGTGAAGTAGGCCCGGTTACTAAGATTAGGGGCATTTTTCATGGTGTTATTTTTTTTCTCTTTTTTTTTTCATAGTGCCATTGCACTTATTTGATAGATAATTTGGCAGAAAGTTTTGTATAAAGATCTCTTTTCTTAAGAAGTGCAGAATATTAGACAATATACCTAAAATAGCAGAGGACTTGTCTTGCTTGTTTCATTAGTGTGTAATGTAAACTTTTTTTTTTTAGTGCACATGAGCTTTAAAGGGATTCTTATATCAGTTTTCCATGGCTAGATTGACTAAATTTTCATCATCCTTCTCCCTAGCCTTTTCTATTCCAGAATTACTTTTAATTTAAGCATGAATCATGAAACTCAAAATGGGGTTTACATCTTTATGCAAGACAGAACTCCTATCAGGTTGTACTATATGCATCATGAAAATTTCTCTCCCCCCCAACTTGAATGACATTGTCCTCAATGACATGTAGAATTGAAAGCAAAAGAATAATGTATCAATAAATACTTCTGAGTGGGAAAGAGACAACCGGATATGCGGGACGAAACCTCCATCAATGTCATAGGCGGCGATGACTTCCTCTCCTTGGCCTTAACCTGACTACTAAAACACACTCAAATAAAACGTCAAAACAACAAAAACTGTGGGTTGCCTCCCAGAAGCGCTAAGTTTTCCGTCTTCAGCCAGACGCATGAGAGCTCACGAAGATTTTATTCCAGACCACTTAGACAATGGATTCTTTTTACAACTGATCATTTTCCAAATAAGATTTCAATCTTTGACCATTGATAGTGAAAATTTGACCATTTTTAGGATTCAAAATTTTGACGGCACCGTGGTCAAAAGCTTTGACAACTACAAACGGTCCATCCCATCTGGACTTGAGCTTTCCAGGGAACAAGCGTAGCCTAGAGTTAAAAAGCCATACTTTCTGATTTGGTTGAAAAGTTTTCCTTTGAATATGCTTATCATGGAAGACTTTCATTTTGGCTTTATAGATTTTTGAATTTTCATAGGCTTCATTTCTTAGTTCCTCCAATTCATTGAGTTGTAGAGCTCTTTGGGCCCCAGCTTGAATGAGATCAAAGTTGACTTGTTTGATGGCCCAATATGCTCTATGTTCAAGCTCTACAGGCAAGTGGCAGGCTTTTCCAAAAATGAGGCGATAAGGTGACATGTCAATGGGAGTCTTAAATGCAGTTCTATAGGCCCAGAGTGCATCATCTAGTCTCTCGGACCAGTCTTTTCTATCGGCCGAACTGTCTTATGCAGAATGGTTTTTATCTCCCTGTTGGACACTTCTACCTGGCCACTGGTTTGGGGATGGTAGGGGGTAGCGAGCTTGTGAGTGATGCCATATTTGCGAAGTAGAGCTCGGAATTGAAAATGAATAAAGTGAGAGCCCCCATCACTAATGATAGCTCTAGGACAACCAAATCTAGAAAAGATGTGTTTCTTCACAAACTTCATCACAACTTTGTGATCATTTGTCCTAGTAGCAACAGCTTCAATCCATTTTGAAACATAGTCCACTGCCACCAAAATGTATTCATTGCCAAATGAAGGTGGAAATGGTCCCATAAAGTCTATTCCCCAAACATCAAAAATTTCTACTACCAGAATGGGACTGAGCGACTTCATATCTCTTTTTGAATTATTTCCCACGGCTTGGCACCTTAAACATGTTTTGGAAAATTCATAAGCATCTTTGAATAATGTGGGCCAATAGAATCCGCTCTGCAACACTTTCGCCGATGTTTTCTTTCCTGAAAAGTGTCCCCCACAAGCGAGATTATGACAGAAGTTCAAAACAGATTGTTGCTCCTCCTCGGGGACACATCTTCTTATTATTTGATCTGGACCTATTTGAAATAGCTCCGGGTCATCCCAAAAATAGTGCCTTACCTTGGAAAAGAATCGATCCTTCTCCTGTCTAGACCACCCTTCGGGAATCTGCCCTACTGCCAGGTAGTTGACTATATGAGCGAACCAAGGGGTTGTTGTGTGAGAGATGGAAAGAATTTGTTCATCAGGGAAGGAGTCAGACATAGGGGCACTTTCGAGAATTACAATCCTAGACAAGTGATCAGCTACGACATTCTCCAACCCCTTCTTATCTCTGATTTCCAAATCAAACTCTTGTAGTAACAAAATCCACCGTATGAGACGGGGTTTGGCTTCCTTCTTAGACATCAAAAATTTTAATGCTGAGTGATCAGAATAAACAATGACTTTCGCCCCTAACAGATATGATCGAAACTTTTCGAGGGCAAATACAACAGCTAACAATTCCTTTTCCGTGGTGGTGTAGTTCATTTGGGCATCAGCGAGGGTGCGGCTCGCGTAGTAGATCACCACGGCTTCTTTTCAACTCTTTGTCCTAGGACAGCTCCTACAGCATAGTCTGAGGCATCACACATGATCTCAAAAGGGAGCGACCAATCAGGAGATTGGAGAATAGGAGCTTGTGTGAGAGCCGCTTTCAAAGAATTGAACGCCTCTAGACATGACTCATCAAGATGAAAGGGTGTGTCCTTGGCAAGTAATTGTGTAAGTGGTCGAGCAATGGTGGAGAAGTTTTGAATGAATCTGCGGTAGAATCCTGCATGGCCAAGAAAGGAACGGATCTGTTTGACCGAAGAAGGGGGAGGAAGATTAGAAATCAAATCTACCTTGGCCTTGTCAACTTCTATTCCCCTCTCTGAAACTACATGGCCTAAAACGATCCCTTCTCTTACCATGAAGTGGCTCTTCTCCCAGCTCAACACTAGATTCGACTCAATGCACCTTTTCAATACCCGAGTTAAGTTTCCCAAACAATCTTCAAATGAATCACCAAACACTGAAAAGTCATCCATAAAAACTTCCAAGCATTCTCCCACCATTTCAGAGAAAATGGACATCATACACCGCTGGAATGTGGCAGGAGCATTACACAGCCCAAATGGCATTCTTCTAAAAGCAAATGTGCCATATGGGCATGTGAATGTTGTCTTTTCTTGATCTTCCGGGTAAATAGCAACCTGGTTGTACCCGGAATAGCCATCCAAAAAGCAATAATACTTCTGCCCTGCCAGTCTCTCCAAAATCTGATCTATGAATGGTAGTGGAAAATGATCTTTCTTTGTAACTGAATTTAATTTTCTATAATCAATGCAAATTCTCCACCCGGTTGGTAATCGCATAGGAACTTCTTCTCCTTTCTCATTTGTTACAACTGTCAGCCCTGACTTCTTGGGAACAACTTGAGTTGGGCTGACCCACTTGCTATCAGAAATGGGATATATGATCCCGGCATCCAACCATTTGACCACTTCTTTCTTCACCACCTCTTTCATACTTGGATTCAGCCGACGCTGCATCTCTCTGCTCGGCTTGGCATTGTCCTCCAAGTAAATGTAATGCATACACACATCCGGACTGATACCCTTCAAATCGGCCACAGACCAACCTATCGCCCTCTTGTGCTCCTGAAGGATATCTAGGAGTTGGGATTCCTGAGTAGCAGTGAGGTTGGTAGCAATGATTACGGGCAGAGTTTGGTTAGGACCTAGATAAACATACTTCAAAGGATCTGGTAGAGCCTTCAATTCTAGACTGGGCGGCTGATCTAAAGATGGAAGAATAGGTTCAACTTGAAGTGGAGGGAGTGGCTCTACTCTAGAGTGGGGTGCACTAGAGAGTGGAGAATCCTGGAGCATGCTACCCTCTTCTAGACATTCCTCATTAACTCTAGACTTTCTTCAATTAGTTCTTCAAAAATATCAATGACATTACATTCCTCCTCATGGTCTGGATATTGAGATGCTTTGAACACATTCAGAGAAACCTTCTCTCCTCCAAAGGAAATATCCATCATCCCCGTGGCACAATTTATATTGGCCTTGGCCGTAGCAAGAAACGGACGTCCCAAAATGATAGGTGTGTGCTTTAATTCCTGGGACGAGGCCATATCCAGAATAAGAAAGTCCACCGGGAAATAACATTCATGCACCTTCACAATCACATCTTCCAATAGTCCCCTCGGAGTCTTTACAGATCGATCTGCCAGTTGAAGGATTATAGATGTAGGTTTCAACTCCCCTAGATCAAACTGCTCATATATAAAGGTGGGTAACAAGTTCACACTGGCTCCAAGGTCCAGCAATGCTCTATCAAATGTAATTCCACCTATATCACAAGAAATCAGTGGAGCTCCGGGGTCCTTCAATTTTTTAGGTAAATGATTCATAACAACTGCGCTGACATCTTCAGACAAGCGGACCTTTTGTGTTATTGCCTTTGGTTCCCTTTTTGGTGTACATAGCTCTTTTAAAAATTTTGCATACGCCGGTACATGTTTGATCGCATCCAATAGTGGAATATTGATGTTCACCTGTTTAAACAATTCCACTAGTTCTTCTTGTTGGACCGGCTTTCTCTTTTGAGCTTTAGGCTTCAATGCATCAGGGAATGGGACCTTAGGAACATACTCTTGGGGTCCTTCATCAACCTTTGCTTTCCCTTTGTCCAGCTTATTTTCTCCCCCCTCTTGCCTCTTCTTTTCTTGCAAAATTGTTGGCTCCTCATCTTCACTATCACTCTCCTCGTAGGCATCTTGGCCCGAACTACTACCCACATCCTAGCCTGATAAGGTCATTAAGAATTTTCCCGCTCCTAAGGCTAGAGATGGCTTTGGCATTCTCGAACTGAGGACCTATAGGAGGGGGCAGCTGAGGTTGGTTGGCTGATTGTGTTGAGGAAGAATAGGAGCTCTTGGAGGGAAGCCTGGAGGTTGTTGATTGCGGGGGTTGGCCACCGGTTGGCTAGGGAGCTGACCTACCTCTCTTCTCATATTATTGGCAGCAAGTTGCCTATCTGGTTCTCCAACTTGGAAATGGATTGTGCTTGGGTAAGGATGAGTTGTTGGAGTTGTTCAAACTTGTCATCAAAAGTAGGCTGAGTAGGAGGTGGTTGATAATGTGGTTGATGTGAACGATGTGCAGGAAATTGTTGAAATTGGCCCTGAGCAAATTGAGCTTGAGGATATGGGGCCTGAGCTTGATGGAAAGGTGATTGTTGATGGAAAGGAGGCTGATAAGAGAGATTTTGGTTTAACTGGCTTGGCATGGAAAATGATTGTTTTGAATTTGGATGGTGTGAGGGATGAGATTGGGTGGATGGACCTTGATTAGATTTCCATGAAAAATTTGGATGATTTCTCCAGCCTGGATTGTAGTGTTTGAGTAAGGGTCATATGGGGCTTGGAGACACCTTGAGCAGCAAAGATTTGTTCTTGGATAAACGGGGGAAGTTGGGCTGCTGTGGGACACCACTCACAGAATGGTTAGGACTAGAACACAAAGCACAAATTACTTCTTGACTGGGAGTTGAGAATTGTTGAGGTTGAGGAGCAGAAGATAAAGAAGGTTCTTGTCTATGCATAGCCAATAACTGGTCTAGCTTCTGAGCTACCATATCAACCTTCTCTATCTTTTGGGCCAGAAAATTTATTTTATTCAATTTCTGAGTTATGGCATTGATGTCCATCTTATTCTCAAACTCCCCTTGATTCTTGACTTCGTAAAGCCCGGCCCTCTTGTTTGGTCCGATCATTCGTTCATATGATGAAAGTGAGGTGTGACTGATGGAGTTTTCACTCAACATTTCAAATAGATCATACGCTTCATCCTCACTCTTACTCATGAATGCTCCCCCACATGATGCATCCACCATCTGTCTATAATTCTCCGTTAGCCCCTCATAAAATGCTTGAACAATTTGCCATCTTGACAGGCCGTGATGAGGACATTTTCTTAATAGATCTTTCAACCTATCCCAAGCCTCATGTATGTGTTCTCCAGTATTTTGGGTAAATCCAGTTATGGCTCTTCTCATTGTGTTGGTTCGCCCTATGGGATAGAACTTTTTCAAATTTTTTTTTTACATTTCTGCCCATGTATCAATGATCCTACCCACGGCTCCTAACCAATATTTGGCCTTATCCTTGAGAGAGAATGGGAAGAGAGTTAGCCTAAGAGCATCATCAGAGAAATTCTGAATTTTAACAGTTGAGCAGATCTGAAGGAACTCATCAAGATGTTTGTAAGGGTCTTCATTGGGATTTCCATAGAAAGATGACAACATTTGGATGGTACTAGACTTGATTTCATAATGAACCGCCTGGTTCTGAGGTGCTTGGACATAGAAGGACGGTTGGTATTGATTGGGCAAGAAATAGTCCTTCATTTGCTTTGGAGGCTCGGGATTTTCGGCCATTAGATTTTGGTGGTGAGGTCCTTGATTTTCAGCCATGAGATCTTGTTGGAGATCGTTCCTGGATACAAGACTCTCTCAATTTCTTGAATGGGTCCTAGTAGGTTTGGATGTTGAGATCTTCTACCTTGCATGAACTAGGACGAAGAGAGATGAAAGGATTTTTTTTTGATTTTTGTTTTGTTTTGTTTTAAATTTTTTATCTTTTTTTTATTTTGATACAAACTAAGATGAAGAGAGAGAAGATGAGATGTTTTTTGATTTTGTTTTTATTTTTTTTTTTATTTTTTTTATGTAAACACAAATAAGTTATCACACAAATTACTTAATGCCCTAGATGTGACCTAGACCTACAAATTGGGTTTCACAAAATGACTAAAGTGAAACTTAAGTTCACCCTCAATATTTCCACCGGCCAGGTAAGGGGTGGGGAAGTGGGAGGTTCCCCCTACTTTCGTAGGGACCTAATTATGCCAAACCACTATCCCGCTTAAGGCGTTTGCCGTCCGACCGTCTTGCCTTAGGCACCGATTTTCACAAGAGGGTAAGCCCAAATAACACAAGAACCACAGTGTGAACCTAGGGCCAATGTCTACTGAATTTTATTTAGGTCTAGGTGATGCAAAGATGCAAGGAATTATGGTTTGTGGGCTAAGGAAGGGTGATGAAATCCCACCTTATCTTGTTTATGGGTGTTGCCCTTAGAATATTTTAGAAATGATATGCAACAAACCAAGTTCAAACAAGGGGTTCTATGCAAGCATGGAAATGCATGAGCATGCTTTTGAAAAAAATTAGAGTACTCACCTTGCCTCCCGTAATCTTCAATAATGTAATTAACAATAATTAAACAACAAGGAAAATAAATTCTATCCTAAATGATGCATGACCTAAAACATGGAAGTGTGGGTTCTACTCTTGCAATGAACATTTTTATTGAAGTTCAAGTGATGCTTTTTTTTATTTTTATTTAATGAACCTATCTAACCACAAGATATGAAATGTAGAGAAATGAAATTGAAATGAAAGAGAAAAGTTTGGATACTTACTTGAAAAGCGTTCCCTCGTTCCTTTTTTTTTTTGAAATGATGACTAAATCACAAAGATGAAAGAAAGAAAGGCAAACTTACCTCTATTTTTTTGAGTTTTCAAGTTGCTTTTTCTCTTTTTTTTTCACCTGTAAAAAAAAAGAAAAAGAACTTTATTAGTACACTATAAACACAAGGAAAACAAAGTTCTTAAGTCAAAAATCATCATTCTTCCCCGGCAACGGCGCCAAAAATTGATAACGCGAAAGTTCGTCGTTTAAAACACGCGTATACAATCTTAAAACCGCACTCACACAAAATGATCAAAAGAGAATGTAGTACTATGGCAAGCACGGGTCGAATCCACAAGGAAGAAGAGATTTTTAAAGTTAAAAACTTTGGACTCCTTTGGAAAATATTTATGATTTGATTGATTGAAGAAAATAGTGAAATGAAGAACAAATCAAACACTTAATTAAAAACACCTATGATTATGCGCCTATGCTATAGAAATTAATTGCATGAAGTGAAAAGAAGAGATAGAAGAAGGGGGTAGAGATGGAAGAAGATCAAGAACTAGATCAAAAGAACAACTCTCTTCATTAACTTAAAAGAAAAGGTACATGAAGTGCAAGACAAGCTTACAACAAAGAGGTGACAAGATTACAATGAAGTAGCATAACACAAAAGCAATGACAAAAAGAGGGGCTTGAGATGTGAAGATAGTAGTAGCAATGGTGATGACGCCGTCATCTCCTCCTCGCCGAGCCTTGGAGAGGATCGCTCCACCTTGAAAGAGATCACCGTGTACACCGGGAGGAAGTCACCTTTATCGTTGAAGCTGCCTTTGGAGGGTGAATAACTTTGAACCCAAGAGGAATTAGGGGATGCCCAAGAAGAAGAAGTTGAAGAGGAGGGAGAGAGAAAGAACTTTGATGAAGAATTAGATAGAAAAGAAGAGCAGAAGAGCTTCAAAATAGGAAATAATAGAAACTAGCACCTCGGATGAACAGTGAAATCACAGGACAGCAAGTTGAAAAATGAGAAATAGCTTCAAAACCAGAAGAATTAGAAGATGAGCAAGAAGAAGAAGTTGTAGAACACGTAAAAACCAAGAACTTTCATGAAGACAGCAAGAGCAGAAAATGACTAGAAGAGGGAGAAATAAGTGGAAGAACAGAGAAAAATACTGGGTCGAGATGAACAGGACAGCACAGTGAAAAATACGAAATATCTTGAAAACCAGAAGGAATTAGAAGATGAGCAAGAAGAAGAAATTGTAGAGACGTAAAAATGAAGAACTTTCATGAAGACCACAAGAGGAGAAGAGGGACTGAAGAGGGCGAACTCGGCGGCCTAAGAAGATGTGAGAGGGAGAGGGAGAGAAAAATTGCCAAAAGAAGAACTCCCCTTCTCCTCCTTACCATGGGCTATTTATAGGGAAAGTTTGGTAGATAGAGGGTGGAGATTATATCAAAAGGAGATGAATGGCTGAGATTCAAATAGAATATGATGCATGGGGAAGAGTAAAAGTAGGTGGGCACCCCCTTTCTTGGACTTTAGGCACCCCCATTTCCCAAGGCTCATCATGTCTCTCCTTTAATTCAAACTTTGAATGTCCTTTTCCTCCTTTCAAACTTAAGTTTGATTCCTCTTTTCAAACTTTGAATTCAAAATTTTGAACTTTCTTTCCCTCCAACCAAAATATGTGCTTTTTTGACTTGGTCAAAGTGGTGGTGACACTTTTGCCCCCGGCTTCTTTTGTAATTACCTTCGGTGTCCTACACACACATAATTGCACTTTAGTCCAAAAAAATTACCACAATGTGCACATCAATCTCAAATGCTCATGATTATGCAATGGAGAATTAATGCTCATGGCCCTCAACTTTAATTTATTATTAAATAAGATAATCGAATTAATCAATTTACGTGAAAGCTCCAATTTAAATGCGGAGTTGAGGTTAACTATGAAATATGCATAATTACCTAATTATATGCACATAAAATGGTGTACATGCAATGAATTGTCATAAGAAATGGACACTTATCAGTGGCCACGGATTTTGTGGTGGGATTACCGAGGACCCCGAGTGGGCAGGACAGTATTTGGTTGCTGGTGGATCGGCTGACGAAGGTGACTCGGTTGTTACCGGTCAAGGTCAGCTGGAGCGTGTCTAAGTTGGCTCGTTTGTATGTGGAGCGGATCGTTCCGTTGCATGGGATTCCCATTTCGATCGTGTCGGATCGGGATCTGCGCTTCACTTCTAGATTCTGGAGGAGTTTCCAGCGAGCTCTTAGCACGGAGTTGGCGTTTAGTTCGGCGTATCATTCTCAGTCAGATGGTCAGTCTGAGAGGACCATTCAGACTTTGGAGGACATGCTGAGATCCTACTGCCTGGAGTGGCAGGGGAGTTGGATTCACCACCTACCGTTGGTGGAGTTTGCCTATAACAATAGCTATCATCCGAGCATTGGCATGGCTCCTTATGAGGCATTATATGGGCGTCCTTGTCGGACTCCACTTGATTGGTTTGATGTGGGTGTGTAACGACCCGAGAATCCGATTACCGGGAAGGCCCGATAACCCGAGACTCGCACCGCCACCCACGAGCCCGAAGACTCGGAAGGGTTAAAAGGATGGTGTGGAAACTACACAAGCATCACAAATAATTGCAGAAATTAAACAGTTATGATATTAAGCAGGAAATGAATTAACATTTTACATGGTCCACAATAAAATAACAACAACAGCAACAGTAGTCCACGACTAGTACAGTGACAAGAAAGAAAAGTACAGCTACACGGGGCATCCCCCGGCTCTGACCTCTGGCACTACCTCTGGGCACCCGCACCACGCTTCCGCTGCGCTCCTGACACGCTCCCCGAAGGTGGCGCCTCACCTGAAACACGGTGAAAACACGCAGGGAATGAGTCTCGGAACAAGACTCAGTAGGGATCACTCGAACCCTACCTCGTAAAACGAGAAACCACTACCCTAGCGGTAGGAAGGTACCTCGGAAAGGAAAGCCCTGTACTCTACAGAACTAGACCCTAACGGCACGCAAACCGACACACGTGCCACGGTACGAGAAGACCGAAACTCAACGGTCGAACCGTCAAAACCCGAAGGTCGGAAACACACGACTGACAGTCTGACACTCCGTACTCGACAGGAGTACCACCCACTAGAAGCACAGCCGGTAGCGTCCCCTGACGTCTTACACCGCACCGCAGGTGAACCGCCTGACATGGTAGGTCCTACCCGAGGCGCAAACACCGTACAAGTAACTACAACAAGTGACTAGCTGGGGTCACGCCCGTCGACGTGGGTCCAACCGCCCCCAACCACGTGTGCACACACAGACCGCGCGTCCCTGGTCTGGCCCTCTGACCGGTTTTCCCCTCAGCCGGACTCTGGCTGCAAGACGTGGGGCCCAACGGTAACCGGTCCACAAACCGTCTCTAAAGGTCAGCCCGTACACCACTCCCTGGTGCGACTAGCACACGCGTACTAGTAGGCTACGACTAGTGGAGGGTCACAGAAGGAGTAGACTCTCAAGTCTCGGAAAACAACGGTGCAACTGCAGGTACGAGGAACGCTCCTTGTACCAACACCGACGCACGGTGACCAGCTGACAACAACATCTCCCGGTACACTCTGTACGACGAGAGACACACCGACGCAACCCGTACCCTTGAACGGTCCACACTGGGCCGCCCACGGAAGTACGGTCACACAGGGACCGCACAAGGATTAGAACGGTCATATCAGGACCGTTCCACCCAGGGTCCAAACGACAGATAAACGGCCAACACAGGACCGTTCAAACAGATGTGCGGCCAACTCTTGACCGCACGTGGGTGAGGAACGGTCACCTCCTGGCCGCTCGTCTCCCAACGGTAAAAAGCCTGGACGGTTAGTCCTTAGCCGCACTTGGGGAAGGGCGGCTACGGCTTAGCCGTTCAGGTGTTGTGCGGTCAGGGCCAGACCGCACATCCAACCATAGCGCTAGGGGATGTACGGCCATCACCTGGCCGTGCAAGGGGTTATGCGGTCAGCTCCTGGCCGCACATCCCAGAGCACTGCACAACGGTCACAACCAACGGTCAAAACCCTTGGGGTTGGGCGGTAGCTGTGGGGCCGCACATTAGGATATGCGGTCCCACGATAGACCGCCCAAGCCCACTGCGCGCCAAGCCTCACCCAAAGCGCGCCGAGCCGATGAACGGTCCGAACGGAACCGCATATGGGTTGTGCGGCCACTGGTTCGACCGCACATCGCTCACCGGCGAGAAAATGGCGAACCTCACCGGAATCGCCCAATCGGCCTCAAAACAAACCCCACGGAGGGGGAAATGGCGAGAGAAGAACCCCCAAGCCCCCTAGCATGCTCCTACGCCCTTAAAACCGTGAAATCGGGGCTCAAAACGATGGATCGGACGAACTCACCCCGCGGCATGATCGACCCTTCCCGGCTCAAAATAAACCCCTCTCGACCTCGTCTCGAGCTTAAACTCACGGGGAAGGAAGACATGAGGCTAAGGAACGTCACCCTACCTCCGGTCCGCGACGAAACGCTCCGATCCGAGCTCGAAGTCGCGAAGAACGCCGCTAGAATCTCGCCTCTCCACGCCTCCCACGCTCGCCGTATGCCCGCACGATCGCCACCACGTCACCCACGTCCTCGCGCCGTCGCACCGCCGAAGTCTGCAGCCGGAACGGGGGTCGGCACGGTCGAACGGGAGAGAAGGAGGGAGAGAGCCGGCCACGGTCGCGTGAGGGAGAGAGAGGAAGGAAGAAGAAGAAAAGAGAAAAGAAGAAAAAAGAAAAGAAAAGAAAATGGGAATATATAGAAAATCCGATTTTTCGGAAAAATACCGAAAATTAGAAAAATACATTTCCGGAATCCTCGGAACGCACCGATCGCAACGGTACCACTCGTGCCTCGGGGAACTGCCCGGTTCGCCCGCAGCGAGCGTCCGAAGAAAAAGCCGAAACACACACCGGAAATCGGAAAACACGCGCGGAAAAAGCCACGGAACGCCTCCGGGCCTCCGAAACGACTCCGGATCGCGCCGATCCGAACACGAAAGATGTCCGAAACGAAATTTCGGACACAACGGAGCCGGACGCTCCGAAAACCAGACCCGGGACCCACGAAGAAGGATCCGAAAGGTCCGGGATATTACAGGGTGAGCGTGTTTTGACGGGACCGGAATTGGTGCAGTAATGTGTGGATGTTGCGCACCTGGTTCGTCAGAACATGGTGGCGGCCCAGAGTCGGCAGAAGAGCTATGCTGACCGTAGGAGGCAGCCCCTCGAGTTCGCCGTGGGCGATCATGTGTTCTTGAGAGTTTCTCCGATGAAGGGGGTGATGCGTTTTGGACGGCGTGGGAAGCTGAGTCCCCGCTACATTGGTCCTTTCGCGATTGTGGAGTGCATCGGTGAGGTTGCTTACCAGTTGCAGTTACCTCCTGAGTTGGCGTCGGTGCATGACGTGTTCCACGTCTCGATGTTGCGGAAGTATATGCCCGATGACTCTCATGTGCTCGAGTTTTCCGTTTGGCCTGAGGTGACTCCAGATCTTTCTCTCCAGAGTTTCCGATCCGCGTGGAGGATAGGCGAGAGCAGCGCCTGCGGAACAAGGTCATTCCCTTGGTAAAGGTCGTGTGGCAGCGACACTCTGGTGGGGAGGCTTCTTGGGAACGTGAGGACGAGATGCGTCAGCAGTTCCGTATCTGTTTGAGTGAGTCTTCCTCTTCTTTCCCTTTGGTTGTTCTCAATTTCGAGGACGAAATTCCTTAAGGGGGGAGGGCTGTAATATCCCGGACCATTCGGATCCTTCTTCGTGGGTCCCAGATCTGGTTTCGGAGCGTCCGGCTCTGTTGTGTCTGAAATTTCATTTCGGACATCTGTCGTCTTCGGATCGGCACGATCCGGAGTCGTTTCGGAGGCCCGGAGGCGTTCCGCGGCTTTTCTGCGTGTGTTTTCCGATTCCGGTGTGTGTTTTGGCTTTTTCTTCGGAAGCTCGCTGCGGGCGAACCGGGTGGTTCACCCGGGCACGAGTGGTACCGTTGCGATCGGTGCGTTCCGAGGATTCTGGAAATGTATTTTTCTATTTTTCGGTATTTTTTCTGAAAATTCAGATTTTCTATATAATCCCATTTTCTTTTCTTTTTCTTTTCCTCTTTCTCTTTCTTCTTCTTCTTCCTCCTTCCTTCCCAGACCGTGGCCGCCCTCTCACTCTCTCTCTCTCTCCCGTTCGAGCGCGGTGACCTCCGTTCCGGCTGCAGACGGCGGCGGTGCGACGGCGCGAGGACGTGGGTGACGTAGTGGTGATCGTGCGGGTATACGGCGAGCGTGGGAAGCGTGGGAGGCGAGATTCTAACGGCGTTCTTCGAGGCTTCGAGCTCGGATCGGAGCGTTTCGTCGCGGACCGGAGGTAGGGTGACGTTCCTTAGCCTCTTGTCTTCCTTCCCCGTGAGTTTCGGCTCGAGACGAGGTCGAGAGGGGTTTATTTTGAGCCGGGAAGGGTTGATCATGCCGCGGGGCGAGTTCGTCCGATCCATCGTTTCGAGCCCCGATTTCGCGGTTTAAGGGCGTAGGAGCATGCTAGGGGGCTTGGGGGTTCTTCTCTCGCCATTTCCCCCTCCATGGGGCTTGTTTTGAGGCCGATTGGGCGATTCCGACGGGGTTCGCCGTTTTCGCGCCGGTGAGCGATGTGCGGTCGAACCAGTGACCGCATAACCCTTATGCGGTCCTGTTCGGACCGTTCATCGGCTCGGCGCGCTTTGGTTGGGGCTTGCGCGCAGTGGGCTTGGATGGTCTATCGTGGGACCGCATATCCTAATGTGCGGCCCCACAGCGACCGCCCAACCCTAGGGTTTTTGACCGTTGGTTGTGACCGTTGTGCAGTGCACTGGGATGTGCGGCCAGGAGCTGGCCGCATAACCCTTTTACGGCCAGGTGCTGACCGTACATTCCCTAGTGCTATGGTTGGATGTGCGGTCTGGTCTTGACCGCACAACCCCTGAACGGCTAAGCCGTAGCCGCTCTTCCCCAAGTGCGGCTAAGGACTAACCGTCCAGGATTTTTATCGTTGGGAGACGAGCGGCCAGGAGCTGACCGTTCCTCACCCACGTGCGGTCAAGAGTTGACCGCACATCTGTTTGAACGGTCCTGTGTTGGCCGTTCATCTGCAGTTTGGACCCTGGGTGGAACGGTCCTGATCTGACCGTTCAAACCCTTGTGCGGTCCCTGTGTGACCGCACATCCCTGAGCGGCCCAGTGTGGACCGTTCAAGGGGACAGGTTGCGTCGGCGTGTCTCTCGTCATACAGAGTGTACCGGGAGATGTCGTTGTCGGCTTTTGTCACCATACGACGGGGCCGGTGAGTGGGTGGTCCCCATGTGTCGTCGGCTGCGGGGTCGTTTTCCGTGACTCGAGAGTCTACTCCTTCAGTGACCCTCCACTAGTCGTAGCCTACTAGTACGCGTGTGCTAGTCGCACCAGGGAGTGGTGTACGGGCCGACCTTTAGAGACGGTTTGTGGACCGGTTACCGTTGGGCCCCACGTCTTGCAGCCAGAGTCCGGCTGAGGGGAAAACCGGTCAGAGGGCCAGACCAGGGACGCGCGGTCTGTGTGTGCACACGTGGTTGGGGGCGGTTGGACCCACGTCGACGGGCGTGACCCCAGCTAGTCACTTGTTTGTGGTTACTTGTTCGGTGTTTGCGCCTCGGGTAGGACCTACCACGTCAGGCGGTTCACCTGCGGCGCGGTGTCAGACGTCAGGGGACGCTACCGGCTGTGCTTCTAGTGGGTGGTACTCCTGTCGAGTACGGAGTGACAGACTGTCAGTCGTGTGTTTCCGACCTTCGGATTTTGGCGGTTCGACCGTTGAGTTTCGGTCTTCTCGTACCATGGCACGTGTGTCGGTTTGCGTGCCGTAGGGTCTAGTTCTGTAGAGTACAAGACTTTCCTTTCCGAGGTACTTTCCTACCGCTAGTGTAGTGGTTTCTCGTTTTACGAGGTGGGGTTCGAGTGATCCCTACTGAGTCTTGTTCCGAGACTCATTCCCTGCGTGTTTTCACCGGCGTTTCAGGTGAGGCGCCACCTTCGGGGAGCGCGTCTGGAGCGTAGCGTGGTGCGGGTGCCCAGAGGTAGTTCCAGAGGTCAGAGCCGGGGGATGCCCGTGTAGCTGTACTTTTCTTCCTTGTCACTGTACTAGTCGTGGACTGTTGTTATTGTTATTTTATATTGTGG
Organism: Amorphophallus konjac; assembly: GCA_022559845.1. Classification (NCBI taxonomy): domain Eukaryota; kingdom Viridiplantae; phylum Streptophyta; class Magnoliopsida; order Alismatales; family Araceae; genus Amorphophallus; species Amorphophallus konjac. The sequence continues at coordinate 48,403 of JAHNEJ010000447.1, read as the reverse complement.
ACCATGTAAAAAGTTAATTTATTCCCTGCTTAATATTATAACTGTTTAATTTCTGTAATTATTTGTGATACTTGTGTAGTCTCCACACCATCCTTTTAACCCTTCCGAGCCTTCGGGTTCGTGGGTGGCGGTGCGAGTCTCGGGTTATCGGGCCTTCCCGGTAATCGGATTCTCGGGTCGTTACAGAACCGGCGGCCGGTCAAAACTCGGCACTACAGCTACTCCTACTGTACCAGGAAACCACGCCCCGATCTCACAGTCGGGGGATTACCGAACTAACGGAAGAACTCTGGCTACATCGCCAGAAGAAACGATCACGATCTCACAGTCGTTGACCTAACACCGTCCAGGGAAACCCTCGGTGACGCTCACCGGAAAAACCCGTAGACCTCTACCTCGGGAACACTCCCTGAAACTTTCGGGGGAACCACGTCTCGCAGACGGGAAACGAAATCTAAAAATAGGAGAGTCACGTCTCACGTGACAGGAGTACCTGCCCACCAGAAGCAAGGCCGGATGCGTCCACTGACGACTTAGACCGCACCTCAAGTGTCCCCCTCGACCCCTGGTGGAACGGGGACACCGTACTAGTAACCACAAAACAAGAACTAGCTGGGGTCACGCTCGTTAGTGCGGGTCCAACTGCCCCCAACTACGTGTGCACACATAGACCATGCGTCCTAGGTCTGGCCTCTGACTGGTTTTCCCCTCAGCCGGACTCTGGCTGCAAGACGTGGGGCCCGACGGTAACCAGCCTAAAAACAGTCTCTCTGGGATAGCCTCGCCACCACTCCTTGGTGGGACCACTCGCGTGTCGGAAGGCTACAACTAGTGGGGAGTCACTGATGTGACCACTTTCCGAAGAGAAACTCCGAGAACCACACACGGACCCTGCGCGAAAGTCGAGAAGAATCAAGTGGCGTCGAGCCACTAGACTCTGGACAGTCCTCTAGACTCACTAAATCAAACGGTCCTTGAGTGACAAGACTCGGGTCAAGACCGTTGCACCAAACGGCTCCACGCCGTCAATCTGCCTTAACCCTAGGGTCAAAAACCTCAGCACGATGACTCACGAGGCAGTTCACAACCGCCGAGACAATTCCCTCAAAAGGGGAACTAAGAAACCCTCCAGCCTCAGGCTGGGTAATTGGACTCACAGTCCACAGGCCACACACGGCCACGCGGAAAGCACAGAAGCACGGTTCCCAAGGTAGTTCACCAACCTCCAAGTTGATTCCCCATCCCTGGAAAAGCAGGGAACCTCCAGCCCCAGGTGGCAACTGGACTCGCAGTCCAAGGCCTTACACACGGCCCACTCAGAAACCACTTTCCGGAAGAACTCACAACGTGCGGGAAGCCCCCACCGCACCCAAGCCGATACTCGGTGACTCGATCTAGCGAGAACACGGAAGCTCGAAACACAAGGGTCACCCGAATCCTCCAAACCCACGGGCACGCTAATCGAGATAAAGCGATACCTCCGGACATCCCAGAAACACAGCCACGAAATCCAAGGGGTGTCTGGGACACTCACGAGGCCGAAGGTCGACCACTGGGTCACAACCGGGTCGACCGGAGACCAACACGACGGTAAACAGCACGACGAGCATGAAGAATCGCTAGCGGTCTACCACTGGACCGCTAAGGAAAGGCTAGCGGTCTACCGCTGGACCGCTAAGCACTCTGGAACACACGAACCCCTAGCGGTCACCTCTTGGACCGCTAGGCAGGTGGCGGTCTTTTGCCATACCGCTAGTCGATGCCTAGCGGTCCGTCGCGAGACCGCTACCCGACCGACCTCGAACGACTCCAAAACAGAAAACGGTCTTGCCCTGACCGCTACCAGGATCCTGGCGGTCTACCCATGGATCGCGAGGCACTGGCTAGCGGTCTACCTCTGGACCGCTAAACCCACTGGCGGTTTATCGCATGACCACCAACCTTGAACCGACATAGGGGAACCTCTAGCGGTCTCCACATGACCGCTTGGCGCCCCTATCGGTCTCTGGAACGACCGCTAAATCGTCCCGAGCCCAAAAATGGCGAAAATCACGGGAAAGTTCATTCCACGCCCCGTTCGCGCCCACGCGAAGGGAAAAATAAGGGGAAACTAGTCCCCTACCTCTCTAGAACCGAGAGGACCCATTCAAACCACAAAAACGTGGTTAAAATCTTAGATCCGGCTTACTCCCAAAACATGCTTTTTCCCCAAAATTCACAAATAAGCCAGCTCGGCTCACCACGGCCTACCAAACTCGCGGAAATGAAGTGCACGAGCTGGGGATCCATCTCCCTACCTCAACTGAAGATTTCACGAGCCGTGGACGCCGATCCGAGAAGAAAATGCCGTGAAACCCTCTCTGGTTCACGAACTCGCAGCCGAGCTTCATCGTGCCTCCACCGCCTCTATCCTCACCCATCCTTGCCCGTGCCTCACCCGCACCATCCCCGCCTCGCCCGCGCTCCGCTCCGTCGGCCGTCGGAGAGAGAGGGAGAGAGGAGAGAGCGTGAGAGAAGAGAGTGTGAGAAACGAGAGGGGAGATAGAGAAAGTGTTATATATATAGAAAACCAAAAAATTCTAGAAATTCAAAAAAATACTAAAAATTACCTCCGCAATCCCTGGGAGGAGCACAACGTAGTGGTAACGTCCCAGAGTCGGAGAATGCCATGGTACGCCCTGCATAGAGTTCCGAAGGCACATCAGGGAAAAACACGTGTAAAGCACAAAATACACTCCGAGACCCACGAAAATGATCCGAAAAATATCTAAAAAATCCGGGCATTACAGGGCAAATGTTAGGGCCATTCTCCGCCAAAGGGTGAGCAACGTCGGCCAAAAGTTGACCCCACTCTTTTGAGAAGGCTGGGACTTAGTGCCGCTCTGCCCCCTGTAGGGTCTAAATGGCTTATGGGCCACAGCCCATCGAAGATTTAATAAGAAGTATGGGACTTAGTGTAAGGTTCCACACAGCACAGTTCGGGCAACGCAGCGGATAACAAAAATTTATTTACCCGAACCCGACTTGATGGAATCCTAGATCTTCGCTCTAATCGATGCATTAATTACCCAACCCCTAACTACGGGTTGCAGATTTCACCTTGCGCGGAACGACGCTCTCTGTAGTGCCCGATGCAGAATTTCACGAACACCGAGCCGCACAGAAGTACGACCTCTAGAGCAGATCCACACGGATCCTTGCGCAGCGACGGTATCCTCCCGGCACGATCTTCCCCAAGCCTTCCCCTTCTAGAGAGAGAAAGGACTTCTAGAGAGAGAGTGCAAGAGGGAGGAAAGGGGGGAGAGAAATCTCTCTTCCCTTGATGTTAGTGCTTGCTTAAGCCAAGAGGAAGAGAGATCTCGTAAGTATCATATATATAGATTTAGGACCTTTTCAAAGGAGCCCATAAGGACCAAAATTGTATATATGACCTTTCTATTATTATACATATATATTAAGTCCCCTTTTGTACTCCTTTCCAAAAGAAACTCAAAGGAATTAATATATATCTTGTACAACAATAATCCGTCACCCAAGAATCCATTCTGTAATGACCCGAGAATCCGATTACCGGGAAGGCCCGATAACCAGAGACTCGCACCGCCACCCACGAGCCCGAAGACTCGGAAGGGTTAAAAGGATGGTGTGGAGACTACACAAGTATCACAAATAATTACAGAAATTAAACAGTTTATATAATTAAGCAGAAAATAAATTAATGTTTTACATGATACATGGTCCACAAGATAACAAAATAAACAACAGTAGTCCACGACTAGTACAGAGACAAGAAAGAAAAGTGCAGCTACACGGGGCATACTCCGGCTCTGACCTCTGGCACTAAAGCTGGGCACCCGAACCACTTTGAGCCTCAGCCGCGCTCCTCTGAGACCGCGCATCGCCTGAAACACGGTGAAAACACGCAGGGAATGAGTCTCAGAACAAGACTCAGTAGGGATCACTCGAACCCTATCTCGTGAAACGGGAAATCACTACACTAGCGGTTAAGCGAGTACCTCAGAAGTAACAGCCCTGCAACAACAACACCGGTCTTGCAGCACGAAAATCGACGCACGCGCCACGGCGAAACAACCGGAGCTCACCGGTCAACCCGACCAAAACCCGAAGGTCGAAGTCACAAGACTAACAGTCTGTCACTCCCGATGCGATAGGAATACCTCCCACTAGAAGCACAGTCGGTAGCGTCCCCTGACGTCTTACACCACACCACAGGTGAACTGCCTGACGTGGTAGCGCCTACCAGAGGCACGGACACCGAACAACTAACCACAAAGCAAGTGACTAGCTGGGGTCACGCTCGTCAGCGTGGGTCCAACCACCCCCAACCACGTGTGCACACACAGACCATGCGTCCTAGGTCTGGCCTCTAATTGGTTTTCCCCTTGAGCCGGACTCTGGCTACAGACGAGGGGCCCGACGGAAACCAGTAAAAAACCGTCCTCATGGTAGCATCTCCACCACTCCCTGGTGGGTCCACACGCGTGCAGGAAGGCTACGACTAGTGGAGGGTCACTGAAGTAGTAGACTCTCAAGTCAATGGAAAATAATGTCCGCATCCGACGACGTACGGGGACCACCCCACGTACCAGCACCGCCGCACGGTGACCACGGTCGGAAAAAGAACGGGACTGTAAACCCCCCCGGTGTAGTCCTAAGCCTGGCGATCTACTCTAGACGCGTCACAGGCTCTAACGGTCTATCGCTGGACCGTCACAGCCGTCTGACGGCTCAACATAGGGGCGTCAGATGCTCGGTGCAAAACTGGGTGTAACGCGCCTACCCTGGTGCGTCACAGGCTGTGACGCGCCATCCCTGGTGCATCACAAGTCAAGAAGAAACCAACTGTGACGCATGCCACTTGGTGTGTCACAGGCTGTAACGGACCAACTCTGGTGCGTTACAGGGTGGAAACGCGTCAGCTCTGACGCATCCACACAGGGGCGTTACAAGGCTGTGACGCGCCACCCTGGGTGCGTCACAGGCCTTGACCCCCAACGATCAAAACCAACGGTCAAGTGCCAACGGTCGGATCGTCACCTGACGGTCCTAACTAGGCGCGTCACAGCGCCGTGGCGGTCTATCGTAGGACCGTTACAGCCCACAGACCCCCAGTTGGCCAAACAGAGTTGTGACGCACCCACCTTGGAGCGTCACATGATGTGACGGTCACTGGAAGGACCGTCACACCGACCTGACGACGAAACGGCGTGAAACGCCCAAAAATACCAACCACGCCTCCATAGGAGAGGGGGGAAAACAAGGGGGAAGACCCCTAAGGATCCCTAGCATGCTTCTAAGCCACCAAAACGTCGAATCACGGCCTAAAAACATAGATCGGGCGAACTCTCCCCAAATCATGAAAAACCCCAACCCGGCATGGAAACCCATCTCTCGGCCTCCCCTCGGGCTAGAAACCACGGGAATGGAACGTGGGGAGCTAGGAAACGTCACCCTACCTCAATCTCGCTTCGAGGCACGCCGGATCGTCCATAAATCATAAAGAAAGCTTTCAGAATCCTCACTCCTTCACGCCTCCCACGAACACCGCACGCCCACGAGATCGCCTCGCCGCGCCGTTGCCACGCCGCCGTCTACAGCCGGTGAGAGGCCCGCCGCGGTCGAATGGGAGAGAGAGGGGAAGATGGGGTGCTCACAGTGGGAGGAAGAAGAAAAAGGAAGAAGAAGAGAAGGTGGGGCAGAGAGAAAAAAGGGAGGGTATTTATAGAAATTCCAGAAATTTCAGAAAATACCAAAAAATAAAAATTACATTTTCGCGATACTCGGAACGCACCGATCGCAATGGTACCACTCTCGCCCAGGTGAACGACTCGGTTCACCTGCAACGAGAGTCCGAAGGATTTACCGAACCCGTACCAAAAATCAGAAAACACGTGCGGAAAAAACTGCGGACGCACTCCGGGCCTCCGAAACAACTCCGGATCGCGCCGATCGAACACGAAAGATGTCTGAAACAGAATTTCGGACATAGCAAAGCCGGACACTCCGAGAAAGTAGATTAGGGACCCAAGAAAAAGGATCCGAAAGGTCTGAGATATTACAACCCTCCCCCTTAAAGAAATTCATCCTCGAAATTAGGAATAAAACTCAGGGGAAGAAGAGAGGACTCACTCGAACAAGTAAGGGAACTGCTGACGCATCTCGTCCTCACGCTCCCAAGAAGCCTCACCACCAGAGTGCCGCTGCCACACCACCTTAACAAGGGGATGACCTTGTTCCGAAGGCGCTGCTCTCGCCTATCCTCAACGCGGACGGGAAACTCTGGGAGAGAAAGATCTGGAGTCACCTCGGGCCAAACAGAATCCTCAAGCACATGAGAGTCATCGGGCATATACTTCCACAACATCGAGACGTGGAACATGTCATGCACCGATGCCAACTCAGGAGGTAACTGCAACTGGTAAGCACCTCACCGATGCACTCCACAATCGCGAAAGGACCAATGTAGCGGGGACTCAGCTTCCCACGCCGTCCAAAGTGCATTACTCCCTTCATAGGAGAAACTCTCAAAAACACACGATCGCCAACGGCGAAAGTGAGAGGCTGCCGCCTACGGTCAGCATAGATCTTCTGCCGACTCTGGGCCGCCAACATGTTCTGACGAACAGGTGCACGACATCCACACACTGCTGCACCAACTCCGGTCCCATCAAAACAAGCTCACCAACCTCAAACCAATCAAGTGGAGTCCGACACGGACGCCCATACAACGCCTCATAAGGAGCCATGCCGATGCTCGAATTATAGTTGTTGTTGTAGGTAAACTCCACCAATGGTAGGTGATGAAACCAACTCCCTTGCCATTCCAGTCAACAGGATCTCAGCATATCCTCCAAAGTCCTGAATGATCCTCTCTGACTGACCATCTGACTGAGGATGGTACGCTGAGCTAAATGCTAAGTTTGTGCCAAGAGCTCGCTGGAAACTCCTCCAGAATCCAGAAGTGAAACGCGGATCCGACTGTGAGATCGGGACTTCTCTTTCTGCTTGACCGGTACAGATAGTAGCTGTAGTGCCGAGTTTTGACGGCCACCCGGGTTTACTGTTCCTGCTGTTACTGTTGCTCTTGTAGTTACAGCTTTCTGTGCCGCCGTTGTTCTCAGTTGGGGTTCGCGGGATCCCTACTGGGCAGTGACGGAGGCTCACCCTACTTTTCAGGTTGGTGGTTCTTCCTCGTGGTTCGAGGATGTTGTTCAGAGGTTCTCAGTTGCCAGCTCGCCGGGCCGAGTGTTCACTTGACATGTGGTACGTTTTACTACTTTAGACTGTACTTTCTGTTGGACTGGACTCTGTTGTAGTAGTAGTAGTTATTTATTTATTTTTGTTAATTGTTGAATTGTCATGTCTTATTTCCTATTTCTTTGTGCCTTCACACTCCTTTTAGCCCTTCCGAGCCCTCCCGGCTCGTGGGCGGCGGTTCAAGTCTCAGATTATCGGGCCTTCCGGTAATCAGATTCTCAGGTCGTTACACATTGTGTGTGATCCTCTAGGCCCATAGTCACTCTAGTTTAAGGCCCATTAACTTCTAATTCCCAATTAGAAGTAAAGTAATTAAACTTATTCTTCGCTTCTACTAGAGCCGAATAATAGTTTAATTTATTCTAAACCTTTGATCACGTTGGGTCAAGCAAATCCGCGTGATCCTAGAGGACGCCGGTTTAAACCAGCATGTCTGGTACCGTAAGTCTACAGTTGCCGCATTGCTATAATCCCTCGCTCTTTCTATGAGTCTGATTCGATCGAGGATATGGTTTCTGTCAAACCCCATGATCGTGCCATTTGACTATGACCTCCTTAAAGTGTATGACATCCGTTCTAAACGAACTCACACGACCCTGGCCAGGGATTTAATGGAGCGTCAGTGTCATGACCCATTAACTGTCTGATATATACCCGACAGTGAGCGATCCCCTCTTGACCATTGATGATCTTCACACGTATCCTGAGTGGTTAATGACTCGGCAACTCATGACTTATGGTTAAAGTCACTTAGCCAAGTAATTAAACCATTCCAGTCCTCGTGTAAGATCCGATCAATGTCTCAGGTCAAAGGACCAACGATGCTACTGAGACAGTTGGATCTTCAGTTGACATTAGGTATAATCAACCATCTGAAGATCCAATAGCGGATCAGTTCAGTGTACATCCTCCAAGGACATACACCTACACATATGTGTTGGTGCCCCGCACCAATGACCATGAGACTGGTCACTACACATCATGTGTACTGGTTTAATAGGTAATCAAAGTCCCCGAGTGATTACCCTCCAACCAGGAACAGTTTAAGGTATGTGTCCATGTAAAGTCAGTCTCATGATCGAGATCCCATCTCGAGTTGACTTTACAACCACATATCCTAGGGACATCGTAAAGTAATATACAATCACATATTTACGCTCAAATACCACTTTATTAATAATGAACAAGATCGTACAACTATCGGGCCTACCCGACCCGAAATTGGCATGTAGCACACCAATACTAACAATCTCCCACTTGAACTACAGCCAATTGCCCACAACTTTGAGGCCCATCTTATCCCGATGGCGCTCAAATACAGTCTGTGTCAAAGGCTTAGTCAGTGGATCTGCTATGTTGTCTTCTGACGGTACACGCTCTACCGCCACATCTCCACGATCAACAATCTCCCGAATAAGGTGGAAGCACCTGAGAATATGCTTCGACCTTTGGTGAGATCTCGGTTCCTTCGCCTGGGCGATGGCCCCATTATTATCACAAAATAATGGGATGGGAGCTGATATCTCGGAACTACGCCAAGTTCCAAGATGAATTTCTTCATCCAGACGGCTTCCTTAGCAGCTTCAGCTGCAGCAATATATTCTGCCTCCGTCGTCGAGTCTGCAGTCGTATCTTGCTTGGAGCTTCTCCAACTGACTGCCCCTCCATTCAACATGAATACAAACCAGACATGGATTTGCAGTCATCTGGATCTGATTGGAAACTAGAGTCTGTGTAAGCTCTAAGCTGTAGGTCCTCTCCTCCATAAAGCAGAAAAAGATCATTAGCCCTTCGCAAGTACTTAAGGATGCCCTTTACTGCCTTCCAGTGCTCTTCGCCTGGATTTGCCTGATATCTACTGACAATGCTCAAAGCATTGGCAACATCAGGCCGTGTACATAGCATTGCATACATGATTGACCCTATGCCGAAGCATAGGGTACCTTATTCATGTGTGCCACCTCCTCAGATGTTTTAGGGCTCATCCCCTTAGATAGGCAAATTCCATGTCTCATAGGAATGAGACCTCTCTTAGAATTTTTCATCCTAAACCTTTTGAGGATAGTATCTATGTACATGGATTGGATAATCCTAACATCCTTTTAGATCTATCTCGATAGATCCTTATGCCCAGCACATAGGATGCTTCTCCCAAATCCTTCATGGAGAAGGTCTTGGACAACCAAGACTTAGTTGATGTCAACATCCCTACATCATTCCAATGAGTAAGATGTCATCAACATAAAGGACCAAGAAGGTCACAGAGCTCCCACTGACCTTCTTGTAAACACAGGGTTCATCTTCATTCCGAATGAAGTTGAAAGATTTGACAGCTCATCAAATCTTAAGTTCCAGCTCCGAGATGCCTGCTTCAATCCATAAATGACCTCTGAAGTTTGCATACCTTATTAGGATGTAGCTTGGAGGTGAATCCTTCAGGCTGTACCATGTACACCTCTTCTGACAGATTTCATTAAGAAAAGCTATCTTCACATCCATTTGCCAAATCTCATAATCCAGGTATGCAGCAATGGCAAGGAGGATTCTGATTGACTTAACCATGGCTACAGGCGAAAATGTCTCGTCATAGTCAATGCCTTGCCTTTGACGATATCCTTTCGCCACTAGTCTAGCCTTGTATGTGTCAATCTGTCCATCTGCACCGATTTTCCTTTTGAAAATCCATTTGCAGCCGATAGGGACTTTCCCTTCGGTACATCAACCAAGTTCCAAACTTTGTTGGTGTACATGGACTGGATCTCTGAATCCATTGCCTCTTGCCATTTCTCGGAGTCCGCACTACGGATTGCATCCTGGTACGGATTGAGGATCTTCATCCTCATCGATACATACCTTAGAGGACCTCTCTGAGACATGTCCAACATATCTCTCAGGTTCTCTTGGTAGTCTACCAGATCTCCGTAGTGTCTGTGTTTCACTCTGAATAGGATCAACCGATACAGTCTCATCTAATGAGTTTGTGTCTACGGGTTGTGGTTCTTGGACCTCGTCCAATTCTATCTGGCTCCCACTGTTTTCTGGAGTAGATATTCTCTTTCTAGAAATACAGCTCTCTTAGCCACTAAGACCCTTTGCTCAGAAGGGTGATAGAAATAATATCCAAATGTCTCCTTTGGATATCCCACAAACCTACACTTATCGGTTCTAGACTCAAGTTATCACTATCGTTCCTCTTTACATGGGCAGGACACCCCCAAATTTTAATGTGATTAAAATTTAGTTTCTGCCCTTCCATATCTCATATGGTATAGAAGGAACAGATTTACTTGAGATCCTATTCAATAAATAGGCTGCAGTCTCTAATGCATAGCCCCAGAGAGACAAGGGTAGTCCTGACATAGACATCATGGATCGGACCATGTCTAACAAGGTCATGTCTCTCCTCTCGGATACACCATTGTGTTGTGGTGTATACGGTGGAGTCCACTGAGAAATAATTTCATTGTCTTTAAGATAAGAAGTGAATTCATGGCTAAGGTATTCACCTCCTCGATCCGATCGAAGAGCCTTAATACTCTTGCAGTCTGTTTCTCTACTTCATTCTTGTATTCCTTAAACTTCTCAAAGGCTTGTGATTTATGTCTCATTAAATACACATAGCCATATCTCGAGAAGTCATCAATAAAAGAAATGGAATAGAGGTGACCCCATTTTACCTCCATGGACATGAGTCCACACATATCCGAGTGTATGAGCGCGAGAAGGTCAACAGCCCTCTCACCATGTCCACTAAAGGGAGCCTTGGTCATCTTCCCCATGAGACACGACTCACAGGTATCAAATGGCTTGTATTCGAATGTATTCAAATACCCATTTGAGTGTAGGTGAGATACTCTTTTCTCACCTACATGACCAAGCCTGCAATGCCATAGATATGCAGAATTCACTTCATCAACATTGGAAACTTGCATAACATTAGAACATGTATCTAATACATAAAGACCATTGACTAATAACCATTGGCTATAATCCAAACCATTATTCATTATAGAGCACCCAATGCTATTAAAAGTCAATGTATATCCAATGTTATACTAGCCAGAGATTGAAATAATGTTCTTAATAATATTAGGAACATAATAACAGTCATTCAGCTCTAGAATGACTCCTGAAGGTAAACTGAGACATGCAGTCCCGACAGCTTTGGTAGAAACTAAAGCTCCATTGCCATCCTCAGTTCAATCTCCTTTTTGCCCAGCCGCCTTCTATTTGCCAGCACCTGCACAGAATTGCAAATATGAGATGCACATCCAGTATCCAATACCAATGATGTGGATTCCATATATGACAAATTAAGATTTATGACAAAAATACCTTCATTTAGAATTACCTTACAATTCTTTTCCAATGCTCATGTTTCCCCGCATCGAAAACACTTGTCTTCTTTTTCATTCTTCTTGCCCTTCCCTTTGTCAACTTTGGCGGTTGCTTATCCATGGCCATTCTTCTTTCCCTTCCCTTTGTCACTTTGGTGGATATCTGGGTGGCCTTCCTTTTCTTGTTGGCCCGGCCAACAATCATTACAGAAGAAGATGGTTTATCTTTCTGCATAGTCCCTTCAGCACTCTTTAACATGTTAAGCAGCTCCGGGAGAGTTGCATCAATTCTATTCATGTTAAAGTTTATGATGAAGGAAGAAAAAGAATCGGACAATGACTGGAGTATAAGATCAATGCACATTTCAAGATCCAACTTGAACCCCAGTGCATTGAGTCTCTCTATCCACTCCATCATTTTCAGTACATGAGCATGTACTGAAGCACCTCTGACATCCGTGTCCTGAAAAGCCTTTTGGAGATATCATATCTCTCAATCCTGCCCTGCTCCCCCGAAGAGCTGGCGTAGATTAAGAAGTATGCTTCTACAATCAGTCTTTTCAAATTACCTCTGCAGCTCGGGAGCCATAGAGGACAGCATGTAACATTGGGCAAGGGAAGAGTCTTCAAACCATTTGGCATAAGTCATTAACTCGCCCTCGTCGGCATCGAGAGCTGGCTCAGAATGAACCGTGTCCAACACGTAGGCTATTTTTTCGGCGGTGAGGACTATGCATAGATTACGCAGCCAATCTGAGTAGTTCGGTCCAGTCAGTCTGTTGGCATCCAAGATGCCGCGGAGGGGGTTGGATGATGACATTGTAATCTGGATAAAAAATAAAAGATAACTTAGCATATGTTCAAATTCTAACTTAGATGTGATTTTCTATCTTAGTTAGTCCCACTATTTTTCGATCGAACTATATAACCCTCAGTATATAGAACGGGAGATCAACGAGATCAACCTAGTGGGTCGGAATCCCAACGAGACTGATGTATGACCTTGTGGAAAGCACAACAAGCCATACACCATCTCAAGGGCAGTCAACAAGCATTTGCATCCAATGCAATATCTGATTTTGGCCCCCGAGAAATCATCCCTCGTGGAAAGCACAACAAAGGATATTCTCGGTTAGATCTAACCATCATTACTACATAGCAATGAGTTCATGACCCGACCCTTGTGGAAAGCACAACAAGGTCGAGTTCAATTCCTCACCCCATTGAGGCCGAGCCTTGGAGTTGTAATCCCGCCCCCAACTCATGGACCTTGTGGAAAGCACAACAAATCCATGAAATGAAGACGTTCATTCACTCCATAATGATGGAGGGCCACGACGACTCCTAGAGCCACGCTTACCAGATCTAAGATTAATCGTGAGGGAATTTGATTTTATCTTGATCTCACCCTAGGTGGTAATATAAATATATCCAATATATTTACCGTACCTAATAGTTTGTATAAAATAAATGCATCCAATACAAAAATTAAATCGCAAGTGATCAGGACTTTATTCCTAATGTAACTAAGACATCCGGCAAATAATGTGGAGCACTCATGCATCCTTCAAACAATTGATTTCCAATGTTTGGCAGAAGGTCCAAACTTATCATCCCAATGCCTTGGTAAGGCTTTTTTCTAAATTGAAGGCTGTTAAAGATTCCTTCGTTTATGGAATAAGGATGTCTTTGGGGATGTCTTTTTGAACAAAAGCCAAGCTGAAGCAGATAGCAGAACATTTTTGATGCATACCCCTCTCCTGCAAATAAAGAGAGCCTCTCTGCAGCTAATGCTAATCTTCGTCAAGCTTTGCATAGGGAAGAACTGTTTTGGAATCAGAAATCCAGGGTGGACTGGATAGAGAATGGAGACAGAAACACCTCCTTCTACCATGCTATTGCTAAAGTATAGAAAAGGAATTTTATAACTAGGCTCAGAGTTGGTTCTCCAGCTGTGTGGTGCAATGATCAGGTTTCACTTAAGGCTCATGTTGAAGCCTATTTTAACAACTTTTCTCTTCTGAGAGCATTTGGTTGAATCCTCTTGTCTGGACTGTATCCCCCAGCTTATATTTAGAGGCTCAAACCTGTCTCTATGTGCTTGCCAGACGATTCTGAGGTCCGGAATGCAGTCTGGTCATTAAAAGGCTCAAGCTCACCTGGCCCGGATGGTTTCATAGGAGAATTTTTTACTTCCTCCTGGGATATTGTTGGGGAGGATGTTACTGAAGCTGTTCGTGCATTCTTTAAAGGCTTCCCTCTCCCACGAGGTATTTCTTCATCCCTTATCACCTTAGTACCCAAGGTGAATGAACCAAAATATTTTAATGATTTTAGACCAATCAGCCTATGCAATTTCTCATATAAGATCATCTCCGGATCATCTCTGAAAGGCTGGCTCCTTTGATGCCCAATATAATTTCTTTAGAGCAGGGGGCATTTGTAAAAGGCAGATTTATCTGGACAATGTTGCATTAGCCCATCAACTTATGGATGGATCTCAATAGGAAAGTTAGAGGCCATAATGTGATATTTAAGCTGGATATGACAAAAGCCTATGATCGGATGGAATGGGATTTTATTCTTGCTGTTATGAGGAAAATGGGTTTTAACACCATATTTACTTCTCTTATTGGCATGCTTCTTTATAAATGCTGGTTTTCAATCAACTTTAATGGTATGACTACTTGATACTTTAAGTCAAGCAGGGGTATTAGACAAGGGGACCCTATAGCCCCTTTTCTATTCATTATAGCATCAGAAGTGTTGAGTAGGGGGCTTTCTGCCCAATTCAAGCTGGTCAGCTAAAAAGGTATAAAGGGCCAAGGAACAGTATACATGTTTCTCATTTACTTTATGCAGATGACACACTGGTTTCTTGAATGCGAGTAGGCATAATATTGTGGTATTCAAACAGTTTATCAGTAGCTATGAAAGATGCTCAGGACAAAAAGTAAATGTAGCTAAGAGTAGTTTTATCCTCTCATCTAAGCCCCTGTCTCTCTAGACAGTCCATACGGGCATTGACAGGTTATAAATATCAATCAGATGGGTTGAACTACCTGGGTGTTCCTGTCAAAAAAGGCAGATATCTGTGTTGTGATTTTCAGTTTCTTATTGAAGGATCCAAGCTAGACTGGAGGGATGGCAGTCCAAACTTTATCTGCTGCTGGAAGAGTTGTTTTAATTAACTATGTCTTGCATAGTATGCTAGTATATCTTGCATCTGCTTGCAATATACCTAAGAAGGTTATTCAATTCATTGAAAGCCAGTGTGCTACCTTTTTTTGGCATGGAGACCAAAATACTAATCGTCGGCATTGGATTGCATGGTCTGCCATTCAAAAACCCCGGCTGGAGGGAGGGCTGGGCATCAGGGACCTGCAGTGGGTGCAAATTTCCTTGGCTGTTAAGATGATATGGAACATTCTTCATGGGTCATCCCTGTGGTCTTCTTATGCTCGGAGCTGGTTTATTAAAGTACACTTAGCTAATTGCATCAAACCTTTTCCTGCTGGTATGCCAATAGCATTATTCAGGCAGGCAAAAGACATTGTATTACAACATAGTAGATGGTTTGTTGGTTGTGGAACAGAAATTGAATTCCTGAGGGATAATTGGACTGGAAATAGCCTCTCTCAAGAATCACCTCAGCTAATGCTGGCTCTATTTCTCCCTTGGTTTCTGTTAGAGATGTTTCTTCTGGACCCTCAACATGCTGCTAGGGGGTTCTCAGTGATTCTTCCTACCTATAAAATATTCAGCTGACTAATGAGGCAGATGAATGTGTATGGACGAGTACTCTTAAGGGTAATTTCTCTGTTAAATCAGCATATAATATGATTAGGCCCAAAGGCCTTAAAAGGCCAGCTTGGCTAAACCGTGGCATTCTGCCATTGCCCAAGGGCAACTCTATTTGCCTAGAAGCTTCTCCACGAGCTGTTCCTGTGGATAGCAAGATAAAAGATTGTGGAATTATAATAGCCTCTAGATGCAATTGTTGCTCCTCCCATGCCAAGAAGATCTTGATCATGTTTTTATTTCTAGTGAGTTGGCATCTGAGCTGTGGGTTGGGTCGCCCCCTTAATCAGCCACAGAGTTTGGTTAAGTGATCAGATCACTGTCCGTTTATGGAATATTATATCAATCTCTAATATGCAGTCTGCCTTGAGCTTCATAGGAATGATGGCAATAATACTGATGATATGGGAAATCTGGAAATGTAGATGTGCGGCCAGATTTGAAGGTATACCTTTTAACCACGCTACCATCAAAAGAAGAATAATAGCTGCTATTTCTATGGCCTTGGACATGTTCAGATTTCATAAGCCAATATCTTCTATCCAATTCAGAAGCCTTGCTGCGTTCAGTTTATACCCCCAGGTTGATGTTAAACAGCCCACTGTTATTATCTGTAAATTGGCTGCTCATGGATATACCCTACATATAGATGGGGCATCAAAGGGTAATCCTGGCATATGTGGGGGAGGGAGGTTGTATAAGAGATGCTGCTGGAAGACTGCTGGTAGCCTTTGCCTTCTCCTATGGCATGGGCTACAGCTTGGTAGCAGAGACTAGAGCTCTACATGATGGTTTAGCCATTGCAAATCAATGTGGCATTAGACTGACTACAATTTACTCGGACTGTGCTGTTCTTGTGGAGGCAAGTAGGAAGGGAGAAGCCCCGAGCTGGATGACTATCCCATGGTGGAGAAAGACCCTTATTTTATTGAAGGAAAATGGCTGCCAGCTACAGCACATATACAGGAGGGGGAATCAAGTGGCTGACTCTTTGGCATCCTATGCATTGTAATACCTCCACCAATTCTGTTTTTGTCGAGATAGAGACCTCCCAAGATCTACTAGGGGAGCTCTTAGAGTGGATAGGGCAGGTTTGCCTGCTTTTCGTTTTGATTCTTCTGGTTATTCTTTGTCGGTTTACTTCATTGGTTCTTCAAGGGCTATTCTATATGCCTAATTGTTCTCAGGGGTATGCCCCTTAGACCCCTGTATTACACTTAGTTAAAGAAATAAAACCTAGGGCCCTGGTGTAGCCTGGGGGAGTGAGCACACTTTTCCTCTCTGAGGGAGGGTGCACTCAACCGGTCCCTACTCAGATTGGCCAGTATTTGGTGAAAAAAAAACTAAGACATCGGGCCCGCTTCCGAAGCAGCTGGATCGTCCTCGTCGGGTGTGCTCCGCGCTTTCAAACTCCGATGCCACATTAATTACAACTTTTGAACGGCACGCAGACCGAAAAAATTTAAATTATATGTGTAATATCCCGGACCTTTCGGATCCTTCTTCGTGGGTCCCGGGTCTGGTTTTCGGAGCGTCCGGCTCCGTTGTGTCCGAAATTTCGTTTCGGACATCTTTCGTGTTCGGATCGGCGCGATCCGGAGTCGTTTCGGAGGCCCGGAGGCGTTCCGTGGCTTTTTCCGCGTGTGTTTTCCGATTCCCGGTGTGTGTTTCGGCTTTTCTCTTCGGACGCTCGTTGCGGGTGAACCGGGCTGTTCACACGGACACGAGTGGTACCGTTGCGATCGGTGCGTTCCGAGGATCGCGGGGGTGTGATTTCCTAATTTTTGAATTTTTACGGATTTTCCGGGTTTTTCTATAAAACCCTTTTTCTTTTCTCTCTCCCCCCCACCATCTTCTTCTTCCTCTCTTCTTCTTCCTCCTTCCTCCTCCACCGTGTCTCCCTCCCTCTCCCTCTCTTCCTCCCGGTTGGCCACGGCGAGCTCCCCTCCGGCTGCAGACGGCGGCGGGGCGACGGCGCGGTGACGTGGGCTGACGTGGTGGCGATCGTGCGGGCATACGGCGAGCGTGGGAGGCGTGGAGAGGCGAGATTCTAGCGGCGTTCTTCGCGACTTCGAGCTCGGATCGGAGCGTTTCGTCGCGGACCGGAGGTAGGGTGACGTTCCTTAGCCTCATGTCTTCCTTCCCCGTGAGTTTCAGCTCGAGACGAGGTCGAGAGGGGTTTATTTTGAGCCGGGAAGGGTCGATCATGCCGCGGGGTGAGTTCGTCCGATCCATCGTTTTGAGCCCCGATTTCACGGTTTAAGGGCGTAGGAGCATGCTAGGGGGCTTGGGGGTTCTTCTCTCGCCATTTCCCCCTCCGTGGGGTTTGTTTTGAGGCCGATTGGGCGATTCCGGTGAGGTTCGCCATTTTCTCGCCGGTGAGCGATGTGCGGTCGAACCAGTGGCCGCACAACCCCTATGCGGTTCCGTTCGGACCGTTCATCGGCTCGGCGCGCTTTGGGTGAGGCTTGGCGCGCAGTGGGCTTGAGCGGTCTATCGTGGGACCGCATATCCTAATGTGCGGCCCCACAGCTACCGCCCAACCCCAAGGGTTTTGACCGTTGGTTGTGACCGTTGTGCAGTGCTCTGGGATGTGCGGCCAGGAGCTGACCGCATAACCCCTTGCACGGCCAGGTGCTGGCCGTACATCCCCTAGCGCTATGGTTGGATGTGCGGTCTGGCCCTGACCGCACAACACCTGAACGGCTAAGCCGTAGCCGCCCTTCCCCAAGTGCGGCTAAGGACTAACCGTCCAGGGCTTTTTACCGTTGGGAGACGAGCGGCCAGGAGGTGACCGTTCCTCACCCACGTGCGGTCAAGAGTTGGCCGCACATCTGTTTGAACGGTCCTGTGTTGGCCGTTTATCCGTCGTTTGGACCCTGGGTGGAACGGTCCTGATATGACCGTTCTAATCCTTGTGCGGTCCCTGTGTGACCGCACATCCCTGAGCGGCCCAGTGTGGACCGTTCAAGGGTACGGGTTGCGTCGGTGTGTCTCTCGTCGTACAGAGTGTACCGGGAGATGTTGTTGGCAGCTGGTCACCGTGCGTCGGTGTTGGTACAAGGAGCGTTCCCCGTACCTGCAGTTGCACCGTTGTTTTCCGAGACTTGAGAGTCTACTCCTTCTGTGACCCTCCACTAGTCGTAGCCTACTAGTACGCGTGTGCTAGTCGCACCAGGGAGTGGTGTACGGGCTGACCTTTAGAGACGGTTTGTGGACCGGTTACCGTTGGGCCCCACGTCTTGCAGCCAGAGTCCGGCTGAGGGGAAAACCGGTCAGAGGGCCAGACCAGGGACGCGCGGTCTGTGTGTGCACACGTGGTTGGGGGCGGTTGGACCCACGTCGACGGGCGTGACCCCAGCTAGTCACTTGTTGTAGTTACTTGTACGGTGTTTGCGCCTCGGGTAGGACCTACCATGTCAGGCGGTTCACCTGCGGTGCGGTGTAAGACGTCAGGGGACGCTACCGGCTGTGCTTCTAGTGGGTGGTACTCCTGTTGAGTACGGAGTGTCAGACTGTCAGTCGTGTGTTTCCGACCTTCGGGTTTTGACGGTTCGACCGTTGAGTTTCGGTCTTCTCGTACCGTGGCACGTGTGTCGGTTTGCGTGCCGTTAGGGTCTAGTTCTGTAGAGTACAGGGCTTTCCTTTCCGAGGTACCTTTCCTACCGCTAGAGTAGTGGTTTCTCGTTTTTCGAGGTAGGGTTCGAGTGATCCCTACTGAGTCTTGTTCCGAGACTCATTCCCTGCGTGTTTTCACCGTGTTTCAGGTGAGGCGCCACCTTCGGGGAGCGTGTCAGGAGCGCAGCGGAAGCGTGGTGCGGGTGCCCAGAGGTAGTGCCAGAGGTCAGAGCCGGGGGATGCCCCGTGTAGCTGTACTTTTCTTTCTTGTCACTGTACTAGTCGTGGACTACTGTTGCTGTTGTTGTTATTTTATTGTGGACCATGTAAAATGTTAATTCATTTCCTGCTTAATATCATAACTGTTTAATTTCTGCAATTATTTGTGATACTTGTGTAGTTTCCACACCATCCTTTTAACCCTTCCGAGTCTTCGGGCTCGTGGGTGGCGGTGCGAGTCTCGGGTTATCGGGCCTTCCCGGTAATCGGATTCTCGGGTCGTTACAGCTGGTATCAGAGCGCGGTTGTGGAATTACATGAGAATCATAGGTAATTGTAGTGGTCCACTAGTCCACAACGATGATGTACATGTGACGCTGGCATGGGGCACCGCGTGTTTTATTCTGACCTTCCGTTTCTGAGTTTTCTGTCTTGTGCTTAAGGAGCGAGGATGGCGCCGAGGAGGAGTTCTCGCTCTCAGCAGGGGCAGTCGGCTGGAGGTCAGGAGATCCAGCAGGGGGTCCAGAGGGACCAGGAGGAGCATAGCAGAGTTCCGGGAGCTACCGAGGCCGCGGATGCTGCGAGGGCTCCGGGGGCCGAGGGTTTTCTCCGTGGCATGTACCATCTCATGGCTCAGCAGTTCGGCGGAGAGGCCGGTGAGGGCTCGTCAGTCAGGGGTGGGCCAGGCCGAGCAGTGAGGGATTTCATGCAGTTCATCCACCTTACTTTAGCGGCCAGGCAGACCCTGATGCGGCTCGTGATTGGCTTGATGAGATGGAGCGGGTGTTCAGTTCTGCGAAGAGTGCTGTCGAGGACAGAGTGGTGTTGGCCTACAACCAGTTGCAGGGTACGGCTCGGAGGTGGTGGTCTTCCGAGTGGAAGACGTCCTTTCAGCTTCGTCCGCTTGAGCAGATCGAGTGGGATGACTTTGTCAGTGCTTTCGAGCGTACGTACTGTCCAGATATTGTTGCTACGCAGCGGATGCGGGAGTTTCTGGAGCTGGTGCAGGGTGACATGTCCGTGTTGCAGTACAGGGCCCGATTTGTCGAGCTGGGTCGGTACGCACCTCATATCATGGAGCATGAGAGGGTGAGGACGACGCAGTTTGTGCAGGGCTTGAGGCTGGAGCTGAGGCACCATCTGATCGCGAATGGGGCCACTGATCTCGAGACGGCGTCTCGTGTTGCGATTTCCTTGGAGATGGATATGCAGAGGACTCGAGGACCGATCAGCCAGGGGCAGTCTGTGTCAGGTCGCAGCCAGCAGTCGGCTACTCAGCAGCAGGGTTTCTTTCAGTCTGCGTCGGGTGGTTCAGGAGTACCGGCATCGGCAGCTTCGGTGACAGGATCTGCGTCCTTTGGCACGAAGGTCAAAAAGTTCTTCAAGAGAGGGTTCGGCAAGAAGAAGTCCAAGGATCAGGGGCAGGCTTCATCGGGCAGTGTACAGCAGCCGTTTCCTTTGCAGCGACAGGGATCGGTGGGTGGATCGCGAGGACCTTGTCCACGGTGTAGTGGGACCCACCCAGGCAGGCAGTGCACGGCGCCGATCATCTGTTTTCGGTGTGACCAGCCAGGGCATATGGCGCGCGACTGTCCTCAGAGGCCGCCGCAGCAGCAGGTTTCCCAGCAGCAGCAGCAGCAGGGACAGTATCCGCCGCTACCCAGGTCAGCTAGTGTGGGAGGCAGGCAGAGAGCTCGTGGCCAGATCACGCACTTGACCAGGGCAGAGGCAGTGGCGTCGCAGCTCGTGGAAGGTACCGTTCAGATTTTGGGTTGTGCGGCTCGGGTTTTATTTGATTCTGGCGCGTCTCATTCGTTCATTTCGGAGGATTTCGCGTCGAGCGTCGAGGAGCCGGTGACCCAGTTGTCCTGTGATTTGGCTGTGGAGTTGCCTTCGGGTGACTTTATGGTCACTCCGTATTGCTTCGACCAGGTTCCGGTGTGGATCGATGGGCGGAGTATGCCAGGCAGGTTGTATGCGTTGCAGCTTCGGGATTACGACGTGATTCTAGGCATGGATTGGCTCGAGACTCATGGAGCGGTGGTGGATTGTGGATGAAGAGGGTCTACTTCCAACATCCGAGCAAGAGGACCTTCTATTTCCAAGGTATCCGTTCCGCCTCTTCTCGATTTCTTATCTCTGCTATTCGAGCCCGTCGATTGCTTGATTCAGGTTGTCAGGGTTTTCTCGCGTCAGTGGTTGTGTCTGACCGGATGGAGCCGAATGTCGAGGACATTGCGGTGGTGTGCGAGTTTCCCGATGTTTTTCCTGAGGAGTTGCCTGGATTACCTCCCCAGCGGGAGATCGATTTCGTGATCGAGGTTGTACCTGGTACGGGACCTTTGGCGAAGGCTCCCTACCGTATGGCCCCCGCTGAGTTGAGGGAGTTGAGGGCGCAGTTGCAGGAACTGTTGGCCAAGGGGTACATTCGTCCGAGCTTTTCCCCTTGGGGTGCGCCCGTGTTGTTTGTGAAGAAGAAGGACGGTAGTCTGCGGCTATGCATTGACTATCGGCAGCTGAATGACGTGACCATTAAGAACAAGTATCCGTTGCCGCGGATTGATGATTTGTTCGACCAGCTGCAGTCTGCGCGAGTGTTCTCGCGGATTGATTTGCGGTCCGGTTACTATCAGCTGAGAATTCGCGAGTCCGATGTGGAGAAGACTGCGTTCAGTACGAGGTACGGGCATTATGAGTTTCTGGTGATGCCGTTTGGGCTCACCAATGCCCCAGCAGCCTTCATGGACTTGATGCAGAGGGTGTTCCATCCGTATTTGGACCAGTTCGTGGTCATTTTCGTGGATGACATCCTTGTTTATTCGCGGTCTGCTGAGGAGCATGCGTACCATTTGGGTGTGGTGCTGCAGACGTTGCGAGATCACCAGTTGTATGCGAAGCTCAGCAAGTGCGAGTTTTGGCTCAGCGAGGTGCACTTTCTGGGGCACGTGATTTCTGGTGATGGCATTTCCGTGGATCCCGCCAAGGTCGAGGCTGTGATGCAATGGCCGAGGCCGAGGTCGGTGACGGAGATCCGGAGTTTCTTGGGGCTTGCGGGTTATTATCGCCGGTTTATCCAGGATTTTTCCCGCATTGCGACCCCGATGACGAGGCTCACGCGGAAGGATGTGCCTTTCGTCTGGTCCGAGGAGTGTGAGCAGAGCTTTAGGGAACTGAAGAGATTGCTCACCTCGGCTCCGGTGTTGGTTTTGCCTTCTGGATCGGGAGGTTTTGTGGTGTGTACAGATGCTTCCGGCGTCGGATTGGGTGCTGTTCTGATGCAGCATGGTAGAGTGGTGGCTTATGCATCTCGGCAGCTAAAGCCCCATGAGGAGAACTACCCTACCCATGACCTTGAGTTGGCGGCAGTGATCTTCGCGCTGAAGATCTGGAGGCATTATCTGTACGGTGAGAAGTTCGAGGTGTTCACTGACCATCAGAGTTTGAGGTATGTGTTCTCGCAGAGAGATCTGAACCTCAGACAGAGGCGTTGGATGGAGTTCATGAAGGACTATGACTTCACCCTGTCTTATCAGCCGGGCAGGATGAATGTCGTCGCCGATGCCTTGAGTAGGAAGGTCGTGTCAGTACCTTGATGCTGAGGAAGTGGAGGCTCTGGGAACAGGTGCCCGAAGTATCTTTCAGGCTCAAGATTCCCCAGGAGCCAGGGTTGGCAGTGCTTGCGAGTCTGACTGTCACTCCTGCTATTCGTCGTCAGGTGACAGAGGCTCAGCATGCGGACCCTGAGTTGCCCCGGATTCTTGCGATGGCTGATGTGGAGCTCGGCGAGGACGGTGCTGCGAGGTTTCGTGGCAGGCTGTACGTCCCAGCGGAGGAGCAGGTTCGTCGTGCGGTGTTACGCGAGGCTCATGGGAGCAGGTACACTGTGCACCCGGGTGCGACGAAGATGTATCGGAACTTGCGGAGGCAGTTCTGGTGGCCTGGCATGAAGAGAGATGTGGCCGAGTTTGTGGCCAGGTGCCTGATCTGTCAGCAGGTGAAGGCGGAGCATCAGCGACCAGGCGGTACTCTCCAGCCCTTGGATGTTCCTGCTTGGAAGTGGGACCATGTGACCACGGATTTTGTGGTGGGGTTGCCCAGAACCCCGACTGGGCAGGACAGTATTTGGTTGCTGGTGGATCGGCTGACGAAGGTGACGCGGTTGCTACCGGTCAAAGTCAGCTGGAGCGTGCCTAAGTTGGCTCGTCTTTATGTGGAGCGGATCGTGCCGTTGCATGGGGTTCCCATTTCGATCGTGTCGGATCGGGATCCGCGCTTCACTTCTGGATTCTGGAGGAGTTTCCAGCGAGCTCTTGGCACGGAGTTGGCATTTAGCTCGGCGTATCATCCACAGTCAGATGGTCAGTCTGAGAGGACCATTCAGACTTTGGAGGACATGCTGAGATCCTGCTGCCTGGAGTGGCAGGGGAGTTGGATTCATCACCTACCGTTGGTGGAGTTTGCCTATAACAACAGCTTTCATTCGAGCATCGGCATGGCTCCTTATGAGGCATTGTATGGGCGTCCTTGTCGGACTCCACTTGATTGGTTTGAGGTGGGTGAGCGTGTTTTGACGGGACCGGAATTGGTGCAGCAATGTGTGGATGTTGTGCACCTGGTTCGTCAGAACATGTTGGCGGCCCAGAGTCGGCAGAAGAGCTATGCTGACCGTAGGCGGCAGCCCCTCGAGTTCGCCGTGGGCGATCATGTGTTCTTGAGAGTTTCTCCGATGAAGGGGGTGATGCGTTTTGGACGGCGTGGGAAGCTGAGTCCCCGCTATATTGGTCCTTTCGCGATTGTGGAGCGCATCGGTGAGGTTGCTTACCGGTTGCAGTTACCCTCTGAGTTGGCGTCGGTGCATGACGTGTTCCACGTCTCTATGTTGCGGAAGTATATGCCCGATGACTCTCATGTGCTCGAGTTTTCCGTTTGGCCTGAGGTGACTCCAGATCTTTCTCTCCCAGAGTTTCCGATCCGCGTGGAGGATAGGCGAGAGCAGCGCCTGCGGAACAAGGTCATTCCCTTGGTCAAGGTCGTGTGGCAACGACACTCTGGTGGTGAGGCTTCGTGGGAACGTGAGGACGAGATGCGTCAGCAGTTCCCGTATCTGTTTGAGTGAGTCTTCCTCTTCTTTCCCCTTGGGTTGTTCTCAATTTCGAGGACGAAATTCCTTAAGGGGGGGAGGGCTGTAATATCCCGGACCTTTCGGATCCTTCTTCATGGGTCCCGGATCTGGTTTTCGGAGAGTCCGGCTCCGTTGTGTCCGAAATTTCGTTTCGGACATCTTTCGTGTTCGGATCGGCGCGATCCGGAGTCGTTTCGGAGGCCCGGAGGCGTTCCGTGGCTTTTTCCGCGCTGTGTTTTCCGATTTCCGGTGTGTGTTTCGGCTTTTTCTTCGGACGCTCGCTGCGGGCGAACCGGGCAGTTCCCCGAGGCACGAGTGGTACCGTTGCGATCGGTGCGTTCCGAGGATTCCGGAAATGTATTTTTCTAATTTTCGGTATTTTTCCGAAAAATCGGATTTTCTATATATTCCCATTTTCTTTTCTTTTCTTTTTTCTTCTTTTCTCTTTCTTCTTCTTCCTCCTTCCTCCTCCACCGTGTCTCCCTCCCTCTCCCTCTCTTCCTCCCGGTTGGCCACGGCGAGCTCCCCTCCGGCTGCAGACGGCGGCGGGGCGACGGCGCGGTGACGTGGGCGGCGGCGAGGCGATCGTGCGGGCATACGGCGAGCGTGGGAGGCGTGGAGAGGCGAGATTCTAGCGGCGTTCTTCGCGACTTCGAGCTCGGATCGGAGCGTTTCGTCGCGGACCGGAGGTAGGGTGACGTTCCTTAGCCTCATGTCTTCCTTCCCCGTGAGTTTCAGCTCGAGACGAGGTCGAGAGGGGTTTATTTTGAGCCGGGAAGGGTCGATCATGCCGCGGGGTGAGTTCGTCCGATCCATCGTTTTGAGCCCCGATTTCACGGTTTAAGGGCGTAGGAGCATGCTAGGGGGCTTGGGGGTTCTTCTCTCGCCATTTCCCCCTCCGTGGGGTTTGTTTTGAGGCCGATTGGGCGATTCCGGTGAGGTTCGCCATTTTCTCGCCGGTGAGCGATGTGCGGTCGAACCAGTGGCCGCACAACCCCTATGCGGTTCCGTTCGGACCGTTCATCGGCTCGGCGCGCTTTGGGTGAGGCTTGGCGCGCAGTGGGCTTGAGCGGTCTATCGTGGGACCGCATATCCTAATGTGCGGCCCCACAGCAACCGCCCAACCCCAAGGGTTTTGACCGTTGGTTGTGACCGTTGTGCAGTGCTCTGGGATGTGCGGCCAGGAGCTGACCGCATAACCCCTTGCACGGCCAGGTGCTGGCCGTACATCCCCTAGCGCTATGGTTGGATGTGCGGTCTGGCCCTGACCGCACAACACCTGAACGGCTAAGCCGTAGCCGCCCTTCCCCAAGTGCGGCTAAGGACTAACCGTCCAGGCTTTTTACCGTTGGGAGACGAGCGGCCAGGAGGTGACCGTTCCTCACCCACGTGCGGTCAAGAGTTGGCCGCACATCTGTTTGAACGGTCCTGTGTTGGCCGTTTATCCGTCGTTTGGACCCTGGGTGGAACGGTCCTGATATGACCGTTCTAATCCTTGTGCGGTCCCTGTGTGACCGCACATCCCTGAGCGGCCCAGTGTGGACCGTTCAAGGGCGGTGTGCGTCTGTTTCTTCTCCGACCGTGGCGCCGCTTGACGGAGCTAGTGCGTGGGGTGATTCCCACACGTTGTCGGACTCGGACGTCGTTTTCCGTTGACTCGAGAGTCTACTCCTTCAGTGACCCTCCACTAGTCGTAGCCCACCAGTACGAGGTGCTGGTCTCACCTGGGAGTGGTGTACGGGCACCCACCTGTCGAGACGGTTTGTGGGACCGGTTACCGTAGGCCCTCGTCCCATCAGAGTCCAGTGCAGGGGGAAAAACCGGTCAGAGGGCCAGACCTAGGACGCGTGGTCTGTGTGTGCACACGTGGTTGGGGGCGGTTGGACCCACGTCGACGGGCGTGACTGTAAATATCCCGGACCTTTCGGATCCTTCTTCATGGGTCCCGGATCTAGTTTTCGGAGCGTCCGGCTCCGTTGTGTCCGAAATTTCGTTTCGGACATCTTTCGTGTTCGGATCGGCGCGATCCGGAGTCGTTTCGGAGGCCCGGAGGCGTTCCGCGGCTTTTTCCGCGCGTGTTTTCCGATTTCCGGTGTGTGTTTCGGCTTTTTCTTCGGACGCTCGCTGCGGGCGAACCGGGCAGTTCCCCGAGGCACGAGTGGTACCGTTGCGATCGGTGCGTTCCGAGGATTCCGGAAATGTATTTTTCTAATTTTCGGTATTTTTCCGAAAAATCGGATTTTCTATATATTCCCATTTTCTTTTCTTTTCTTTTTCTTCTTTTCTCTTTTCTTCTTCTTCCTTCCTCTCTCTCCCTCACGCGACCGTGGCCGGCTCTCTCCCTCCTTCTCTCCCGTTCGACCGTGCCGACCCCCGTTCCGGCTGCAGACGGCGGCGGTGCGACGGCGCGAGGACGTGGGTGACGTGGTGGCGATCGTGCGGGCATACGGCGAGCGTGGGAGGCGTGGAGAGGCGAGATTCTAGCGGCGTTCTTCGCGACTTCGAGCTCGGATCGGAGCGTTTCGTCGCGGACCGGAGGTAGGGTGACGTTCCTTAGCCTCATGTCTTCCTTCCCCGTGAGTTTCAGCTCGAGACGAGGTCGAGAGGGGTTTATTTTGAGCCGGGAAGGGTCGATCATGCCGCGGGGTGAGTTCGTCCGATCCATCGTTTTGAGCCCCGATTTCACGGTTTAAGGGCGTAGGAGCATGCTAGGGGGCTTGGGGGTTCTTCTCTCGCCATTTCCCCCTCCGTGGGGTTTGTTTTGAGGCCGATTGGGCGATTCCGGTGAGGTTCGCCATTTTCTCGCCGGTGAGCGATGTGCGGTCGAACCAGTGGCCGCACAACCCCTATGCGGTTCCGTTCGGACCGTTCATCGGCTCGGCGCGCTTTGGGTGAGGCTTGGCGCGCAGTGGGCTTGAGCGGTCTATCGTGGGACCGCATATCCTAATGTGCGGCCCCACAGCTACCGCCCAACCCCAAGGGTTTTGACCGTTGGTTGTGACCGTTGTGCAGTGCTCTGGGATGTGCGGCCAGGAGCTGACCGCATAACCCCTTGCACGGCCAGGTGCTGGCCGTACATCCCCTAGCGCTATGGTTGGATGTGCGGTCTGGCCCTGACCGCACAACACCTGAACGGCTAAGCCGTAGCCGCCCTTCCCCAAGTGCGGCTAAGGACTAACCGTCCAGGCTTTTTACCGTTGGGAGACGAGCGGCCAGGAGGTGACCGTTCCTCACCCACGTGCGGTCAAGAGTTGGCCGCACATCTGTTTGAACGGTCCTGTGTTGGCCGTTTATCCGTCGTTTGGACCCTGGGTGGAACGGTCCTGATATGACCGTTCTAATCCTTGTGCGGTCCCTGTGTGACCGCACATCCCTGAGCGGCCCAGTGTGGACCGTTCAAGGGTACGGGTTGCGTCGGTGTGTCTCTCGTCGTACAGAGTGTACCGGGAGATGTTGTTGTCAGCTGGTCACCGTGCGTCGGTGTTGGTACAAGGAGCGTTCCTCGTACCTGCAGTTGCACCGTTGTTTTCCGAGACTTGAGAGTCTACTCCTTCTGTGACCCTCCACTAGTCGTAGCCTACTAGTACGCGTGTGCTAGTCGCACCAGGGAGTGGTGTACGGGCTGACCTTTAGAGACGGTTTGTGGACCGGTTACCGTTGGGCCCCACGTCTTGCAGCCAGAGTCCGGCTGAGGGGAAAACCGGTCAGAGGGCCAGACCAGGGACGCGCGGTCTGTGTGTGCACACGTGGTTGGGGGCGGTTGGACCCACGTCGACGGGCGTGACCCCAGCTAGTCACTTGTTGTAGTTACTTGTACGGTGTTTGCGCCTCGGGTAGGACCTACCATGTCAGGCGGTTCACCTGCGGTGCGGTGTAAGACGTCAGGGGACGCTACCGGCTGTGCTTCTAGTGGGTGGTACTCCTGTTGAGTACGGAGTGTCAGACTGTCAGTCGTGTGTTTCCGACCTTCGGGTTTTGACGGTTCGACCGTTGAGTTTCGGTCTTCTCGTACCGTGGCACGTGTGTCGGTTTGCGTGCCGTTAGGGTCTAGTTCTGTAGAGTACAGGGCTTTCCTTTCCGAGGTACCTTCCTACCGCTAGAGTAGTGGTTTCTCGTTTTTCGAGGTAGGGTTCGAGTGATCCCTACTGAGTCTTGTTCCGAGACTCATTCCCTGCGTGTTTTCACCGTGTTTCAGGTGAGGCGCCACCTTCGGGGAGCGTGTCAGGAGCGCAGCGGAAGCGTGGTGCGGGTGCCCAGAGGTAGTGCCAGAGGTCAGAGCCGGGGGATGCCCCGTGTAGCTGTACTTTTCTTTCTTGTCACTGTACTAGTCGTGGACTACTGTTGCTGTTGTTGTTATTTTATTGTGGACCATGTAAAATGTTAATTCATTTCCTGCTTAATATCATAACTGTTTAATTTCTGCAATTATTTGTGATGCTTGTGTAGTTTCCACACCATCCTTTTAACCCTTCCGAGTCTTCGGGCTCGTGGGTGGCGGTGCGAGTCTCGGGTTATCGGGCCTTCCCGGTAATCGGATTCTCGGGTCGTTACAGCTGGTATCAGAGCGCGGTTGTGGAATTACATGAGAATCATAGGTAATTGTAGTGGTCCACTAGTCCACAACGATGATGTACATGTGACGCTGGCATTGGGCACCGCGTGTTTTATTCTGACCTTCCGTTTCTGAGTTTTCTGTCTTGTGCTTAAGGAGCGAGGATGGCGCCGAGGAGGAGTTCTCGCTCTCAGCAGGGGCAGTCGGCTGGAGGCCAGGAGATCCAGCAGGGGGTCCAGAGGGACCAGGAGGAGCATAGCAGAGTTCCGGGAGCTACCGAGGCCGCGGATGCTGCGAGGGCTCCGGGGGCCGAGGGTTTTCTCCGTGGCATGTACCATCTCATGGCTCAGCAGTTCGGCGGAGAGGCCGGTGAGGGCTCGTCAGTCAGGGGTGGGCCAGGCCGAGCAGTGAGGGATTTCATGCAGTTTCATCCACCTTACTTTAGCGGCCAGGCAGACCCTGATGCGGCTCGTGATTGGCTTGATGAGATGGAGCGGGTGTTCAGTTCTGCGAAGAGTGCTGTCGAGGACAGAGTGGTGTTGGCCTACAACCAGTTGCAGGGTACGGCTCGGAGGTGGTGGTCTTCCGAGTGGAAGACGTCCTTTCAGCTTCGTCCGCTTGAGCAGATCGAGTGGGATGACTTTGTCAGTGCTTTCGAGCGTACGTACTGTCCAGATATTGTTGCTACGCAGCGGATGCGGGAGTTTCTGGAGCTGGTGCAGGGTGACATGTCCGTGTTGCAGTACAGGGCCCGATTTGTCGAGCTGGGTCGGTACGCACCTCATATCATGGAGCATGAGAGGGTGAGGACGACGCAGTTTGTGCAGGGCTTGAGGTTGGAGCTGAGGCACCATCTGATCGCGAATGGGGCCACTGATCTCGAGACGGCGTCTCGTGTTGCGATTTCCTTGGAGATGGATATGCAGAGGACTCGAGGACCGATCAGCCAGGGGCAGTCTGTGTCAGGTCGCAGCCAGCAGTCGGCTACTCAGCAGCAGGGTTTCTTTCAGTCTGCGTCGGGTGGTTCAGGAGTACCGGCATCGGCAGCTTCGGTGACAGGATCTGCGTCCTTTGGCACGAAGGTCAAAAAGTTCTTCAAGAAGGGGTTCGGCAAGAAGAAGTCCAAGGATCAGGGGCAGGCTTCATCGGGCAGTGTGCAGCAGCCGTTTCCTTTGCAGCGACAGGGATCGGTGGGTGGATCGCGAGGACCTTGTCCACGGTGTAGTGGGACCCACCCAGGCAGGCAGTGCACGGCGCCGATCATCTGTTTTCGGTGTGACCAGCCAGGGCACATGGCGCGCGACTGTCCTCAGAGGCCGCCGCAGCAGCAGGTTTCCCAGCAGCAGCAGCAGCAGGGACAGTATCCGCCGCTACCCAGGTCAGCTAGTGTGGGAGGCAGGCAGAGAGCTCGTGGCCAGATCACGCACTTGACCAGGGCAGAGGCAGTAGCGTCGCAGCTCGTGGAAGGTACCGTTCAGATTTTGGGTTGTGCGGCTCGGGTTTTATTTGATTCTGGCGCGTCTCATTCGTTCATTTCGGAGGATTTCGCGTCGAGCGTCGAGGAGCCGGTGACCCAGTTGTCCTGTGATTTGGCTGTGGAGTTGCCTTCGGGTGACTTTATGGTCACTCCGTATTGCTTCGACCAGGTTCCGGTGTGGATCGATGGGCGGAGTATGCCAGGCAGGTTGTATGCGTTGCAGCTTCGGGATTACGACGTGATTCTAGGCATGGATTGGCTCGAGACTCATGGAGCGGTGGTGGATTGTGGGATGAAGAGGGTCTACTTCCAACATCCGAGCAAGAGGACCTTCTATTTCCAAGGTATCCGTTCCGCCTCTTCTCGATTTCTTATCTCTGCTATTCGAGCCCGTCGATTGCTTGATTCAGGTTGTCAGGGTTTTCTCGCGTCTGTGGTTGTGTCTGACCGGATGGAGCCGAATGTCGAGGACATTGCGGTGGTGTGCGAGTTTCCCGATGTTTTTCCTGAGGAGTTGCCTGGATTACCTCCCCAGCGGGAGATCGATTTCGTGATCGAGGTTGTACCTGGTACGGGACCTTTGGCGAAGGCTCCCTACCGTATGGCCCCCGCTGAGTTGAGGGAGTTGAGGGCGCAGTTGCAGGAACTGTTGGCCAAGGGGTACATTCGTCCGAGCTTTTCCCCTTGGGGTGCGCCCGTGTTGTTCGTGAAGAAGAAGGACGGTAGTCTGCGGCTGTGCATTGACTATCGGCAGCTGAATGAAGTGACCATTAAGAACAAGTATCCGTTGCCGCGGATTGATGATTTGTTCGACCAGCTGCAGTCTGCGCGAGTGTTCTCGCGGATTGATTTGCGGTCCGGTTACTATCAGCTGAGAATTCGCGAGTCCGATGTGGAGAAGACTGCGTTCAGTACGAGGTACGGGCATTATGAGTTTCTGGTGATGCCGTTTGGGCTCACCAATGCCCCAGCAGCCTTCATGGACTTGATGCAGAGGGTGTTCCACCCGTATTTGGACCAGTTCGTGGTCATTTTCGTGGATGACATCCTTGTTTATTCGCGGTCTGCTGAGGAGCATGCGTACCATTTGGGTGTGGTGCTGCAGACGTTGCGAGATCACCAGTTGTATGCGAAGCTCAGCAAGTGCGAGTTTTGGCTCAGCGAGGTGCACTTTCTGGGGCACGTGATTTCTGGTGATGGCATTTCCGTGGATCCCGCCAAGGTCGAGGCTGTGATGCAATGGCCGAGGCCGAGGTCGGTGACGGAGATCCGGAGTTTCTTGGGGCTTGCGGGTTATTATCGCCGGTTTATCCAGGATTTTTCCCGCATTGCGACCCCGATGACGAGGCTCACGCGGAAGGATGTGCCTTTCGTCTGGTCCGAGGAGTGTGAGCAGAGCTTTAGGGAACTGAAGAGATTGCTCACCTCGGCTCCGGTGTTGGTTTTGCCTTCTGGATCGGGAGGTTTTGTGGTGTGTACAGATGCTTCCGGCGTCGGATTGGGTGCTGTTCTGATGCAGCATGGTAGAGTGGTGGCTTATGCATCTCGGCAGCTAAAGCCCCATGAGGAGAACTACCCTACCCATGACCTTGAGTTGGCGGCAGTGATCTTCGCGCTGAAGATCTGGAGGCATTATCTGTACGGTGAGAAGTTCGAGGTGTTCACTGACCATCAGAGTTTGAGGTATGTGTTCTCGCAGAGAGATCTGAACCTCAGACAGAGGCGTTGGATGGAGTTCATGAAGGACTATGACTTCACCCTGTCTTATCAGCCGGGCAGGATGAATGTCGTCGCCGATGCCTTGAGTAGGAAGGTCGTGATCAGTACCTTGATGCTGAGGAAGTGGAGGCTCTGGGAACAGGTGCCCGAAGTATCTTTCAGGCTCAAGATTCCCCAGGAGCCAGGGTTGGCAGTGCTTGCGAGTCTGACTGTCACTCCTGCTATTCGTCGTCAGGTGACAGAGGCTCAGCATGCGGACCCTGAGTTGCCCCGGATTCTTGCGATGGCTGATGTGGAGCTCGGCGAGGACGGTGCTGCGAGGTTTCGTGGCAGGCTGTACGTCCCAGCGGAGGAGCAGGTTCGTCGTGCGGTGTTACGCGAGGCTCATGGGAGCAGGTACACTGTGCACCCGGGTGCGACGAAGATGTATCGGAACTTGCGGAGGCAGTTCTGGTGGCCTGGCATGAAGAGAGATGTGGCCGAGTTTGTGGCCAGGTGCCTGATCTGTCAGCAGGTGAAGGCGGAGCATCAGCGACCAGGCGGTACTCTCCAGCCCTTGGATGTTCCTGCTTGGAAGTGGGACCATGTGACCACGGATTTTGTGGTGGGGTTGCCCAGAACCCCGACTGGGCAGGACAGTATTTGGTTGCTGGTGGATCGGCTGACGAAGGTGACGCGGTTGCTACCGGTCAAAGTCAGCTGGAGCGTGCCTAAGTTGGCTCGTCTTTATGTGGAGCGGATCGTGCCGTTGCATGGGGTTCCCATTTCGATCGTGTCGGATCGGGATCCGCGCTTCACTTCTGGATTCTGGAGGAGT
Source organism: Amorphophallus konjac (assembly GCA_022559845.1). Classification (NCBI taxonomy): domain Eukaryota; kingdom Viridiplantae; phylum Streptophyta; class Magnoliopsida; order Alismatales; family Araceae; genus Amorphophallus; species Amorphophallus konjac. The sequence continues at coordinate 15,463 of JAHNEJ010000447.1, read as the reverse complement.
TTCCAGCGAGCTCTTGGCACGGAGTTGGCATTTAGCTCGGCGTATCATCCACAGTCAGATGGTCAGTCTGAGAGGACCATTCAGACTTTGGAGGACATGCTGAGATCCTGCTGCCTGGAGTGGCAGGGGAGTTGGATTCATCACCTACCGTTAGTGGAGTTTGCCTATAACAACAGCTTTCATTCGAGCATCGGCATGGCTCCTTATGAGGCATTGTATGGGCGTCCTTGTCGGACTCCACTTGATTGGTTTGAGGTGGGTGAGCGTGTTTTGACGGGACCGGAATTGGTGCAGCAATGTGTGGATGTTGTGCACCTGGTTCGTCAGAACATGTTGGCGGCCCAGAGTCGGCAGAAGAGCTATGCTGACCGTAGGCGGCAGCCCCTCGAGTTCGCCGTGGGCGATCATGTGTTCTTGAGAGTTTCTCCGATGAAGGGGGTGATGCGGTTTGGACGGCGTGGGAAGCTGAGTCCCCGCTATATTGGTCCTTTCGCGATTGTGGAGCGCATCGGTGAGGTTGCTTACCGGTTGCAGTTACCCTCTGAGTTGGCGTCGGTGCATGACGTGTTCCACGTCTCTATGTTGCGGAAGTATATGCCCGATGACTCTCATGTGCTCGAGTTTTCCGTTTGGCCTGAGGTGACTCCAGATCTTTCTCTCCCAGAGTTTCCGATCCGCGTGGAGGATAGGCGAGAGCAGCGCCTGCGGAACAAGGTTATTCCCTTGGTCAAGGTCGTGTGGCAACGACACTCTGGTGGTGAGGCTTCGTGGGAACGTGAGGACGAGATGCGTCAGCAGTTCCCGTATCTGTTTGAGTGAGTCTTCCTCTTCTTTCCCCTTGGGTTGTTCTCAATTTCGAGGACGAAATTCCTTAAGGGGGGAGGGCTGTAATATCCCGGACCTTTCGGATCCTTCTTCATGGGTCCCGGATCTAGTTTTCGGAGTGTCCGGCTCCGTTGTGTCCGAAATTTCGTTTCGGACATCTTTCGTGTTCGGATCGGCGCGATCCGGAGTCGTTTCGGAGGCCCGGAGGCGTTCCGCGGCTTTTTCCGCGCGTGTTTTCCGATTTCCGGTGTGTGTTTCGGCTTTTTCTTCGGACGCTCGCTGCGGGCGAACCGGGCAGTTCCCCGAGGCACGAGTGGTACCGTTGCGATCGGTGCGTTCCGAGGATTCCGGAAATGTATTTTTCTAATTTTCGGTATTTTTCCGAAAAATCGGATTTTCTATATATTCCCATTTTCTTTTCTTTTCTTTTTCTTCTTTTCTCTTTTCTTCTTCTTCCTTCCTCTCTCTCCCTCACGCGACCGTGGCCGGCTCTCTCCCTCCTTCTCTCCCGTTCGACCGTGCCGACCCCCGTTCCGGCTGCAGACGGCGGCGGTGCGACGGCGCGAGGACGTGGGTGACGTGGTGGCGATCGTGCGGGCATACGGCGAGCGTGGGAGGCGTGGAGAGGCGAGATTCTAGCGGCGTTCTTCGCGACTTCGAGCTCGGATCGGAGCGTTTCGTCGCGGACCGGAGGTAGGGTGACGTTCCTTAGCCTCATGTCTTCCTTCCCCGTGAGTTTCAGCTCGAGACGAGGTCGAGAGGGGTTTATTTTGAGCCGGGAAGGGTCGATCATGCCGCGGGGTGAGTTCGTCCGATCCATCGTTTTGAGCCCCGATTTCACGGTTTAAGGGCGTAGGAGCATGCTAGGGGGCTTGGGGGTTCTTCTCTCGCCATTTCCCCCTCCGTGGGGTTTGTTTTGAGGCCGATTGGGCGATTCCGGTGAGGTTCGCCATTTTCTCGCCGGTGAGCGATGTGCGGTCGAACCAGTGGCCGCACAACCCCTATGCGGTTCCGTTCGGACCGTTCATCGGCTCGGCGCGCTTTGGGTGAGGCTTGGCGCGCAGTGGGCTTGAGCGGTCTATCGTGGGACCGCATATCCTAATGTGCGGCCCCACAGCTACCGCCCAACCCCAAGGGTTTTGACCGTTGGTTGTGACCGTTGTGCAGTGCTCTGGGATGTGCGGCCAGGAGCTGACCGCATAACCCCTTGCACGGCCAGGTGCTGGCCGTACATCCCCTAGCGCTATGGTTGGATGTGCGGTCTGGCCCTGACCGCACAACACCTGAACGGCTAAGCCGTAGCCGCCCTTCCCCAAGTGCGGCTAAGGACTAACCGTCCAGGCTTTTTACCGTTGGGAGACGAGCGGCCAGTAGGTGACCGTTCCTCACCCACGTGCGGTCAAGAGTTGGCCGCACATCTGTTTGAACGGTCCTGTGTTGGCCGTTTATCCGTCGTTTGGACCCTGGGTGGAACGGTCCTGATATGACCGTTCTAATCCTTGTGCGGTCCCTGTGTGACCGCACATCCCTGAGCGGCCCAGTGTGGACCGTTCAAGGGTACGGGTTGCGTCGGTGTGTCTCTCGTCGTACAGAGTGTACCGGGAGATGTTGTTGTCAGCTGGTCACCGTGCGTCGGTGTTGGTACAAGGAGCGTTCCTCGTACCTGCAGTTGCACCGTTGTTTTCCGAGACTTGAGAGTCTACTCCTTCTGTGACCCTCCACTAGTCGTAGCCTACTAGTACGCGTGTGCTAGTCGCACCAGGGAGTGGTGTACGGGCTGACCTTTAGAGACGGTTTGTGGACCGGTTACCGTTGGGCCCCACGTCTTGCAGCCAGAGTCCGGCTGAGGGGAAAACCGGTCAGAGGGCCAGACCAGGGACGCGCGGTCTGTGTGTGCACACGTGGTTGGGGGCGGTTGGACCCACGTCGACGGGCGTGACCCCAGCTAGTCACTTGTTGTAGTTACTTGTACGGTGTTTGCGCCTCGGGTAGGACCTACCATGTCAGGCGGTTCACCTGCGGTGCGGTGTAAGACGTCAGGGGACGCTACCGGCTGTGCTTCTAGTGGGTGGTACTCCTGTTGAGTACGGAGTGTCAGACTGTCAGTCGTGTGTTTCCGACCTTCGGGTTTTGACGGTTCGACCGTTGAGTTTCGGTCTTCTCGTACCGTGGCACGTGTGTCGGTTTGCGTGCCGTTAGGGTCTAGTTCTGTAGAGTACAGGGCTTTCCTTTCCGAGGTACCTTTCTACCGCTAGAGTAGTGGTTTCTCGTTTTTCGAGGTAGGGTTCGAGTGATCCCTACTGAGTCTTGTTCCGAGACTCATTCCCTGCGTGTTTTCACCGTGTTTCAGGTGAGGCGCCACCTTCGGGGAGCGTGTCAGGAGCGCAGCGGAAGCGTGGTGCGGGTGCCCAGAGGTAGTGCCAGAGGTCAGAGCCGGGGGATGCCCCGTGTAGCTGTACTTTTCTTTCTTGTCACTGTACTAGTCGTGGACTACTGTTGCTGTTGTTGTTATTTTATTGTGGACCATGTAAAATGTTAATTCATTTCCTGCTTAATATCATAACTGTTTAATTTCTGCAATTATTTGTGATGCTTGTGTAGTTTCCACACCATCCTTTTAACCCTTCCGAGTCTTCGGGCTCGTGGGTGGCGGTGCGAGTCTCGGGTTATCGGGCCTTCCCGGTAATCGGATTCTCGGGTCGTTACAGTGACCCTAGCTAGTCACTTGTTTGTGGTTACTTGTACGGTGTGTGCGCCTCGGGTAGGACCTACCACGTCAGGCGGTTCACCTGCGGTGCGGTGTCAGACGTCAGGGGACGCTACCGGCTGTGCTTCTAGTGGGTGGTACTCCTGTCGAGTACAGAGTGACAGACTGTCAGTCGTGTGTTTCCCACCTTCGGGTTTTGACGGTTCGATCGTTGGTTTCAGTCTTCTCGTACCGTGGCACGTGTCGGTTTGCGTGCCGTAGGGTCTAGTTCTGTAGAGTACAGGGCTTTCCTTTCCGAGGTACTTTCCTACCGCTAGTGTAGTGGTTTCTCGTTTTTCGAGGTAGGGTTCGAGTGATCCCTACTGAGTCTTGTTCCGAGACTCATTCCTGCGTGTTTTCACCGTGTTTCAGGTGAGACGCCACCTTCGGGGAGCGTGTCGGGAGCGCAGCGGAAGCGTGGTGCGGGTGCCCAGAGGTAGTGCAGAGGTCAGAGCCGGGGGATGCCCCGTGTAGCTTGTACTTTTCTTTCTTGTCACTGTATAGTCGTGGACTACTGTTGCTGTTGTTGTTATTTTATTGTGGACCATGTAAAATGTTAATTCATTTCCTGCTTAATATCATAACTGTTTAATTTCTGCAATTATTTGTGATGCTTGTGTAGTTTCCACACCATCCTTTTAACCCTTCCGAGTCTTCGGGCTCGTGGGTGGCGGTGCGAGTCTCGGGTTATCGGGCCTTCCCGGTAATCGGATTCTCGGGTCGTTACAGCATGTCACCCAAATTCCAGCAGCCTTAGGGTGAGTACACTTTAAAGAGAGATAGAAGTACATAGGAATTTTAACAGAGAGAGAAATGAGGTTCGCAGATCCTAATTAATTACATTAACCAAGTCCATGATCACTTGCCAACCATTCATGTAAAAAATCAATCAAGGGTTATTTCTGAAAATAATCCTTACTTTTGGATTTTAAAAATGAGATGTGCAAACAAAATAGGCTAGCTTTGTTTAATTTTAAAAATCGAAGTTGGATTAACTAAAATTAAACACTTAAGAAAACCAATACAAGGTAAATAAAGCAACTCATGTAAAGAACCATCATTTCTAACAGGGACATGCATATTTGAATCTAATTCAAATAAGTCAAATAATTGAGATAATTATTTAAATTTAATTATCTAATAATCAAATTTAAAATAAAAATTTGAACATGACAATTATTTTAATTTTAATTTAAACTAATTATCTAATAATTTTGTTTGAAAGTAAATTTAAATAATGTAATTATCCTCAATTATCATTTTTCTAAAATTTAAAATTTGAATTTAACAAGTATCTAATAATTAAAAATTCAAATATTTGAAATTTTATACAAATAATCTTCAATGAAATTTAAATTCTAAATTTACTAATTATCTAATAATTAAAAATTCAAAGATTAAATTTCATAGAATTACCTTCAATTATTAACCTCTATATCTCATAGTAAATAATAATTATCTTACATCATTAAATTCAAAAGTTAAAATAAAATTTAACATTTGAATTTTCTATTGAGATAAAATAATTAATATTTAATATAATAGTTAAGATTAATTTATTGTGCATTTCTATATATATATATATTGCATATATATATATATATATATACTAGCATAAATAAATTAATAAAGCAACTTTTTTTAAATAAAAAAAAATCATCCGTCGACACCCAAGGGACGCGTGGGCGGGCGCGCCGCCACGCAGGCGGGCGCACTGCGCCCGAGCGGCGCAGTGCGCCCAACGGATTAAATTTTTTTTAAATAAAAAATTGCTCCAGAGATGCCCAGCATCCTGGAAGAACAGAGATGCCCAGCATCTCCTTCTACGAATAACAATTGAAGATTTTAGATTGCCCCTAAAACATGGTTCTAAACGGCGCTAATACATCGACAAGAGCGGTAACCTGGCTCTGATACCACTGCAAGGTTCCACACAGCACAGTTCGGGCAACGCAGCGGATAACAAAAATTTATTTACCCGAACCTGACTTGATGGAATCCTAGATCTTCGCTCTAATCGATGCATTAATTACCCAACCCCTAACTACGGGTTGTAGATTTCACCTTGCGCGGACGACGCTGTCAGCAGTGCCCGATGCAGAATTTCACGAACACCGAGCCGTACAGAAGTACGACCTCTAGAGCAGATCCACACGGATCCTTGCGCAGCGACGGTATCCTCCCATCACGATCTTCCCCAAGCCTTCCCTTCTAGAGAGAGAAAGGACTTCTAGAGAGAGAGAGCAAGAGGGAGGAAAGGGGGGAGAGAAATCTCTCTTCCCTTACTGTTAGTGCTTGCTTAAGTCAAGAGGAAGAGAGATCTCGTAAGTATCATCTGGTTTGCCAAACCGAGACGAGACGGGCCGAACCGCCCGTCCCGTCCACAGACCGGGACGACCGGTCTGTGGGACGCAACCGGGACGCTTTATATATTAAATATTTTATTTTAAATTTAAAATGCTTAATAGGTAAGTTGGCTAAGTGATTTTGTTCGTTCCCGGGCGGTTTGAGTTCGAAACTGGTGGTGCCATGTTGTGTTTGATTTTTTTTTTTGTTTTTTTAACGGAAAAAGTTAAAACGAATGGGATTTTGCAAGATTCGAACATAGGACCTCTCGGATATAAGCGCTCAAGTCACTTAACCAACTGAGGTAAGAATTTTATTCTATTATTTTACATATATTATATATATTATAATTATATCTTACGAGATGGAGCGAGACGATCGGGACAATAGCATACCATACCGTCCCAGCAAAAAATCGGGACGGCCGGTACGACCGAGACGGCAAATCCTGAGTATCATATACATAGATTTAGGACCTTTTCAAAAGAGCCCATAAGGATAAAAATTGTATATATGACCTTTCTATTATTATACATATGTATGAGGCCCCCCTTTTGTACTCCTTCCCAAAAGGAATTCAAGGGAATTGATATATATCTTGTACAACAATAATCGTCACCCAAGAATCCATTGTGTGTGATCCTCTAGGCTCATAGTCACTCTAGTTTAAGGCCCATTAACTTCTAATTCCCAATTAGAAGTAAATTAAACTTATTCTTTGCTTCTACTATAGCCGAATAATAGTTCAATTTATTCCGAACCTTTGATCACGTTGGGTCAAGCAAATCCGGTGATCCTAGAGGACGCCGGGTTTAAACCACATGTCTGGTACCTGTAAGTTTACAGTTACCGCATCGCTATAATCCCTCGCTCCTTCTATGAGTCTGATTCGATCGAGGGATGATTTCTGTCAAACCCCATGATCGTGCCATTTGACCATGACCTCTTAAAGTGTATGACGTCCGTTCTAAATGAACTCACACGACCCTGGCCAGGAATTTAATGGAGCGTCAGTGTCATGACCCATCAACTGTCTGATATATACCCGACAGTGAGCGATCCCCTCTTGACCATTGATGATCTTCACACGTATCCTGAAATGGTTAATGACTCGGCAATTCGTGACTTATGGTTAAAGTCACTTAGCCAAGTAATTAAACCATTCCAATCCTCGTGTAAGATCCGATCAATGTCTCAGGTCAAAGGACCAACGATGCTACTGAGACAGTTGGATCTTCAGTTGACATTAGGTATAATCAACCATCTGAAGATCCAATAGCGGATTAGTTCAGTGTACATTTTCCAATGACATACACCTACACATATGTGTTGGTGCCCCGCACCAATGACCATGAGACTGGTCAATCACACATCATGTGTACTAGTTTAATAGGTAATCAAAGTCTCCGAGTGATTACCTCCAACCATGAACAGTTTAAGGTATGTGTCCATGTAAAGTCATCTCATGATCGAGATCTCACTCGAGTTGACTTTACAACAACATATCTTAGGGACATCGTAAAGTAATACACAATCACATATTTACGCTCAAATACCACTTTATTGATAATAAACAAGATCGTACATATATCGGGTCTACCCAACCCTAAATTAACCTGTAGCACACCAATACTAACACTTACTCCCGCTCTGCCCCCTTAGGGTCTAAATGGCTTATGGGCCACAGCCCGTCGAAGATTTAATACTCTCCCTTGTGTTTCAAGAGTCCTAGAGCTCCTCCGTCGCAGAAACAAGAACAGGAAGGTTCAAGGCTCACCTTTTTAACTTTCCCCTGATGGCAACAAAGCGTTGTGGACACCAAAAAAAAAAGAAAAGCGTGAAAAAGGAAGAGAATGCCCAAACTTAGGGGCCCAATTGAAGCAAAGAGGGCCCAATGGAATGGGCCAAGGAGATAAAAGGGAAAAGGGATTTTCAAAAAAAAGGAAAAGATCCCACGAATTTATGTTCCGTAACATCCCGCGGGTTGGCTTACCCATAGCCATGACGCCGGGTTGCTAACCACCGGAATCCCTCTAAGTTTTCTTTCTTTACGATGATTTCTATGCATCCTCAAATCCCATTTCGGTGTTTGACTGACTCCACCACCATGATACCGAGGGGATGAGACATATGGGGCTCGCCCCGGACTAAGTATTCTCATAAACCTCTCCTTACTGTCTTGATTTTCCACAATTTCTTTTCCCCAGAGTTTCGATTACTCTTAGATCCCCGGGGGATCATTCCCTTATAATGTAGACCCCGAGTGATCCCTCATTTAAAGGGTAAACATCAAAAGCCGCGTGGTTCGGCAATACTTCAAGATCACATCCCGGAGGATTATGACGCACCCCGGTCATTGGGATCCCTAGTAGACTCATCCTCGAGATTTTTCCACGACCGATGTGGGTTAACGGTGTTGCCATTTCCATGCGCACCTTACTATTTTGGGGCCATCTCGCAATTTTTTCCGTAGATGTGTACCCGTTTTAACCCCCCCCCCCCGAACCTCCGAGACAAGGGGAGATTGTTGTCAGATTTTCGCCAGAACAATGATGTATGGAACAATGACGAACGGGCCAAATTGAAGAATTCCTCTAACGGATGGACCAAACAAAATACCATGAACGTGGCAATTGAATTTTAAAAAAAAAAAGCCAAGATGCAACAAGACATGTCGTCGTTGGCATCAAACAAAACCAAAAAAAAAAAAAGGAGCAGTGAGGGCTTTAATCTAGAAGAGCTGAGGAAGCCACAAGGCAACAGAGAGAAGCTGGGGAGGCAGTTACTAAGCTTACCTTGCAATTGAATGACAAGATTGAGCAGATAATGTCATAGGATGGACTAACATCAGAGTTGGCTCATCTCGGGCTACAAGTATCTAATTTTGAGTCCCAACATTCTGGATTGCAGCATTAATTGTTGCACCGTGAGGACCCCCAAAGGAATTCAGACATCGCAAGCTTGTCCCTTCGTGACAAATTTGCTGACCTATAAAATGAACATGACAGCCTGAAGGAGGCCCTAAAACGTAAACATGATGAACTGCATGTTGAGAGGTGCTTTAGAAATGAAATGGAGGGTAAAGCAACAAATCTTGCATTGCATGAGCTGAATGAAAGTCTGAGTATCTGTCATGCTTGAATGAACAGATATCAGAATTAGCCTGTCTCAGGCAGAAGGTGCTGGACATACAATCAGAAAAGTCTACTGTGGAACAACTTTTACTGGACAGCAAGGAATGCAGAAGAGAACTAGATGCTCAAGACATCAATGTTTAACTCTCAAGTTGCCAGTTTACATGCTGAATTGAACAAAGCAAGGGAAGGTTTGGGATGCACATGTCATTAATTGCACCCAGAGAAGGAGACTAGGGAGAAACTAGAGGCAGGAGTATCAACTTTTGCACCTCTTTTGAACGAAAAACAGGAGCAGCTGATTATATTTTGATGAACAGAAAGTTGAACTGCCCCGCCTTAGGCAACAAATATTGGATCTTAATCAGAGAAGTCTGTTGCAAAGAATCCTTTGTTGAGCAGCAAAAAAAATTGGTGAGCAAGGCACTCAAATATCAACCCTCCGTTCCCAGGTTATCAGTCTATACGTGGAGATAAGCAACTCAAGAAAAAATAAAATAAAATCCACTGAGAAGGAATTGCAATCGGAAAGGGACATGAGGATAAGATTGGAAGCAACAGTCTCAGACCTTACATCTATGTTGAATAAAAAAAGGGGGCAGCCTGCATCCTTGGATAAAAAAATGAATAAAAAAGATATATATGTATACTCCTGCATGGGCCACCCCTGTGCAGCCACCTGCACAGGGTCGACCCCCCCTTTATGGCTTGCACAACTTCTCTGTTCAGCCCGGCAGGGCTCCTATTGCCTATTGCTGGGACACTCGGTCGACCGACCGAAATGCCCTATATATATATATATATATATATATATATATATATAAGAGAAGCAAACAACAGGAACACACGCAAACTGCATGCATATTCTGCTGAAATCACATACACACACACCCTTGCACGCATGAATTCCCCATAAAAATTTTCACATGCACCTCAACTCCATATCCTGAAGTATTCATAATTCCCATTGTAGTTCCATGTGTTGGGGAGCTGTAAGAAATATACTAGGCACAAATATGTGTAGTCGGAGAAATCAACACTGAAATAAATTCTATCCGCACACCTTCGACGGATCTGTGCAACCACAATATTTTCTACGGCATCCACACGCATGCGTATCCGAGTTGAAAAATACCAAATCAACACAAGAACAATCACACACAAAAATGCACCGGATTTTTAACGTGGAAAACCCTCCCTCGACATGGAGAGGGAAAAAACCACGGGGCAAACCGACAATGATCCACTATGTAGAAATAGTCGTACACGGTTTTCTTCTCTCAAGATTTGCCCAAATCTTGAGGTATACACATAAGAGGATGGAAAGATACGGGATTACCTCACCGGGATAAACCCCCAAAATGAGAGAACAAAATACCCGAGCTCACCGGGTTAATCTCTTTCTCCCCTTTCTTCTTCTTCTCTTCTTCCTCTTCTCTTCCTCTTTCTCTCTTTCCCGCAAGAACACCGCTGCCTGAAGAGGATAGCCGCCTGCTGCCGTTTTTGTGCTGCTACTGCCGTTTTGTGTTTCCCTGTGGTTATACATTTTGGTGGTCTCGGATGTGTAGGGTAAAGGAAAAGGGGGGTATGTTTACCCCCCCCCTTAACACTAACATGAGCCCACGAAGGGGCTGGACCGCACAACAATCTCCCCATCCAGCCCATAGTGGGAGGTAACACTGAGATGACTCCTCACCGGGAAGTCCATGCCAACCAGTTGCCGACATAACTCTAGCTTCTCTCTGGGAACCACCTTTGTCATCATATCAGAAGGATTTTATCTGTATGAATTCTTCTTCAGCTTCATCTGTTGTTGCTCTATAGCATCTCGCAACCAATGGTATCTCACATCAATGTGCTTTGTACGGGAGTGATATGTGGAGTTTTTGCTCAAGTCCATAGCACTCTGGCTGTCACAAAAAATCACATACTCTTCTTGCTTCAAACCCAATTCCTGCAAAAATCTTTTTCAGCCAAAGTATTTCTTTCCCTGCTTCAGTTGCTGCAATATACTCTGCCTCAGTATAGATAAAGTAACACAATTTTGCAATTTGACTGCCAGGACACAGCTCCCCCTGCAAAAGTAAATAAGCACCCTGAGGTTGATTTTCTGTGATCAAGATCACCTGCCATATCAGCATCTGTAAAGCCTTCTAAACTGGTTCTAACTCCCAAATGTCAAACACACTCTAGAGCTACCTCTCAAGTATCTGAAGATCCACTTCACTGCTTCCCAGTGCTCTTTCTCTGGATTAGAAAGGAATCTACTCACTACACCAACTGCATGTGCAATGTCAGGCCTGGTGCAGACCATGGCATACATCACACTCCCAAACTGCTGAGGAGTAAGGAATGCTCTCCATCTCTCTCATATCTTCGTAGAAGAAGGACATGATCTTCTTACTGAGCTTAAAATGAGCTGCTAATGAGTACTCACAGACTTGGCATTTTTCATATTGACCTGTCAAGCACCCGTTCAATATAATTTCTTGTGACAACCATAATTTTTTGATTTCCTGTCACGAAAGATATCCATGCCCAATATTCTGCATGCTGGTCCCAAGTCTTTCATGTCAAAGGACTTTGACAAATCTGCTTTCAATTTATCAATCTCTTGAGTATCCTGACCAACAATCAACATATCATCAACATAAAGCAAAAGGATAATGAAGTTCACATCTGATAATTTTCTAAAGTAAACACATGCATCTGCAGCTATCCTCTGGTACTCATGGCTCACCATAAATGAGTCAAATTTCTTGTACCACTGTCTAGGTGCCTGCTTTAATCCATACAAGCTTTTCTTCAACCTACATACCATGTGTTCCTTACCTTTCACTTCAAAACCTTCTGGTTGTACCATATAGATCTCTTCCTCTAAATCACCGTGAAGGAAGGCAGTCTTCACGTCCATCTGCTCAAGCTCCAAGTCTAAGCTTGCAACCAAGGCTAGAACCACCCTGATAGAAGTCATTTTCACAACAGGAGAAAATATTTCATCAAAATCAATTCCCTATTTTTGTGCAAAACCTTTCACTACAATCTAGCTTTATACTTCAAGTACTTGATTGCCATCCTTTTTCAGCTTGAAAACCCACTTGTTCTTCAATGCTTTTCTGCCTTTAGGAAGGTCCACCACTCATAAGTATTATTAGCTTAAGTGAATTCATCTCGCTCTGCATGGCTTTGAACACTTATCTTTGTCTTTATGAGATTGCACCTCCTCAAAGCTTTCTGGCTCCCCCTCCTCAGTAAGCACATATACTGAGAGGGAGGATATTTTGATGATGGATGTAGCGCTCTGGAAGACCTCCTGATCTCTAACTCTTGATGCTCCCCCTGCTCAGAAACCTCCTGCTCTGTGTAACGACCCGAGAATCCGATTACCGGAAGGCCCGATAACCCGAGACTCGTACCGCCACCCACGAGTCCGAAGACTCGGAAGGGTTAAAAGGATGGTGTGGAAACTACACAAGTATCACAAATAATTGCAGAAATTAAACAGGAAATAAATTAACAATTTACATGGTCCCCAATAAAGAACAATAATAACAGCAGTCCACGACTAGTACAGTGACAAGAAAGAAAAGTACAGCTACACGGGACATCCCCCGGCTCTGACCTGGCACTACCTCTGGGCACCCGCACCACGCTGCGCTCCAGACGCGCTCCCCGAAGGTGGCGCCTCACCTGAAACACGGTGAAAACACGCAGGGAATGAGTCTCAGAACAAGACTCAGTAGGGATCACTCGAACCCTACCTCGAAAAACGAGAAACCACTACTCTACTAGCGGTAGGAAGTACCTCGGAAAGGAAAGCCCTGTACTCTACAGAACTAGACCCTACGGCACGCAAACCGACACACGTGCCACGGTACGAGAAGACCGAAACTCAACGGTCGAACCGAAAACCCGAAGGTCGGAAACACACGACTGACAGTCTAACACTCCGTACTCGACAGGAGTACCACCCACTAGAAGCACAGAGCCGGTAGCGTCCCCTGACGTCTTACACCGCACCGCAGGTGAACCGCCTGACGTGGTAGGTCCTACCGAGGCGCAAACACCGTACAAGTAACCACAAACAAGTAACTCTAGCTGGGGTCACGCCCGTCGACGTGGGTCCAACCGCCCCCAACCACGTGTGCTCACACAGACCACGCGTCCTAGGTCTGGCCCTCTGACCGGTTTTCCCCCGCAGCCGGACTCTGGCTACGACGAGGGGCCTACGGTAACCGGTCCACAAACCATCTCGAAAGGTGGGTGCCCGTACACCACTCCCAGGTTAGACCAGCACCTCGTACTGTGGGCTACGACTATGGAGGGTCACTGAAGGAGTAGACTCTCGAGTCACGGAAAACAACGTCCGAAAACCGACAACGTGTGGGAATCACCCCACGCACCAGCCCCGTCGCATGGTGACCATGGTCGGAAAAGAAACAGACGCATTGCCACGGTCAAACGCCTGACCGAGGCGAACGGGACTTCCGGACACCAAAAACACGGTCACGGAACTCCACGGGTGCCCGGGACGCACACACGGCCCAAGGGGAACACCCAACAACGAACCAAATCGCGCTAGGGCCACCTAGCGCGACAGGGCATGTCGCGCTAGGGTCCCCTAGCCAACAAGGGTTGTCGCGCTATGGCCCCATAGCGCGACACGGACCATCGCGCTAGGGATACCTAGCGCGACAGGGACCATCGCGCTAGGTCCTCCTAGCGCGACAATGATGATCGCTCTAGGGCCCATAGCGCGACACGAACCGCCAAACTGTTCATCTTCTCCGATGAACGCGCTCGGTCGGGGCAGCGCGACCTCCAAGAACGCGCTACTGGAGGTATACGCGTTCTCAGTCCGCGGCCGAAAACGGTAAGAACGCCCAAAAATTCTAACCACGCCCCCATACCTCCATAGGAGAGGGGAACAAAGGGGAGGACCCTGGGGACCCCTAGCATGATTCTAGGCCTCAAAACACGAATCCATGCATTGAATCCATAGATCGGGCAGCTCTCCCCAAATCATGGAAAAAACCCAAAAACGCTCAAATGATCCCTCTCGGCCTCCCCGCGCCTATAAATCACGGAAAAGAACGGCATGAGCTAAGGAACGTCACCCTACCTCGATGGAGCGAATGCTCCGCCGGATCAATCACGATCACGAAGAATGCTCGAAGCTTCACGAACTCCCCACGCTTCCCACGCTCGCCGCACGCCCACAGAGATCGCCTCACCGTCGCCCACGCGTCCGCGCCGTCGCCCCGCCGCCGTCCGTAGCCGGAGAGGGGCTCGCCACGTCCGAATGGGAGAGAGGAGAGAGAGGGGGCTCACGGTCGCGAGAGAGAGGGAGAGGAAGAAGAAAGAGAAAAGGGAAAAAGAAAAGAAAAAGGATTAGGATTTATAGAAAATCCGAATTTTTGGAAAAATACCGAAAAATAGAAAATACATTTCTGGAATCCTCGGAACGCACCGATCGCAACGGTACCCACTCGTGCCCGGGTGAACGGCCCAGTTAACCCGCAGCGAGCGACCGAAGGAAAAGCCGAAACACACGCCGGGAATCGGAAAACACACGCGGAAAAGCCGCGGAACGCCTCCGGGCCTCCGAAACGACTCCGGATCGCGCCGATCCGAAAAACGAAAGATGTCCGAAAACGAAATTTCGGACACAACAGAGCCGGACGGCTCCGAAAACCAGATCCCGGACCCACGAAGAAGGATCCGAAAGGTCCGGGATATTACAGCCCCCCCCTTAAGGAATTTTCGTCCTCGAAATTGAGAACAACCAAGGGAAAGAAGAGGAAGACTCACTCAAACAGATACGGGAACTGCTGACGCATCTCGTCCTCACGTTCCACGAAGCCTCACCACCAGAGTGTCGTTGCCACACGACCTTTACCAAGGGATGACCTTGTTCCGCAGGCGCTGCTCTCGCCTATCCTCCACGCGGATCGGAAACTCTGGGAGAGAAAGATCTGGAGTCACCTCAGGCCAACAGAAAACTCGAGCACATGAGAGTCATCGGGCATATACTTCCGCAACATCGAGACGTGGAACACGTCATGCACCGACGCCAACTCAGGAGGTAACTGCAACACCGGTAAGCAACCTCACCGATGCGTTTCACAATCGCGAAAGGACCAATGTAGCGGGGACTCAGCTTCCCACGCCGTCCAAAACGCATCACCCCTTCATCGGAGAAACTCTCAAGAACACATGATCGCCTACGGCGAACTCGAGAGGCTGCCCTACGGTCAGCATAGCTCTTCTGCCGACTCTGGGCCGCCAACATGTTCTGACGAACCAGGTGCACAACGTCCACACATTGCTGCACCAACTCTGGTCCCGTCAAAACACGCTCACCACCACCTCAAACAATCAAGTGGAGTCCGACAAGGACGCCCATACAGAG
>JAHNEJ010002198.1:0-81169 GCA_022559845.1 Amorphophallus konjac | reverse complement strand
CCTTGTTTGCCCATGTGGTCTCCTCTCATCTATCTCACATTTGTGACTTTGCATTCAAATCCCTCATGATCAGATTTATGCATGATCAACAAAAACTGTATAGTCAACTCCTTTCTTATCAGTTGACTGATTCTATCTGCATTTTTCTGACCATACAAATGTGAGGTGCCACTCCCATTATTACCTTGTTCACTTGCAGCCTTCTGAACCTCAGAATCTTTATAATGGTGGATTTCAGATTGATTTATTAGATAACCAGAGTCCATTCCTGTGCTTCAGGGGGAGTTATGGTTTATTATCATCTAAGGGGAGAGTAGTCAATCATGCATGTTGATAGGGGGAGAACTGTTTCATTGTCATAAGGGAGATCTTCTTTTTAAAGAACCTTGACTCATTCTCTGCATTGTTGTGCTGCTTTTGACTATCAAACCATTTCCCTTCTTTTTGATTATGTCAAAGGGGGAGAATAGTTTGATGAGTGAGTCAGTGTGACTCATTATGTTGCCATCATCAAAAAGGGGGAGATTGTTGTGCCCCTTGTGCTTTGTTGATGATGTGGTGTTTTAATGATAGCAACATGAATGAGTCACCACATTGTCTTGAATATGTCTGACCTTTTCTGTGGGAGATTGCATAAGTGTGCCATGTCTGAATTGTGAAGAATGCATGTGTATGCTTGAGTCATGCTGTGATATATTGGCTTGTGCTTGATTTCTATTCTGTGCATTGCTTCTCTGCTGATATGTTCATGCATTATATTAGGCTAAGTCTGTACAGCCTACGTCTCTTGCAGCGTCAACGCTGTGAGCATTCTCAAGTTTGCAGCGTCAACGCTGTGAGTATGCACTTTGTTTCAGGTTCTTCAAGTCTATACAGACTTTAGCGTCTCATTTAGCGTCTAAGGCAAAGTCTACACATTGGCTAAGTGTGTACATCGCTTACATTTTTTTTAGACCAAGTCCATTCATCGTGAAAGTCTATACACTCCTCTTGGCCTTAGCATCTGTTTTGAAGTCCATACATCGGTCTTCAGTTCAAGTCTGTACAGCGTTACGTTCTCTTTGGAAAGTCTATACAGCGTCAAGTCTGCACATTGGGGTTTCACGTGAAGTCTATACATTGGTTAAGGGTCTTCAAGTCCATACACAGTTGTCTGATGCATATTATTTGAAGTCTGTACAACATGCCTTGTTGTTCACAACTTTCTTGTTTGTGACTTCCCTAGTGTTTTGATGATGAGCATCACTATGTTAAGTATTCTCATTTTAATCAGATATCTTGCGTAATGTTATGCATTTGAAATTTCCATGATTAACAGGAAAACTGCTATGAGGTAGTACTTTGTGTGTCCGTATTGTTTCTTTCATACTTCGTGTTGATTTCCTGTAACTTCGAGTCGCTTCACCTTCTGTCTTCGTGATGTTTACTGAAGCAGCTCGAATTGTTCTGACGAACTTCAAGTCATTTCCCTGTGAACCTCGTGTCGTTTCCTCAGTATTTAGTTGCTCATCTCGAGTCATCCTTTATGTTTGCTCTTGTGCTTTCGTGTCACTTACTGTTGTTCCTCGAGTCGTTCTTTCCTGGTTTCACTGCTTCATCACGTGTCGTGATAGCCGTGTCTGTCTTCTGTCTTCGTGTTGATTTTACTTCGTGCATTCTTCTCTAAATTTAAGCTTTAAGTGTCTCAAGTTGAGTCTGACTGTGTTGTCTCCATGTCGTCCTTAGTTTGAGTCGTTTCTTTGTTATTTCTATCTTCGTGTTACTTTTCCTAGACCTCGTGTCTTTCTTGTTTTGTAACCACACTTCGTGTCGGTTTCTATTTTCGTCTTCGAGTTGTTGTCAGCCCGTGTCGTCCTCGTCTTCGAGTCGTTCGTACGTTCGAGCAACTTAGTACTCGAGTTATTTTCGTGTGTATTCAAGTCTTTTTAGTAAAGTGTCATTTCACCTCGTGTTGTTCTCTTTGCTGTTTGTTATGTCGTGTTGTTTTTGTATTCGTGTCTTCGTGTTACTTTTGTATTCGTGTCTTCGTGTTATTCTTGTGTTTATGTCCTCGTGTTGTTTCTTTCTATCTTCGTCCAAGGTTCCTTTGATCGCGTGTTTCTATCATTTTTACTCCGTGTTATTTCCTTCTCCGTACCTCGTGTCATTCTCAGTATAGTGCACCTATTGTTGTTCCTACACACCTCGTGCAGTTTTAGTTTTTGTGGCCCTGAGTTTTAATCGTTTTAATTCTTTGCAGGAGAACAAGAAAAAACAAAAAGAAGAAGGTGGTCCGAGGAAGAATATTCCTCAGTGAATGGGAGGCACGTGATCCGAGGCTGGAAGGGCAGACAGGATTGTGACACGTGTGCTGAAGCTGGCTGAGAGACTGACACATGGTCACAAGTTCTGGGCGGGAAATGAGGAAGCCACACGCGCCTAGTGCTGCCCTCCTGCTGGCTGCTGCTTATAAAAGGAAGCCTTCATCCAACAGATGAAGGCGATCGAAGAAGAAGCCTGGAGAGCAAAAAGTCCTTCGATCCAGAAAAAGAAAAGAGGAAGAAAAAGAGAAGAAGAGAGAATAGTAGAGAGCGTGAGCCGAAGAGAATAGAGAAAAAGAGATCGAGAGAGTGAAAGAGCAGAAGAAGAAAAGAGCTGCAGTAGAAAGCAGAAGAAGAAGAGAAGAGAAGAGACAGAGAGAGCCTGCGAAAGAAGAAGAAAAGAAAGTGAAGAAGAGCAGAAGGAAAAGAAGAAAAAGAGAGAGTTAGAGAGCTCGTGAGGGTTAAGAGAAAAAGAAAGTGAGAGAGAAGAGAAGAGGAAGAGAAGCTTACCTAAAGATCTGTCTACTGGACCGTGGATCAGATCCAGGCCAGTCAGCTCCGTTGAGAGCCACATTGTGCATTTCGTTTTTCAGCGTTCTGTTTGCTGAAGTTATTTTCATTTCGTGTTTCTGTTTTTCCCCTTTTTGTTTGGTTATCCTTGTTCTTCCGATTCTCAGTAGTGAGGTCGGGTTCCTCCTGTGGATCAGGAGAAGGGAGATCAGATCTCCGGTTGCAAGTAGCTGGGAGCTACTTGTGGGTTCTCTCAGGTTGGAGGAAGGGAGACTTGTCTCCGGTTCTGGGCTTGCGGGTTGCAAGTCCAGGGGTCCCTCCGGTTGGAGGAAGAGAGGTCTTCGACCTCTGGTTTGCTGGTGACTGTAAGTCACTGGTTGGTTCCCTCCTGGTCTGGAGGAAGAGAGACTTTACGTCTCTGGTTTCCAAGTGACTGGGAGTCACTTGGGGTGTCCCTCCGGTTGGGAGGAAGAGGGGAGTTTGTTCCCCTGGTCAAGCTGTGTGTCAGCACCTGTTGCAGACTGAGTCTGCTTGGTTCTAGCTTTGGCTAGTGAAGCCTCACTCCGGTTGGGAGTGAGGGGTGGATGTAGGTCTGAAGGACCGAACCACCTTAAAACTATTTGTGTAGTGGTTTGCCTTGCGTTAGCTCCATATCTTCTACCTCCCATTCACAGGTTGCACATGCTTGGCTAATTGCATTATCTAGAGAGTTAATTTTTGAGCATTATATTCTGCTTAGTGTGTTTGCGTTGTTTAGCTCTGCCTTCGTGTCTGGTTGATCAGGTGGCTGCATTGTTGCAGTCCAACTGTTTGTCCATGTGTTGCCTTATCATTTCATCTTGGAAAGCTCATTAGTCTTATTCCGCATATCTGAGCTTTAATGTTTTAATTTGGGCTATATTTTCTAGAGGGTTACATTCACCCCCCTCTGTATCCGGGCCTAGCACCCTAACAAGTGTGGCCCGTCAACCCGGGTTCCAGAAACCCCAAATTTAGCCATTGTAACCCTATACCTCCCTGCGTGGAGTGGGCATTAAGTTCTGCAATTGTAATTTTAACCGTTGTGTGTATTGGGGTTGTTTGGATTCGGCCGGGAATTCTTCCCCACGCCTAGTCGTGGAGGTACGTGCTCATTCCTCTCTCACGTTGCTGGTTTAGTATATTATCATATATGCTGCATTTGTGAGATTAGGGCCGTTATCTAGCTGCAAATCATCGCGATTGTGAGTTGTGAGCGCCCGTTCCTTAGCTCCAGTCGAGCACCGAGCTCGGACTGCACCACCCTAGGCGACAGTGGTTCCTTAACCGCTACGATCCCCACGTCTCCCTCGCATGGGACGATCGTCGGGCTAGTTAGAGTGCTGTTGAGAGACGTCTCCACCCGGAGAACACCACGGTGGTCAGCCGCCCGGCTTGTCTTTAGCGTGTTAGTGCTGGCCGCACATCAAGTCCGTCGTACGTCTTAGCCCGGTCGTCATCCGTCCCGCATCAGTTGGGTTCATGGATGGGTAAGGAGATGGGACTAAGCCATCCTTGAGCCACCTAAGAAGCGGCTCGGCTATGAAAAGCGTACCCGTTAGAAACACAGGTGGCTCGGGCTTTGGTGGCTCCAAATAAGATGGTTCCAATTAAAGTTCGGAAGGAGAGGGTGGTAAAAGAGCACTCACGGGTGGTGAAGAGGCACGTGTCCATTCTAATCAATCTGAAAACATTTTCTCGATTTCATCAAAGGTGCGGGTTGGAGTAGGGTCCTCGTGGTGGACTTGCTGCTCGTCTCTTGGCTCGGGTGTGGACCTAGGCTCGGCTAGAAGCGGGGCTTCCACTTGGTGGGAGGTGACTGGGCGGACCACATGATTGGGGTTGCTTTGGAGGACTTGGATGGGGGTGAAGGGGCGGGGTTGGTTGGAGGTGTGGCCCACTTGATTACGGGTGAGTTGGTGGGGTTGGCTAGTGGTATGACCCCCGTGCTTGGAGGTAGGTGCGTGGGGAAGGTAGACCCTCCTAAGCGCTCTCTTCATATCCCACCATGACTCGATGGACCTTAGCCTCCTATCCACCCGGAAGTATTTGATGTCCCTCCATGTTTTGGCGGCTTCATAAAAAAGTCACCTTTTGGCAAAGTCAACTTGCATGGGCCCGAACATAAGGTACACCTCAAAGTAGTCGTCCATAATGGGTTCCCACTCTAGGTAGTCACTGGGTTTTCGGAGCCATAGAAATCTTGGGCTACGTGCCTACGGGGGTGGTCCGGGTGGTTCTCCCATCTTAGATAGTATCGCCACCATGCAGAAGATGTGGCCCCTTGGTCATCCATGGGACACGGGGACGATAGTGAATGGACATGCCAACAGTTAGTGACAAGACACTAGACCGACTATGCAAGGTTGGAATGCACTAACTAATGCACACTAAGGACCCTAGACTTAAACCAAGACTAGGTACGTGACGGAGTTAATCGATCCGAAGATCACTCGCGCAAGTGTGCGGCCTTCCCGATAGGCGTAGCCTAACGTTCGGACAACACCTTTTGATATACCGATTAATGGTATGCATATGTGACACTTAGACCGACTTAGACAATGACTAGACGTAAATGACACTTTTTTTTTGCATTTGTTAAGCAATGACTAATGACTACCCTAGACTCAGCTGGCGCTCTGATACCAAATTGATGCGGGACGGACACGTGACCTGGGACTCTTGCTCGCGATCGTCCCTAAGCGAGGGAAGACGTGGACCACGTGCGGTTGAGAAACCGGCAGTGAGTCTCAGGTATCGGCCTTTCTGCGTGAACTCAGATCGAGCCACGGGACGGGTTACACTCACTCTCTCGCAGCGGTGATAAAAATAGATATCGAGCTAATTACCTATCTCATGCAGCGGCATTCAAAAGGTATACGAGATAAGCAAAATGCGATAAAGAGTGGGAGCGAGTTTACCTCCACGCTCCGGGCGTGGGGAAGACGATCCCGGCCAAGACAATAACTCCCGGTTAAATAATTATTACAATAATTACATAAATGGTTTTTACTGCCCACTCCACGCAGGGAGGTAACGGGCTACAAATGGGGCCCGGGAGGACCGAACTTGGGTTGATGGGCAACATTCTGATGTAGCTTCAGTGGCACGCGTATTCACAAATGTGGGGCCCACGTGCTCATCGGCGGGTCCGAGTGGGCCCAGAGTGGTACCGCTGTGACACTGGCTCCTGGAGAGGTGCTCCCTGGGATGGCGGCACACCGGTTCACCTCGCGGAAGGCGAGTCGGCTACTGTCTTCACTGGTTAACCTTGCTGCCCACAGATCTGAAGCTGCTATTTTACAGCGCGCGACCCGGCGAGATCTGCTGCTGCGATCACTCCCGACGTCAGATTGATGCATAAGAGATACCGTTGGAAAGCTCTTTCAAAATACCTCGATCTATGGCCAGAGAAAGAATTTTGAATTTCTTGGATCTGGCCTTGATCAATTTTACAAGCTGCTGTTGGACAGAACCCAAAATCTCATGATAGAACTAAGTTTTCCTGAGAGTTGGCATTGACTGTGCCTCAAACCTCCGATCTGGAACTTTGACTCTTCATGAAAGTTGTAGAGGTGGAAACAAGGAAGACGGGGATAATTTTTATTTGACTTTTGGTGGAGGTTTCCATCTTTTGAGGATTTTATACTGACTGGGGGTCGGGTCTGAACTGCACAGGACAGAACAGATTTGGGGAAAGACAATAATTTTTAAAAATACAAAAAGGACTCTAGAAATTATAATAAAATTCTTGGATCATGGGGGTGATGGAAAGAACTCCCAATAAATTGGTGACCCAAGAAAATAAATAAAAGATGGTCCAAACATGGAAACTCAGGGTTGCTGTGATAGGATCTGAACAGAAGACAGAATTGGAAGACTGAAGAACACGAAAATGAAAAAATACTTAACGATGGGTAAAGGACTGGAGTTTTTTTGTGGAGGCTGGGGTGGACGTGGATGACTCACCCTCCAAGTTTGGACTCGATATGAGCTCCTGATGGAGAGCTAAAATTCGATCTTTGAGGATCTATCCTGATGTAGACAGAACTCTGAGGTTGATGACGGCGAAGCGATGGCGGTGCGATGGCGGCGGCAGAAATAGAATTCAGAGGATCAGAGGAGGAGGTAGAATGGGTCTCACATCCTGGATTGCTAGAGGAAGAAGAAGAACCAGAGGGAGAGAGGGGTGCACCCTCCAAGGGGGATTTAACCAATTTTCCAAATTTTCACTTCATTAATTCCAATAAAATGTGAATTACAAGCTATTTATAAGAAATGGAAAAAGACTCTAAATAACCCTAGATCTATAATTGGGACGGGTAAAAGAGGGAGTTCATAAGTTTTTATCCCATGTGGTTTGGAACCACATTAATCTATATTAAATGGGGGGGCCCTTGACCAAGGTAGGTGGCATCTTTGACTTTTGGTAACACTTGTCCCCCTTGACTTGTCAAACCATCTAGAAGCCACCTAGGATGGTTGACCAGCCCCACATGGACCCCTATGGCTTAGGTCGACCAATGGGAAAGGAGTGAGGGCCCCCTTGCTGGACCTACTAACATTTTGCATATAAACCCAAAGAATCCTAGGGAATGACCAATTGGCTTATAAAGCCTTACAATTACACATATGCTTTTCCCAAAGATATAAAAATAAACTAAAGGATACAAATGTAAATTAAAATGTCAGTGCTCTTGCTTTGATATCCCCATCAACTTGCTCGGTCGACTCCATACTGGGAGCGTCGGCTGAATGAATCTCGGGGGTAGGCTCGCCCCCTGGAATGGCTTGCTCCCTAGCAGCAGCTTCCCCCATAGCCCCGGCTTCAGGGAGTAATGTCGGTTGTATTTCAACTGAAGTTCGGAGCAAGAAATAGTCAAGCCGACTGAAGACATGACGGTTCGTGGAAGCCCCATGAACAAATTGCAAATTACCTTCCATTTCTTGGCTGGGCGTCAGGGAAGGTAGATCTCCCTCCAAAGGAGCTATGGAGACTTCCCCTGCCCTTTCTCTAGTCACGGCGCCTGCTACCGCCTCTAGTCCGACGACCGCAGCAACTGTGCCGGCAATTGTAAAGTTGAATTAGCCAAAGCAGCCAGAATAAGCAAATAAACCATGGAAGGATGAAGAGCTTACCTTCAGCTTCAGGCCCCTGCGCATGAGAAGCCTCAAATTCTTCAAAAGATACAACTGGAGGAGGGATGATTGCTGGTTCCTATTCTGCAGCCTTCCTCCGACGTGCCCGTGTCACCTGGGTCGCGGCCTCTTTGGCTTTGCCAACAGCCTCTCTCAACTGGGACCTGGTTCGCTTTCGGGAGTCACCAGGAGGCAATAGTGTCATGGTCGGGGTCGGCTCGGGAATCCCAAAATATGTCGGCTTCTGAGCTTTTATTATTAGCTCCCTGAAGTGCCGAGTCTCCTCCAAAGTGAGTCAGACTGCATACGCACAAAGGTGAGAATGATATGTACTACAACAAAGAAAAGAAGCTGGCCGAAGGGCCGAAATGAAGAAATGAAAGATTCCTGCTGGCCCCGTATAGAAGGGGAAAAGAGGCCAATAGAACAGCGATGGCACTTTGTCTCTTGAAGCTGCCTCGTGAATGAGCCAACACACATCCCCTATCTTCTCGCTCTGCTCGGCCAGCAACGCCAAGTCTGTGTGGCCGCGAGAAGACAAATGATAATATAAGCTCAGATGATCCAGTCCCCGTCCGTCAACATACTTGAAAGAGATAAGTAGGGGCTAATCCAGAATAGCTTCACTTGGGCCACCCACTGAGAGCCCATGGGAGCGGAGCAGTGCAAACAACCAATGGGTACCGCTATACGGGGCATTCCGCATATCTTCCCCTCTAATGAAGGTCCAATAAGGATGCAGTCTGTCAATCTCGGGACGCCAATTAGCCACAGATGAGATAGTCTCCTCCACCGGCAGAGGAAGTTGCTGAAGAACCACCCGTTCGCTGCTCACATGGCACAATCCTCGAAGCGTGTTCACATAGTCATCGCTGTTGATTGCAGGTAGCTTCGGATCGGCTCTAGATGAACATCCCTTCGCAGTCTTCCGGGCTTCCAGATAAGCCCTCACCTCTATGTTAGTCCAAGACTTTAACTTCTTTAAATAAGAGGGTTCAATGTCAAGGATTGGCTTCAGTTGGGAGTCCAAAAATCTGCGCTCTACAACGGACCTGCAGTCTTGACGAGAGCCTCTATAAAAACCCGTCCGCGCATTCCACCACTTGATATATTCAGGGGTGACGCGAGGGAAACGAGCAGGGGTTGGCACCCTGAATGAAACCTGCTCTCGGCGGTGGAAGTAATCCCACCATATTCAGGCATCGTCGTTGGATACCTGGCCGGCTCTATGTCTATTCGGCAATGCAAACTGCGAAGAAGAGAGAGCGATGTGCTGATCATGGCCAAAATTCTGAGTAAATCGGAATGGATAGTATGGCTCCAGCCACAAAATACAACTCTTCCAAAAAATAAGGACGCTTGGTCTGATAGCCAACGCCCAATCAACCAGCTCCTGCTCCAGAATTGGCCTCGTGCACTTGGCACCAGAGATTAGATGAATATATTCTTCTGTCTCAAAAAGACTGCACTATCGCGTCCTGTTCACCAGCGGGCTTGAATGGGTGGCCAAGCTCCAAAAATGAAGAACTCCAGGTGAATCCATGGGAACCTGGGTCAGCTTGCCCCGAATGGCGAAGAGCTGTTCCGTTACTGATGCCGGTTCAGCACTCGCAAATTCTATCATCCTCGAATCAGACGAGCTGATTGCAACGCCCGAGGAGCAGCCTCCGGGAACAGGGTGCAGACCCAAGCATTGAAAAAGTGTAACGGACTAACCGTTCGCAAATTCTTAGGGAGACGTGACTTGTGCAAGTCTCCCAGCATTTTGAAGATAAGGCATAAAGCCACCGGGCAAAGGGACAGCTTTGTGCCCCAAGCCATCAAACAGGCGGGATAGATGGCCTCCGCTCTGATTACGCTCTCGTCGCCCTGCGGGAGAGCAAACGAACAAATCCATTAAGTCAGATATACAGCACAATGCGTGACTGCATCAACGCCAGTAGAGTTCGGGTCTCCCCGTTGCCCTCCTTTTGAAGTGGACGAGACGGCGGCCTGTCGTCGGACCCTTTTCTTCCACCTCAAGGCAGTCGACGCTACTGTGGGGAAGTCCTCGTACTTCTGCTTCCCACTGAAGAAATGCTGGAGTGAAGTGCCCATCCGCACACGCCTCTTCTCTCCAGGCTTTCGGGCCTCCCTCGTGTCGTCTGATGAGCGACAAAGTGTACGATATGCCTTCATCAGGTAGCGATAAGCATAACATGCCAAGTACCGACCCTCACTATCGGTCTGGTCTTTCAGCCAGTCTGGCCAGCAAACTTCCTCATACGATTCTCCGTCGATTGGTAAGCCGCTGAGCTGCGAAAGGCTCCAGAGATCTAAAGAAGTCTCTCCCTCCGAAGTATAGAAAGTATTGTACTCGGGGAAGAATACTTCAATCATGCCGTAGCACAGGCCTCTGGATATGGGGTAGCGGTACCTCGCGGCGTACACGCTTCGATATATGCCAGCCTTGGCCAAGATGGAAGCATAGTGTTGCAGCACATAGTCTGTAAACTCCACTGCTCCAGGTCTGAATGCATAGGCGTCAGTGGCCCTCAGCTCGGCAAACCACCCCATAGAAATCTGATGTTTGAAACGGACCGCCAGGCAGTCCAGCAAGAAGGATTCTTCCTTATACCCCCATTTCAACGGGGCAAGAAACAAACCAAAGACTGGCTTCTCTCGGTCGACACGGCCAGCGGTCTCGTTCCACCGAGCAGGCACGAACTCAGGGGCCCTGGTAAACAGCCCATCGTCTGGATCCAGATCCTGCAGTCCAAGCACAGCGCTCCATTTTCGGAATTCCCCAGGGAGTTAGATAGGCCTTCCTCGCACCACACAGTCTGTCAAGCTGTCCCTCTCAACTAGCAACGGTTGCTCAGCTTTGCGGACGAGGAACAAATCTCTCTTCCCTTGAAGATTGAACTGCCTGAGGAAGGACATCAAGTGCTTGTCTTTGGGGTGATCCCTCCTGACGGCATCTCCTCAATCATACTGGAAAGAGTCATCCCTGATGATAAGAATGCGACTAGTGTCCACTGTGTCGGTCTCAAAGTCCGAGGATTCCACGACCACATCAAGCTGTTCATGACCCCGGTCAAGGGAGTTCACATTCTCCCATGTCACCACGGCACGGGAAGCAGAAGAAGAAGAACCAGATGCCATTTTATCTATAAAAGGCACATCAAGGAAAAATAAACAAGGTCAGAAAGCAGTTGATAAAGACAAAATTTTTGACAAAATTTTGACAGAGTCTCCCCAGCTCGGGAGACTGCCAGAAAAAAGCGGGAACACATCCACTAAGGGAACGGTCCCTAAAAGCAGCCATGGGCATTACACCGAGGCCAAAACGAATCACCCGGGGGAGTAGCTCTGAGGGCAAGCCCTACTAGAAGCCTCCTAGGGTTCAAAAACTGGGATTCAAATCCCTAATAGCAAAGACTCTCCCTCACCCGCTCAAGGGATGCCCAATCAGCTCTCTCGGCGCCGTGGAGAGGATGGGAATGAAGAGAGAGAAAGAACAGTGGCAAATGAGATAGATTGAAGAAAAAACAACGAAGAAAAGGCTTATATAGGGGAGCCTCCCCCTTGTTAATCCAGCGTGCTAATTAGTGCGCCGTATTAACTTCCCAAGCCAAAAGGGAGCACCGGTTAAGGGCACGTCGTATTAGGCTTCAACCCATGGCACGCCGGATTAAGCACCGCAGCGGATTAAAGGCCATTCTAAGCCTCTACTATCCAGACAAGAAATCTGCCCAGACGGAGCTCATCCGCTGGTCCTGCTTAGCTCGTGCCTTGCTCACAACACCCGCGGCTGGGGGGCATTTGTTGGCACTCAAAATATATCCAATGACGATCAAGCCTCAAAGACAAATGATGCGGCCCACTGAAGCAGAGAAGCCAAAAAAGATCAATACACCGAAGCCTTCTCAAACTGCCAGATCTTCAGGTCACCCAGTGTGAACACTGGGAGCCTCACCTCAGGAGGATCGAGAAGAATACACCACAAGCCAGCAGTGTGGTCAGGAATGCCCAATGAACCGGTATCAACTCGGTCGTACCACGTAGACAATATCTGTCGTCTGACCAAGGATGAGGATGCATCCGTCGTCCGACCACGGACAAGGATGTACACATCGTCCGACCAAGGATGAGAATGTATCATTCGTCTGACCAAGGACGAGGATGTACCCGTTGTCCGACCAAGGACGAGAATGTATCCGTCGTCCGACTATTGACACCTGTTTTTTTGCCGATGAGTTGAGTCGTTCCTCTTACTCCCCTTTGTTGATGCCTCGAGTTGTCCATCGCTCATTGGGGCTGTTTTCAGGCACGTTTTGGGCCAGTTGTATGGGTAGTCTCCCTCCCTGGCTAGGTTTGTTTCAATTCTGGGCTTAATGGGCCTTGGTTTTTATTGATTGAGCTTTTTCCATGAGTTTCAAGCGCCCATATACATGTACGGTTCATCCCAGGCCGCCCAATCAGTGTGCGGTTGCCTGTGGACCGTCCATATATTTTAGAATATTTTTGTTAATTTTCTGAATTTCCACTGACAAACACTTATGCGGTCTTCCCCTAGCCGTTCAATACGATGGACGGACGGATGGTAGCCACTCATCTCTCAGAGTCCAGCGTTTGGTGGTTTTCTCAGATAATTATCCAATTAATCTATTTATCACCGACAAGGCTAGAATGGTGGGTCTTTGGCCGCTCTACCTTTGAACGGTCTCATCTGAGCCGTTCATCTATGAGAGTCCAACGGTGAAGATTTCGGTCAGATCGATGGATAGTTGGATAATATTTATGATTTATTTGAATTTCCACCGACAGGGTTGGATGGCTAGGACATGGCCGCACATCCCGTTGAACGCTCTATCGTAAGACCGTTCATCCGTTCGATTCCTGAATTTCAACAAATTTTCTCTCTCTATCCGTGGTTTTATCCCTAACTTCTTCCGTCATTTTCTTCGCGGATGCTGAATCATTTTGAGTACCATTTCGACTGGATAAGAGATAATTCGATTATCTATGATTTTTATTTGATAATCTCAACCTGAAAATGCTTCTAAACCTTAATTTCGAGCTAAGAACTTTAGGTGCTCTATAAATAGACCCTAAAGGCTACCTTTGAAAGGGGGGGAGATTTTGGTCGACGGTGAAGCCCTGCTGTGGACGCCAAAAAATGATGATGATGATGATCATTGCGACATTCGCGTCTACGCATTCGAGCGCGAGTCGAAGATGGAAATGCCGAATAAACCTTATACCTCACCCGATCAAGACGAGGACTCGCTTGGTGGTCCGCTAGCCGATGAGGGAGCCCCCCGGACGGAAGATACGGCCACAACTCTACAGTCGGCCGTGTCGAGAGCAGAATCAAAGAAAAGTAGGGAACTCCGGCATAGTTTCGGCATATGCCGGAAGTCACGCAAAGCCCTGGACCGAGCCCCAGAAGCTGCGAACGGAAAATTGCGGAAGCCATGCATCGCAACTAAAACATTCCGGGGACGCCAACATTCGTATAAATAGCCGCGACTTTGAAAAGAATTCATTCGGTGCTTAAAACGGCGTGGCAAGGCCCTTAATCGGTGCGCCCCCCTTGTGTTGCATAAAAACGGCGCGCCCCTCCTTGCTTTGGTTATCCGGCGTGCTCCTGTTGAAGGGGCCATCCCCCTTTGATGCTTAAAACGGCGCCACACTTGCCCAAAAGTTAAACCGGCGCGCCCATTTGTAATCTCAATACGTCACGCCAATTGCACTTGGGTTTAAACCGGCGTGGGCACTGTTCCATCGCACCGTTTTAACCTCATGCCATCCCATCGAAACTCCGATGCTCTGTTCTGCACCATACGCTGTGCAGATAACATTTAATGTTTGAAGCCGTGTCTCCTTCCTGATCGACAGCAAAGCGGTAGTGATGGCAACGTCAGGCAGTGGCGGTGGCAGCAGCAGCAGAAGATCTTCCGGCAAATCCGTAAATGTCCTATCCTCGGACGAACAACAGTTTACGGCACCAACCACTGGATGCCACCGCAGATGAATGAAGTGGCGGGAGTTTTTCTTCCGTTCGAGCGAAGGAAAGGCAACCCCACTATATATATGCTCCGCCTGCTCCCTGGCTTTTGTCCCGGCTTGCCATTTTGGAGGAAAAGGCTCTCGGCTGTGTGCAGTGAAGAGAAGAAGAAGAAGAGAGAAGGAGTTTGGTCCCCCAGCGTCGACAAGGTGAAGAAAAAGAGAGAGAAAGTGTGAGAGAGGGAAGGTGAGTCCGGAGGGGGGAGGATCTTGTGCTCCGTCCCCTCTCCCCCGCCGGTGTATCTCCCTCTTTCCCCCCTAGCTATGTACTTCTCTAACCCAGAGATGAATCTCCCCTGTGCCAACTCCTTCCCCCATTTGTGAGGATGAATAAAAGAAGAACTCTTTTGCAAGCTCAGTGCTCCCAATTTCAACCCCCGCTCCCGTTCCTCCTTCTCCTCATCCAGGGCCCTTCGAAGCATGCTCCTTCGTAGCATGGCCTTCGAAGGAGTTCATCGGTGGATGAATATTCATGGCCCTTGTGGCGAACACTTGTACCGCTTCAAAGAATCATCGCCCGTGAGTCGTGGTCGCTCTTGTAGGCTGGCCCTTGAGCGCTCCACACTCACACTTGGGCTAACGGACCGCCGTGAGGCTGTTCCTCATTTTGAGAGTTTACCCGGGAGTAATCCGTGTGGTGGCTTTCGCTTCTCTTTGACAAGTCTCGGTCCGGGGGAGGTGCTGCCCAATTTTCACCAGGGAACTAAGAACACTCAAGAATAAATGAATAATGCAACCTCCGAGGACAAGAACAACACACAGTAAAATATATGAACCAAACCCTTTGAATGAAACACTTAAAATTCATGCTAAGTCACCCTAATGAACAGTTAAACGCCTAAACTTCCTCCCTACCAACTTAATCTACCAAATGGATGAACAAACATATCATAAAATTTACCTACGGGTGAAAGAAAAGAAACACACAGTCATAGCAATAAACCCTTGGGAGAGTTTAATACGGCGCGGTGACTATTCCACCGCGCCGGTTTAACATCACTCTCAGAATCCCATCTCCCTCTTTGAACCTTAAATCGGCGTGCGCCTTCAACATCTTAACCCGGCGTGGATTTAACCGGTGCGCCCTCCTCACTGAACTCTTAACCGGCGTGCCCTCCTCATTGAACCCTTAAAACGGTGCGCCCCTTGCCCATTCTCAATACGGCACCCTCCTTGAGGTTCCATACCCGGCGCGCTCCCTTGCCATTCTAATCCGGCGTGCCTCCTACAAAAAAAACACAATTAACTAAATAGAAGAAAAGCTTAAAACTCATAAATAAATTAAAAGAAAGGACCCAAACAAATGAATGAAATAGAAGACTATGAACCACTCTCATGAGAACAAACAATATAACCCTCTCTATAATCAAAATTTTGTTCCGGGGGCGTTGCCCCCCAGAAACCCCCGCAAGGGGCACTGCCCCCCTTGACCCCTGTGACCTGGCCGGGCGGGACGAACCCCGCGACCTGACCGCGCAGGTAGATCCGCATGCGAGGGCGCACGTTGGTGAGTTCGGCCTTCACACTTAACAATTCACTCCCCCGGACTGGGTGCAAAGAGAAAATCAATGATGCCTTGTGGTATCTGACGTGGACCTCAGAACCCCCGACATGGTCATGATCCGAACACATATCGGGCCAATAGCTCGTTAACTCGACCCGCATCTACCGGGATTCAATCCCGCACCCGCATTAAACTTTTCGTACCTACGGCAGACACTCGTACGGTTTTGTCGTCGTCTTCGATGCTTCAAATGCGGACTCTCGTCCGAACAATGAATGGTCCGTTAGTGACCGACATATATACAGGGATCTAATCCCGCACTTGTATTAAACTTGCCATACTCTCGGCATACATTTGTACGGGTTTGTTTTCATCTACACCGTACCTTCAGTACGGACCTATGAATGACCAACAAAATCTGAATGGAACGAGACGGCTCTCATCTCCCCCGAACCCTACGTGTGGGAATATCAATAAGACCTTCGTGAGTCACGTTTGGACCTCGGGTTCGCCCTAACCATGGTCATTGCCTGACCTACATCCTAGGCCTATAGCCAGCTATCTCTGTACATGTCTTTATTTTGGGATCTAGTCCCGGGACACTTTCCTGCTGCCCTTCGGCACCGGAAACATTGACGATGCCCACGCGAACCCGACTTCGACCGCGGGGGGGCCACCGCAGTATGGTCGTAGCTTGATCTTGCACCGGGCTGACAAACTCATCAGTTTCCGACCGCTCTAACCGGATTTAATTGAACGTTTCCCGTTCCTTTGAACAATAAACTTGTCGTATCCTGATGTACACATGTTCCGATCTTCCCGCGACGATTACACTATTCTCAAGCTGGACATTCGTCCGAACATTGAATAGTCAACAGATGACCGACATGAGCTCAAATACTTTCTTCACACCCTCGTATGAGGACTTCAGCATTTCTTAATAGGTTTTTATGCAATCAATTTTCTGGCCATGAGGCCCTGATTCCCGGCGATTAATAAAGGGTGTTCCCCTCTCCGACGGGATGTAAATGACACCGTAGCCTTTATGGCGCGGCGGGTTCTGGTCCCAACTCGAATCACACAATCGTCTTATTAGTCAGATCGAGCGCGCAATAAATCGTCACTTTGTGACTGGCACGCCCACGCACTTAATAAACGAATAAACCCACCAAATAAATCGACCTAAAGAACCAGACAGATGAGCGTGTCGAAAAGTGCGTCCACAAGTCTGGCATGCCCGGTGGGACTGCAACCACCCTTCATCTCTTCACCGGGATTCGGGGCCTCATGGCCTCCTAATAAATGATGTTTCTCTACTTTGATGAATTGCAAGTGCCGTCTTTGTTAGCCCTATGCGGAGAAAAGCCGGACTAGGTGCAATTGTCTTTGAGTCCTCGGGGATGCTACTCCGAGGCATATGCAGCTTCCAGGAATCATGAAGGCCGCTAAAAGAAGAAAGAAAAGAAAAAAAGAAGAGAGAGAATTGGCGAGAGAGGGTTGTACGGCCATATCCGTCGAGACCCGTGCTGAATAATGATTACCACTATGGGATTGATGCGGTGGATCGAACCAGTCATCCCCTCCCTGAGGGGGTGAGCGCTCTCCTACGCACCAACCTTGGTATATTATACAAAAAAGGGAAGAGAAGAAAAGAAAGGGACAAAAGAAAAGTTAGCCAGCATTGCTGACCAAGGGAACAAGAAGAAGGCCAGCATCCCGCCCAGCTCTAGGAGGGTCCAAGCCCGCGATGCAATGCCCCGTTCTGTTCCTCCTCCTTGCCGCCCCTATCCGGCATAAGACGGCCCCTCGAGTGACTGCTCGAAGATCCAACAAACTGCAACTCTTGCTTGATGAACTTCTCCCCGATGTAGGGAATGCTTTATAGCAATGAGGTCGAGCACGGCCACGAATCTAGAAGAGAGCATTCATCCACCATAGGGGTGTAAGAAACAAAAGAGCACACCTCGACTCAGGGGGCATTTGAAGAAGAAACATACACCCTACTTGGGGGCATGGAAGCCGTAAAGAATGCACCCCAGCTTACGGGGATCTGAAGAAGAAACGTGCACCCCACCTTGGGGGCATCAAAAGCAGCAACACTGATGTGACACAACCTAGGACCTAAATTGCAAGCATCCCAATGATTTGGTCATGTCACATAAGCGGACTCACTCGCGTTGGCACACTCGGGTCCGCAAGTGGACCGGCGATGGGGTGAGGGTCCGAGGTTGGACCAGGGGTTTCCAAGGGTACGGCTGGCTTGGGGAGGACCCCTATGGGTCAGGGGTTGCCCAAATTCACGGGTGGTCAGCACGCCGAAGGCTTGGGTTGAATGATGACTCTCACAACTCACCCGCGGTAGCCACACAATTAAACGCTAATTCGGGTTCGGGCACTCTCTTAACGCCGACGGCACTAAGATGCAATACTAATTAAGCAAAGGAATCCAGCAAAGAGGAGTGTTTAGTGGCTCACCTGATCGGTGTGAAGACACTGATCCCGGCCGGAGACGAGGGCGAGCGAGGAAGCGTGGGCTTACCCGCACGCCGCGCCGGAGAAGCTTCAACCTGAAATTTCAGATTACATGCACTACACCCCATGCAAGGGGGGGACATTGGGGAAGGGAAGCCAGTGACTACACTCAAACACTACCTCCACGCAGGGAGGGGCCTTCAGCTGGCCAAGCGGGGAGGGGAGAAACCAAGCTAGAAGTAAAGAACGGTAGCCGATGCCGATGCTGTCCACTCTCTGCGCTTCAAGATAGATAGTTGGTTCTCTGGACGCTGTGGACACTCCAGAATTTTGCCGATGACGAAACCACTTGGAGATTGCTCGTAGCTGAGCCTGGATGATGTCTGAATTTTGATAATTTTGTCAGGCACCGGTTCTGGTCGGAGTAGGAGCTTGAATAGGGGAGTAGATTAACAGTTCTGACTGTCTCAGGATCTCAGCAGCAGGAAGCAGAGGATGCCACGATCGCTCCTGAACTATGAATCAGGTGCCTCTAGGGCCGTTGGAATCGTTGACGAGTCCTCTTTGATGAAAAACTGACGGGGAAGCCAAACGATGTCGGAGAAGACCGGTGGACTCTGATCACTGATGAGAGGTCGGTGCAGACTGTGGGGAAGCAGAACCGCGTATCCGGGGGGAGAAAATTGATAACGCATGGTTCCGGATGCCAAATTGAGCTCTTCGTTTTGGAGAATAAAGAAGACTCGTAGCAGAAGCTTTTTGAAGAAGAACTCTCGATCAGATTCCAAGCAGGATCGTCGCAGTCGGGTGTCCACTCCGGCTCTGGTATCCTGCCAAGGAGGCTTTGCGCAGTCTGGGAAGAATGGCTCCCCTGGGCGATCACGAACTCAGAACGGGATGGGACCACCGCCGTTGCGAAGAGGACTGGGAGACGCTTCCAACGATATCTATTGATCCTTTAGAAACCTCCGGAGGATGCTGTGGTCACCTCTGCAAGATGCTACTCTTTTACAGATCTTCAGTTGAGAGCTGTAGGTTGAAGATGACAGGGGGGAATGAGGTATATGGGAGGGGAAATGGGGGTGGATGAGTGTGGGAAAAGCCCGGGCTGTGAGGGGGTCTAGGAGGGGGTGTTCCAAGGTGGGGGAAGGGAAGAATGGGGTCTGGAAGGGGGTCTAACAGGTGGTGGGAGGAGGAGCTACGAATTTGGGCTTGGAAGGAGAGGGGAAGGTGAGGGGGGCACAAGTGGGTGGAGGGAAGGTGAGTTTGAATTTTCCTTAATGGAGGGTATTCAATGGTGGTCTTGGGGATGGGAGGGGTTGTGTTGGGAAAGGGAAGGGGTGCTTGGGGTAGTGAGAAGGGTGCTTGGGGAAGTGGGTGGGGTAGTTGGGGGTTGGGAGGTGGAGCTAAGATTGGTGGAAGCTCTCTTGGGACTAGGGGGTGGAGTAATGGGATGTGTGGGGAAGGGGAGTGGCCTTTAATGGGGGTAGGTGGGAGAGTGGTGGTTGGGAAGGGAGGAGAGAGAAAATTTTTGAAATTGGGTGTGGAGGAGAGAGGAAGGAGAGTGAAAGAGAGAGATTAAGAGAGGGATGGGTGGGGAATCTCTCCCCTAGGGTCTCTCACCCAAATAATGGAATCTCTCCACTAGATAAGAAGTTTGAACTCTCAAAATAGTAAGTTTTCCATTCATTGATTCATTAGTTCAAATGGAGGAAATGGGGTCCTATATATAGGCAACCCACATTTCTACAAAAGACCTTGACTCTTAACACAATGACAAATAACCAAGGGAAGGGGGGGTGCCCTTGGGCCAAGCCCAATGAATTGGGCCCATAAACTAATCTATCAACATAATGACACTTAACCTAGGTAAATGACTCATTAACCTAGGTACAAGACTCAAATAAAAAGAAAATTACATAATTATGACTCAAAGAAAATATGAAAGTTACATGAATTGACTTAGAAAAATGTGACGGATGTAATGGAACCATGCTGGCGGACAACCGGGGCTTTGAAAATATATGAGGCGAGAGATGCCACCATCATACTCCCGGGGTGCGGAGAACTCGACTCCGTCGAGTAAGAGTCCTTCCCTCCTCGGAGGGTGTAGAAGTGGTATCACCCACAAGTCTTCCGAATGAGACCGATCCATCCACCTGCCGAGATAGCACTCGTATACCTTGCTCCTGGTGGTAGTGACCTGTTCACCCAATATTCATTCAATGCACTCACGCTGGGATCTCTTGGCTGGTGGTCTCTCCTCTCGGGTGGGTGCTCTCTCAACAGGAGGAATAGGCTCAATATTCTCACTGGGTACCACCGGGGGCCCCTTATATGGCACTAGGTCGGCTACATTGAATGTGGGACTTACTCCATACTCCTCGGGAAGATCTAACTCATAGGCATTAGTACCAAGACGTCTCAAAACCCGGAAGGGACCAGCCCCATGATGCCTCAACTTAGAGATGGCTCTCGGGGGGAGCCTCCTCGTCCTCACCATCACAAAGTTACCCACGTGGAATTCTTGGTGCCGTCGATGAGAGTTGGCTTGCCTTTTATGAGTCTCATTCTTTTTGCTTATGTGCTTGCTAAGGTTTTCATATAATTTTGTGAATGCTGACTTTCTAGGGGTGATGGGTGGACTTGGGCAACCAAAAGTAGACCAATCATGCTTTGATGCCAAGAAGACTTTGATGGAATTTGGAGGGCCGGGGCAACCATATGTGGACTTATCATGCAATGTTGTCATGTAGACTTTGGTGGGCCTAGGTGGGCCGGGGCACCCATAGGTGAACCTATCATGTAAAGTGGTGATAGATGTAGGGGGACCCGGACATCCGTAGATGCTTTTGACATGCTTAAGACCCATGATAAATGAAGGTGGACCAATACATCCGAATATGGGCCACTCATACTTTCTACTTGACATGTGGGTGGTATGAATGAATGGACCCCTCATGGTGTTCATGCCAAGTGGTGTGGTAAGCCTAGACACATGCATGTTTTTCCTAAGGGTGACTTCCATGTGTATAGGTGTGGGACAACCTTTGAACTCCCATTGGAAAGGATCGAACGGATCTAAGAATGTGGTCATCATGGGGTGGAGCACAACCTTATTACCTAGGGATATGTGGCCCAAGGTCATGGCTCCCAAGGTGTAACCCAGGTCTAGGATGGAGTGGATTGGGTCAAACATGGTGAGTTAGTGTAGGGAAAGGTGGGTGGTGGATAAAGTGTTTGGGTCACACGAGTCTCTTGACTCCCATTGGAATGGATCATATGGATCATAAAATGGGTTACCTAGGGGGAGGAACTCCATGTCTTCAAGGTCCTAAAAAGGTGCTAAGTCATCCTTCTCCATGATAGTTGGGCCAATGTTCTTGGCAAGTGGGTCGGCCATGAGTGGAGGGCTTGGCTTTCTACCCGAGATACGAAGCTCTAAATCGAGGAGAAGGTTGGGCTCATCGGGTGTAGGGAGGAATAGAATGAGGTCGCTAGTGTAGCAACCAATGGTGTAAACCGAGGTGATAGACCCTATGCATAGGTGTAGGAGGCTAAGGCTCCTAAGTTGTTCGACCATAGGGGTCAACATGCTAGTCATCTCTAATTGCCATGCTATGCCCTTGAGAAGGTCCTCTAAGGTTT
This sequence comes from Amorphophallus konjac, assembly GCA_022559845.1. NCBI lineage: Eukaryota > Viridiplantae > Streptophyta > Magnoliopsida > Alismatales > Araceae > Amorphophallus > Amorphophallus konjac. The sequence goes on along the minus strand of JAHNEJ010002198.1, from coordinate 59,527 downwards.
CCACTTGGTAGGAGTTTTGGATTATGGTGTGATAAGAGGAGATGGGCACTATGGGATGGTTTTTCTTCATGGGTGGGAAATTGTGGTCCATGATCTCTCTTATTGGGCTCTCCTTTAGCCAACTAACAAGGGGTTCTCCTAAGATGAGCTTGGTCCCAACTAGAGAGGGTGATGTAAGGGGAAGACCATCGTGTGATGTTTCTTGTTCAACTTGGACTTGGGTTTCCTCCAAGGTGGGGAGTGAGTTTAGAGTGTTCTCAACTATTGAATCGAGTATGAGTTCTTCTACCAAGGAGGTGAGAGGGTCTTTTGGGGTGCTGAGGGTTAGTGTGTGGTGCTCCAGGGGTGGAGGGTAAAGGGAAACTTGGATTGGTAGGGTGGGGTTTGGGAGTGGAAGTAGTGGAGGCCTAGGTTGGGGTAGGATTGGGGTTGGAAGTGGAAGGTGGGTTGGGTGACGAGATTTGGGTTGATGGGTTTTGAGGGGGGTACCTCTTTTTGGGGATGATGGAGGGGTAGTGGTGGGGACCAAGGGGAGATGTGGGGTATGGGTTTGGTGAGGGATTGTGGAAGGGGGTTTTGGTTGGAGTGCGGGGACCCTTAGGGGATTTAGTGTAGAGGTGGATGCTTGGTTTATTTGGGGCTTAAGGGAGAGGACTTGGTCGTGAAGTGTAGTTATGATGGTTGAGAAGTGATTTGTTGGGAGTGGTGGGGGAGGAGGCCTAAAGGTGATATCAAGTTGGTCGGATGGGGATGGAGGAGTGGTAGTGCACCTCGGGCTAGGGGTGTTAGAGTAGAAGGGGTGGGAATATTTGGGGATGTAGATTTTTCTAAGTTCTTTCTTCATATCATCCCATGAGGAAATGGGTTCTTGTTTCCTAACATCCCTTAAGCCCACTATGTTCCTCCATTTTTGCTTGGCTTGACCCCGAAATTGCCCCATGGCAACGCGGACTCTTGCGGGTCCATAAACCATAGTTCTCTCAAAGTGTTTTTCCATGGTGACCTCCCACTTTAGGTAGGCACTATAGCATGATCCATCGAAGAGGAGATCCTCAAAAGAGATTATGTCAAATGGAGGGTTGATCGGTCCCTTATGGGGGGTCGAGTGGGATGAATGTGACCAAAGAGAGGTAGCCATGTTGATGAATGCAAATGTTCCCAAGGACTAGACTTAGTAGAGACAAGTCTAAAACCTGGCTCTGATACCAATTTGATGTGACACAACCTAGGACCTAAATTGCAAGCATCCCAACGATTTGGTCATGTCACATAAGCGGACTCACTCGCGTTGGCACACTCGGGTCCGCAGGTGGACCGGCGATGGGGTGAGGGTCTGAGGTTGGACCAGGGGTTTCCAAGGGTAGGCTGGCTTGGGGAGGACCCCTATGGGTCAGGGGTTGCCCAAATTCACGGGCGGTCAGCACGCCGAAGGCTTGGGTTGAATGATGACTCTCACAACTCACCCGCGGTAGCCACACAATTAAACGCTAATTCGGGTTCGGGCACTCTCTAAACGCCGACGGCACTAAGATGCAATACTAATTAAGCAAAGGAATCCAGCAAAGAGGAGTGTTTAGTGGCTCACCTGATCGGTGTGAAGACACCGATCCCGGCCGGAGACGAGGGCGAGCGAGGAAGCGTGGGCTTACCCGCACGCCGCGCCGGAGAAGCTTCAACCTGAAATTTCAGATTACATGCACTACACCCCATGCAAGGGGGGGACCTTGGGGAAGGGAAGCCAGTGACTACACTCAAATACTACCTCCATGCAGGGAGGGGCCTTCAGCTGGCCAAGCGGGGAGGGGAGAAACCAAGCTAGAAGTAAAGAACGGTAGCCGATGCCGATGCTGTCCACTCTCTGCGCTTCAGGATAGACAGTTGGTTCTCTGGATGCTGTGGACACTCCAAAAATTTTCCGATGACGAAACCACTTGCTGATTGCTCGTAGATGAGCCTGGATGATGTCTGAATTTTGATAATTTCTTCGGGCACCGGTTCTGGTCGGAGTAGGAGCTTGAACAGGGGAGTAGATTAACAGTTCTGACTGTCTCAGGATCTCAGCAGCAGGAAGCAGAGGATGCCACGACCGCTCCCGAACTCCGAATCAGGTGCCTCTAAAGCCGTTGGAACCATTGACGAGTCCTCTTCGATGAAAAACTGACAAGGAAGCCAAACGATGTCGGAGAAGACCGGTGGACTCTGATCACTGATGAGAGGTCGGTGCAGACTGTGGGGAAGCAGAACCGCATACCCGGGGAGAGAAAATTGATAACTCCTGGTTCCGAATGCCAAATTGAGCTCTTCTTTTTGGAGAAGAAAGAAGACTCGTAGAAGAAGCTTTTTGAAGAAGAACTCTTGATCAGATTCCAAGAAGGATCATCGCAGTCCGGCGTCCACTCCGGCTCTGGTCTACTGCCAGGGAGGCTTTGCGCAGTCTGGGAAGAATGGCTCCCCTGGGCGATCACGAACTCAGAACGGGATAGAACTACCGCCGTTGCGAAGAGGACTGGGAGACGCTTCCAACGATGTCTCTTGATCCTTCAGAAACGTCCGGAGGAAGCCGTGGTCTCCTCTGCAATCTACTACTCTTTTACAGATCTTTAGTTGAGAGCTGTAGGTTGAAGATGACGGGGGGGGGGGAATGGTGTATATGGGAGGGGAAATGGGGGTGGATGAGTGTGGGGAAAGCCCGGGCTGTGAGGGGGTCTAGGAGGGGGTGTTCCAAGGTGGGGGAAGGGAAGAATGGGGTCTGGAAGGGGGTCTAACAGGTGATGGGAGGAGGAGCTACGAATTTGGGCTTGGAGGGAGAGGGGAAGGTGAGGGGGGCACAAGTGGGTGGAGGGAAGGTGAGTTTGAATTTTCCTTAATGGAGGGTATTCAATGGTGGTCTTGGGGATGGGAGGGGTTGTGTTGGGGAAGGGAAGGGGTGCTTGGGGTAGTGGGAAGGGTGCTTGGGGAAGTGGGTGGGGTAGTTGGGGGTTGGGAGGTGGAGCTAGGATTGGTGGAAGCTCTCTTGGGACTAGGGGGTGGAGTAATGGGATGTGTGGGGAAGGGGAGTGGCCTTTAATGGGGGTAGGTGGGAGAGTGGTGGTTGGGAAGGGAGGAGAGAGAAAATTTTCGAAATTGGGTGGGGAGGAGAGAGAAAGGAGAGTGAAAGAGAGAGATTAAGAGAGGGATGGGTGGGGAATCTCTCCCCTAGGGTCTCTCACCCAAATAATGGAATCTCTCCACTAGATAAGAAGTTTGAACTCTCAAAATGGCAAGTTTTCCATTCATTGATTCATTAGTTCAAATGGAGGAAATGGGGTCCTATATATAGGCAACCCACATTTCTACAAAAGACCTTGACTCTTAACACAATGACAAATAACCAAGGGAAGGGGGGGTGCCCTTGGGCCAAGCCCAATGAATTGGGCCCATAAACTAATCTATCAACATAATGACACTTAACCTAGGTAAATGACTCATTAACATAGGTACAAGACTCAAATAAAAGGAAAATTACATAATTATGACTCAAAGAAAATATGAAAGTTACATGAATTGACTTAGAAAAATGTGACGGATGTAATGGAACCATGCTGGCGGACAACCGGGGCTTTGAAAATATATGGGGCGAGAGATGCCCCCATCAAATACACTCCGCCCGGGGTGCACAAGAAGCAAACATCCCTCATTGTGTCGGGGTAGAAAAGGAGAATCCACCCCGCTCGGGGGCATAAGAAGCAAAAGATACACCCCGCTTAGGGGACACATGAAGAGAATACACCCCGACTCGGGGGGCATGTGAGAAGAATCTACCTCGACTTGGGGGCATAAGAAGAAACATAGTTGCACCCCGGACCGGGGGCACTTGAAGAGAATCCACCCCAATTCGGGGGCACATAAGGCAAAAGTTACATCCCGGCTTTGGGGGCACGTGAAAAGAATCTACCCCGGCTCAGGGGTATCCAAGGAAGAAATATACCTCGATATGGGGGCACATGAAGCATGCATCCACCATGCCATGGGGGCATAAGAAGCAAAGACCATACCCCGCCATGGGGAATACGAAACAAGAATTCACCCCGGCCCGGGGGCACACAAAGAAAGAAGCACACCCCGACTTAGGGGCATTTGAAGAAGAAACACACCCCATCATGGGGGCATATGGAAAAAGGAATACACCCTGCCTTGGGGGCACAAGAAATGAAGAATACACCCCCACTCTAGGGGCATTTGAAGAAGAAACATACGCCCCGCCTGGGGGCATAGAAGCCAAAAGAATACACCCCTGCCTGGGGGCACAAAAGCAAAGATGCCTACCTCCCCACCCTGGGGCAGATGAAGAAAAGCTACACTCCAACCTAGGGGCACGTTAAGAGAAATACACCCCAGTCCGAGGGCATCAATGGGAACGGAAGAGCAGAACAAAAAGAACAGTCATGAGGCAGACGTGGTCTTTGAACTCGCCTCTTCGCGATAAAAAGAAATGCCAAAAAGAAAAGAACAGTCATGAGGCAGACGTGGTCGTCGAACCCGCCACTTCACACAAAAGGAGAAGAGAAGAAAAGAAAGAAAAGTCAGGTGGTAAACGTGATCTTTGCACTCGCCTTTCCACATAAAAGAAGAAGAGAAGAAAAGAAAGTAAGCCTGGAGGTGGACATGGTTTCTTACCCTCTACCTCCAGCCATCCAACAAATGGACTTCTCATGGGGTCGGTGCCATGACCTTTCATCTAAACCGATAAAACCTTCCGCTGACGGGGCGTTAAACCGACTAAACCTTTCGCCGATGAGGCATTAAACCGACAAAACCTTCCACCGACGGGGCGTTAAACCGACTAAACCTTTCGCCGATGGGGCGTTAAACTGACTAAACCTTCCGCCGACGCGGCGTTAAACCGACAAAACCTTTCGTCGACGGGGCGTTAAACTGACAAAACCTTTCACCGACGCGGCGTTAAACCGACTAAACCTTCCGCCGACGGGGCGTTAAACCGATAAAATCTTCCACCGACGGGGCGTTAAACTGACAAAACCTTTCACCGACGGGGCGTTAAACTGACTAAACCTTTCACCGACGGGGCGTTAAACCGACTAAACCTTCCACCGACGGGGCGTTAAACCGACAAAACCGTCCACCGACGGGGCGTTAAACTGATAAAACCTTTCACCGACGGGGCGTTAAACCGACTAAACCTTCCGCCGACGGGACGTTAAACCGACTAAACCTTCCACCGACGGGGCGTTAAACTGACAAAACCTTTCACCGACGAGGCGTTAAACCGACTAAACCTTTCGCCGATGGGACGTTAAATCGACTAAACCTTTCACTGACGAGGCGTTAAACGGACTAAACCTTCCACCGACAGGGCGTTAAACTGACAAAACCTTCCCCCGATGGGGCTTTAAACTGACAAAACATTTCGCCGACGGGGCGTTAAACTGACTAAACCTTTCACCGACGGGGCGTTATACTGACTAAACCTTCCACCGACGCGGCGTTAAACTGACAAAACCTTCCGCCGACGGGGCGTTAAATCGACAAAACCTTCCGCCGATGGGGCGTTAAACCGACTAAACCTTCCGCCGATGGGGCGTTAAACCGACTAAACCATCCGCCGACGGGGCCTTAAACCGACTAAACCTTCCGCCGACGGGGCGTCAAACCGACTAAATCTTCCGCCAACGGGGCGTTAAACTGACAGATATTCGGCCATCTGGGCTTCAATCCGACAGATACTCAGCCATTGGGGCTTCAAGCCGATATATATCCAATCATCGGCCCCTGAGCCGACAGCTATTCAATCATCGGCCCCGAGCCGACAGCTATCCAGCCATCAGGGCTCCAAGCCGATAGCTATTCAACCATCGGCCCCTGAGCGGACAGCTATCCAATCATCGGCCCCTGAGCCGACAGCTATCCCGTTATCGGCCTCTTGGCCAACAGCTTCTAATCATCGGCCCCTAAGCCGACAGCTACCCCACTATCGGCTCCCAACCAACAGCTTCCAAATCAAAGAATCAATCCTTTCACTTTGGTTCGGATCCTTTTCCGGTCAGAGAATCAAAAAAAAATAATCCTTTCACTTTGGTTCAGGTCCTTCCCCGGCCAGGGAATCAAGAAGTAACCTTTCACTTTGGCTCGGAACCTTTCCTGGCCAGAGAATTAAAGAATCAACCCATCTGCTTTGGTTCGAATCCTTCCTCGGCCAGAGAATTAAAGAATAAACCTCCAACTCTGGTTCAGATCCTTCCCCGGCCAGAGAATTAAAGAATCAACCCATCCACTTTGGTTCGGATCCTTCCCCGGCCAGAGAATTAAAGAATCTACCCATCCACTTTGGTTCGGATCCTTCCCCCGGCCAGAGAATCAAAGAATCAACCTTTCACTTTGGTCCGGATCCTTCCCCCGGCCAGAGAATTAAAGAATCAACCCATCCACTTTGGTTCGGATCCTTCCCCGACCAGAGAATTAAAGAATCAGCCCATCCACTTTGGTTCGGATCCTTCCCTGGCCAGAGAACCAAAAAAGAGACCTTTATCTTCGGCTCTCGTAGCTCACTTCCCAATTCTGGCTCTCGTAGCCTGCTTCCCTTTGGCCTTCGTGGCCTACTTCCCAATTCTAGCTCTCGTAGCCTGCTTCCCTTTGGCACCCGTAGCCTACTTCCCCGATCTTTGGCTCTTGTAACCTGCTTTCCTTAGTTTCGGCTCTTGTAGCTTGCTTCCGAACTTTGACTCTTACAGCCTGCTGTAGACACGCCAAAATTGACGTTACCGTGAGTGTATCTCATATTACCCTGCGATGCCCCAATTTGACCCTCAAATTAACTTTTTTTGAGTGATTTTCTCACTTTTCTTAGATTTCTCTTTTTTTCCTCACTTTTCTTATTTTTTCCTATTTTTTTGGATTTTTCTGGATTTTTTGGGTATTTTTCTCTATTTTTATGAATTTTTCAGAATTAACGACTTGACGTGGGGCATCTTTTAAATAACGACTTAGCCTTGGGCGTTTCTTAAAAATGGATGACTATTTATGGAGGCGTCAATTCCACTTATTTTCTATTTTTCTGGATTTTTCTGAGAATTTTTCAGAATTATTTTGTAATTAACGACCTACCATGAGACGTTATTTTGAATTTGAAAAGAATAAAAAAAATCAAAAATCAAATTCACGACCTATGCACGGTCGTCACTTTTTCAAATTGATTTTTTTATATTATTTTTCACTCTCTTCCAGAGGTGATTTGGTGGCCTTCTGGGTGTCAGAAAAATACGCAAAAATAGTCGTTGGAATCAGCGCAACGAGATGCACCTCCACCTAAAAAATGGGAAAATAATATTGAGAAATGAAAATTAGCCCTATTTTGAATATATTGAATTAATGTCCCTTGATAGGGCGCATTTTAAATCACGCCTTGGACGCAGACGTGTTTCATCTATTTCTAAAAATTGATTTTTGAATTAACGTCTTTATCTAAGGCGTTTTTTTAATAACGCCCCTTTGGTAGGTCGTCAAATTAAGAATTGACTCCCGTGTCCAAGTCGTGTTTCACCTTTTGGGTTCTAAACGAACGCAGCCTTTCCTAGAGAGTCCTTACTTTGTTTGGTCACTTCCCCATCTTAATTCTTCCCTCTTTGGACTCTTTCCCGTTCTTATCTTCTGCTATATTTGATCTGTTCTATTTAATAGAGCCGGCGGCTCTGTTAATAAGATTCGATCTCTTCTTCCTCCCTCCGGTTTTCTTCTTCTGCTTCTTTCTTCTTCTGTTTTTTCTTTTTGTTTTCTTTCTTTCCTTCTTCGCAGGTTGCTGTTGCTGTGGCTGAAGGAGGGGCTTCTCCACGGTTCACTGCATCATCCTTTTGAAGTCTTCTCCCCATCGAGCATCAAAGCCACAAGCAACAGGCTCCTCTTTTATTTTATTCTTCTTTTTACTATCATTATTCATAGGCATGCATGTTCATATTCATGTTTAGTTTTTTTTAACTCAACCACGTTGAGTATCTCCCATAAGTACAACTCTTGCACTCTTTCCCTTATTCATATATTTGCATCTTCATACACCATATTATTATCACCCTTTTGCATAGGGGTTTAAGGGCAACCACCCTTAAGGTGTGTTCTTCACCATGTTATCATGCTCATATTTTTATTTAGGATTTGATGCTACACTCACCATGTTCTAATTCCTATCTTTTATTGGTGTTTGTGTCTTTTTTGCAAGGGTAATCAAATTGAAGAACTCTCTTCATCGGCCGGCCGATTGGAAGTGAAAGGAGCACTCACATCCCCGCATTCAAGGTATTTTTCGCGATCCCTCCATGTTTATTATTTGTTATATCTTTTGAGGCCTCGTGTCTCTGGCGATCACAAACTCCATCTTAGCACCTCGTGCTTATTAATGCTATTTCATCCTTATTTATTCATTATTTCTAATTTATTTGTTTAAGTGGATTTCTAATTAGAATCTACAAATTGGTGATCACGGTGGGACCCCTTTTCATTTTTCTTTGATTACCCCTTCCCCTTAGGCACCCACGTGTGCCATCTCCCCTTTTGCACCCTCGGTGCGTCTCCTTTTCGTGCCCCTCGGGCACCGTCCATTGTGCTTTGCACTCTCCCCAAGTGATCTGTCAGCTTGTTAGATTTTTTTGAAAATTCCACTTATTCAAAATTTTGATGAGCATGCTGTATCGTTCATATTGATTGCCATGATTATGTTGTGACTGTGAGTATCTTGATATTTTTGGACGTGGAGCTTTCCTGGGGAATTAACGCCTCAGCCAGAGGCGCGTTTGAATTAACGCCCTCATCCAGGGCGTCTATTTATTGCTTAGCGCCTCTCGTCAAGGCATTTTTCTGGATTTGACGCCTTCTGGCAGGGGCGTCCTTTTACTTATAGCGCCTCACTCTAAGGCACGTTTTTCGCTGCCCCTGGGCCCCCTCACAGTTATTCACGACAGTGACCCTGTCGTCTCTTTGTTGGTAGCGCCCCCTGCCAGGGCGCCTTTTACTGTGGGTTTGCAGAACCCTCCCCGTGTGTGGGGTTTCATGCTGATTCATGCTTATACTTGTTGATTGATTATATTGCTGTGGTTGGCTTGTTTACCCTGCTGCATTCATTCATCTTTGCATTGGTTTGGGAGACCTCCTCTCTCTACATTAGGATTCCACACACCCTCTTGGTGAAGGAAGGACCCTCCATTGAGCATTCCGTCTCTTTGGATTGGAAATTCCTAAACCAAGCCTCCATAAGTCTCCGCACCCGTGGATTCCCTCACGGACGCCGGGCAGGTTGTACTATTTTGAAGTCCCGAGTTAGTTGGCCTATACGCGGTGAGAGAGTGTTCCTAGTTGGCATTGAAGTAAACACTTTTGAAACTAGGTTCATCCCTTGTGTGAATCATTCCAAATCTTTGTTAAAAATCATTAATTCACCAAGGTTCAAACAAATCAAGATCAAAAGGTAACCATTCCAACTTGTGTGCTTTTTTTTGCATATTATTTGAACTTTGATTGGATAAAGGCTTACCATAAACAAAACAACATGTTTAATTCAATTCATGAGGATGCACAACCGTGCACATCTTATTCCCCTCAATTTCAACATGTTCATCACAATTCTCACCATATTTTCAAGGGACCGCATCCTCATTCTTATGGTCATGCCCGGCCCATGGGCAATGTCCAAACTTATGGTCCCTCATCTCAATTTCAAGCCACTACTCCTTCGGGACTGTCTCCTCCCAACGATGAGAAGGTTTCCCAAATCATTCATGCATTAGATCATCTCACCCCTCAACAGATCCAAGCCTTTAAGGCCGCTGTTGAGGGTGCATCTCCTTCATCTCTTCCTCCTTCCAATCCTACACGGGTGGCCCATCACCCACCTCCCTCTTCTATTCACAATCCTAATCGGGTAGCCCATTACCCATCCTCTCCTATTCACATTCCTCCCCGGGTGGTCCGACACCCGCCTCCTTCTATTCCTCCTCCATCACGGCCCCGAGGCCCATTTATTTCTTGCAATCTGGCCCATCCGGGTTCTTCTGCGGGTCATCCCGTTAACTCCCCTCCACGGCCTTTTTATGCCACCCCTCCTTCAAGGCCCTGCCAACCCTTGGTTGCTCAAGTTACACCCCTCCAACGGTCTCTTATTGACAGAATCACTTTGATAGAGGAACAATTAAAGAGGGTCACGGCTCCTCCTACTCCGGTCAATCCTCTCCATGCCGCTTTAAATAACATTACAAAGATGGAGAAAGAGTTGAAAGATAGGAGAGATGATTATGGTATCGGCAGCTCAAGCAAGCAACAGCCGGCAGATTTCGACGATCAAGTGGATACCGTCCGCCCTCCACCCATCCGCACACTTCATTCATATGGCCTTCCACCTCCACATACGCAACATCATTACATTCCTCCATCCACATATACGCCTCCACTACAGTGTCCACTTGCATTTGATGATGAAGAACCGGCAATTGAAGAACTTGAAGCGGTATACGATGATGAAGCTCCGCAGGCATCCCTTCCGAGTTTCCTTCGCCATCCTCTTCCTCCACTGTCGGAAGACCCCTATGCTTAGGACTATGCCACAGTCCCCGATCCAACCCCCATTTATGGGACCTCTTGGTGTTACGATGATGGATCGATACTCTAATCACCCATACCGCCGCACCATGAGTCTCCTCCTCACCCCAATACTTGGTGTTACGATGATGGGTCGATACTCCAGTCACCCACACCGGTGCATCATGCGCCTTCCCCTATACCTGACACCTCTCGCCCCATCCGACATTTCCAGCGCACCAAACCCCTTCCTTTTACACCATTAACCTCTATTCCATCGGCCTCCGCCAAACCTCCACTACTCCCCACTCCACCGGCCTCCGCCGAACCTCCATCACCCTTCACTACGCCGGTCTCTGCCGAGCCTTCTATTACCCCTCCTCTTTGTTCGCTACCAAAGCCGTCCATTATCCCTGTAACGCCAAAAACAGATTTGCCAGGCCTTTCCCCTATTCCACCACTTAACCTATCACCCTTACCCGTGGCTAATCCTGAGCAAGGTCCACCCCTTTTTGCACTCAAGCCAACCCCTACTGCTTCCGAGCAAAGGGGGAAGCTCGACGTGTTTGAACCTTCGCTTCCACTCACCCTTTCTCCAACACCTTCCACTATACCTCCACCATCCATGGAACCTTCCGCCTCCGCTTCACCCCCCTTTACTACTCGAAACGGGCGGCCTTCTAAAAGTACTTGTGCCGAAGATGAGCAAGAGCCGGGCAAGAAAGATTTGGCCACGGTCGAGCTATTCAAAATGCAAGAGTTTATTTGCCGGATGCCAATCCGGGTTGTTGTGCCAAGCATGGTCGAAGATGCCAAGTCGCCGACACTGCTCGCTAAAAAAGAATGCCAAGTGTTGATGCCATCCAAGGGCCGGGCAGGGCACCCCTCGCTCCAGTTTCCAAATCTTAAACCCATTCTTCCATACAAGGGGCGAATTCCTATTCCGTTCAAATCAATGGGCACGGCAATGCTTCCTGTATCAACTTTCCAACTCCCTTACATTGTTGATCTTTGCCTTCCAAGGGGGTTGTCATTTATTGTTGAAGCTTCTTTCATTGGGCTAATTGGTTATACATTTTTACTGCCGTGGAGGGGCAGTTATCTTGGCACTACGGGGCCTTCCACTATTTTATCCACCTTCCATTCAACTCCATCCATGTTTTTATCCATCACATTCTCTTCATGGGCCACTCCAAGGGGAAAGAGGAGGATCTCGCCCTCTCGCCCTTCATATTCCTCATATTCTTTGCATCTCATGCATTTTTCTTTCATCCATTCATTCTATTCATTGCATCCATTGCATCACATTTGCATACAATTGCATCTCCTGATTCCCGGGTTTCCAAACCCGTATCTTCCCCGCCTTCCGGCACCTCCGGATATTCCGCATTTCCCATCTTATTCATCTTCATCCACGGGATCTGTGGGTCCCCTTACATTGCTCGGGCGTTGCCCCCTCCCCAATCTCTTCTCAGGGCATCGCGTCCCTTTTCAGCTCTTGTATCCGGACCCTCCGGATTTCTCTCACTCTCTCCCAGGGCATCGCGCCCCTTTCCACCTTATTCTTCCGGAACCTCCGGACTTTCCCCTCGGGCATCGCGCCCCTTTCCATCTTAATCCCCCGGAGCCTCCGGATTCTTCTTCCGCTCATGATTCTCCTCCTCTACTCCCAGACCCTCCGGATCCTTCATGTCTTTCCTTCGGGCACGACGCCCCTTTCCATTTTCTTCCTCCGGAACCTCCATCTTTCTTCCGATTCATCTTTCTACTCTTCCAGGACATCACATCCTTCATTTTCTTCTTCCTTTTCCATCATCTTTTTCCCTATTTCTTCCCAGGGCACCGCGTCCCTCGATACTCTATCCCTCCGGAGCCTCCGGATGATTCCTCCTATCACGATTCTCCTCCACTGCTTCCGGACCCTCCGGATCTTCCTCTTTCCATCTATTAATTTCTTCCTCTGATTTCCCCTAATCTTGGGTCCGACCCAACTTCTTCCACATCCACTGCCTTGGGCATCTGCCCATTCACTCACTGCTTTCGAGGCTTTAGTCCTCACTCCTCCTTCTAATTCTCCGCTTCTTCTGTAGACTGTTCCATGTGATCAGGGTCTCCGCACTTTAGCGAGGGAGTTCTAGCCCTCGTCTTCCTTTTCTCCTTATTCGTCTGAGTCTGGTCTTGGCACCACTCCTTCTTGTTAAGCCACTTTCAAATCCTTTGCTTCCAATTCTTTTGACTGCAAAAGAGAAATATCCCACGATGATCAAGATCGCCTCTCGCGGCAGCCGCTTCAACGAAGGTTGCAAGGTAACATATTGGCGTAAGTACGTATTTTTATGATATCATTCCCTCATTGCTTCACGCATGATTTTCAAAATGAAGTGCTTCTTAACAAGATAAAGAGTGGTGTTTTAGATCTTTATCTATCTTAATTAAATCATTCTCAAAAGAGTCTTTAGGCTTGCTATGCAGCACATTGGTTAATAAGAACTCCGTGCTGGGAATTCAACATTCTCTCCTCGCTTGTTAAGAGTAACCCTTAGCTGGGCATTTCACACACTTCACGGCGTCCTTAGCCGGCTCCTTTGATAAAACACCGTTGCTACTTTGGCCATACCATGAGTATTCCTGAAAGTCTTTTTCTCTTCTTTACTCGGCCGAATGCAGGGGCAAGAGGTTGACGGATGAGATGACCAACCTCGGTACTCACCAATACGAGAGGAGTCTCAAATAGGGGCAGTCTTGACCCAAAATCGATTTGAGTTTTCATATGAGTTTTCATGATATACATCTCGCCAAAAGGGCTATTCTGAAAATCAAGTCAAAATTTTGATAAAAGCAAAATTGTGAATTGTGGCATGACAAGAGTGGCAAAGTCCCCGCAGGGAAAACCCTGGTCATATGCATGTCAAGGGTCTAAAAATCAAAGGTACAAAGCCCCAGCGCAACAGACTACCTCTTTGAGGGGAAACATCTTGGAAGGAATTCGAGCCCCGACATCTCCCATCCTGCATAAAGCTTGTCACAATTATTCTTCTCTTCTCCCTCTAAGACCGAATGTTTCTCAGGTATGGCCTTGGTAGGGGCACCGTTAATCAAGGGCAGTCAGTTATAGGACGCCACCCTTCAATACACGCCCGGCTTTGGGAAATTTTAGCAAAAAGGGAAGGAATGAGGACCCCCAATTAATGGTTTAAACACCCTTTGATGCTGCATTAGCTATGTCTAAGCCAAAATCCAAAATATATATATATTTCTTGTGAAAAATCCAAAAAAAATGAATATTTCCTGAGCAAAATCAAACAAAAAATCAGATATTTCTTCCAAGATTCATAAAAATTGAAATATTTTCCAAAATCCATAAAAATTTGAATATCTTTTTCAAAACTCATAAAAATTTGCATATTTCAAAATCCAAAAAAATTGCATTGTATTTTTCTAATGGTGCTTTTACTGGAACGACAACTTTGTAAGGACCAAGAGCACGGGATGAGTCCTCTCCATTCATTGCTATCAATTTATTGATTCCTCCCGATATTTTCATGACATGCCACCCTGGGCATTTTTGGTTATCATCTCCTCATATCTTTTTGGTTATATCTCCTGGTTATCATTCTGATTATTCATCTCCAGATCTTTCAATCAACTCCTGCTAATTTCTCTTGATCAATTCTGCCACTGGGCATTATATCATTCTGATCATTCAACTCTACATCTTGATTAGCCAAGATTGTCATCCTCATGACGAAATAACAAATAATGATGCTTTGTAATATCATGATTCAACTCATAATGGTTGATTGATGCTTTGATTCATGCTTTGATGATTATGCTTAAATGCCTTATTCATTGCTTGTTATCTTTTATATCTTGGCTGATGAATTTTTGAGCGCAGGAAGAAGCTCTTGGTCCCACCGACTGGGCATCATCATTCAAGCCCCACGGTGACGGCAGCTCATTTCTCAGTTCCACCATGCTCATTGCCATCGCCATCTCCCTGTATGCATTCTACTATATGTTATTAAACTATTAGATTATATCAAGGACCTTGTGGCTTTGGTAAATCTGGAATTTGAGTTCCCCTTCATCAAAAACAATGATGATTCCAGAGGAGTCTTAGTCACACGGATAGGCCGTTGAGCCGTCCAAGACTGAGGACGATGGTTCCCTTTTACGAGTTGGTGCGCGGATAAACGGGCTTCGACTTAGTATCAGCTCGCTGAATGGGTTTCTTGACTCAGTCTTGGCAGTTTAGCAATATTATCCTTGATTATCTTATATTTTCATTTGTTTTATTTTTTCCTTTTAAACCCAGCATGCATTCATGTAGGAATTTGAAATAACGTTGGAAAATCACTCTGATAAGCTGATTTGAAGACTCAAATTGATCTTAACCATCCCAGATATGAGATATTCATTGCCGAATTGTGTCCTCAGTTCGTTTTGTCGCTGTTTTGGGTCATTTTCTCGAAAGCTCCTTGTTTGGATTTTTATCATCTTATTTTATCTCCTTTCCTTTGATCCACCTTGGCTGCAGCACGTCCACATTGGCTGGTAACCGCTCCCCAATGGTGAAACCTACAGCTTTGTGACCTGGGGTACTTCCACCGCGCTGGAAGTTGATCATTCTCCTTCGTGCCCGCGTGCACACTCCCCCTTTTTATCCAAACATCGTTGATTTCATTAAATTTCCCGAGATTGCTTCATTTCGAGCTTTTGATTTAATTCTCATCAAGTGATGTTGATTGCGTGTCTCATCACACCTTGGCATCTACTTTTCATTTTGCTCTGCTCCCTTGTAAAGCAGACGCCAAGGCGGGGCAGCTGTAGACACGCCAAAATTGACGTTACCGTGAGTGTATCTCATATTACCCTGCGATGTCCCAATTTGACCCTCAAATTAACTTTTTTTGAGTGATTTTCTCACTTTTCTTAGATTTCTCCTTTTTTCCTCACTTTTCTTATTTTTTCCTATTTTTTTGGATTTTTTTGGATTTTCTGGACATTTTTCTCTATTTTTATGAATTTTTCAGAATTAACGACTTGACATGGGGCGTCTTTTAAATAACGACTTAGTCTTGGGCGTTTCTTAAAAATGGACGACTATTCATGGAGGTGTCAATTCCACTTATTTTCTATTTAAAAATTTTTCTGGATTTTTCTAAGAATTTTTCAGAATTATTTTATAATTAATGACCTACCATGAGACGTTATTTTGAATTTGAAAAGAATAAAAAAAATCAAAAATCAAATTCACGACCTATGCACGGTCGTCACTTTTTTAAATTGATTTTTTTATATTATTTTCCACTCTCTTCCAGAGATGATTTGGTGGCCTTCCGGGTGTCAGAAAAATACGCAAAAATAGTCGTTGGAATCAGCGCAACGAGATACACCTCCACCTAAAAAATGGGAAAATAATATTGAGAAATAAAAATTGGCCCTATTTTGAATATATTAAATTAACGTCCCTTGATAGGGCGCGTTTTAAATCACGCCTTGGACGCAGACGTGTTTCATCTATTTCTAAAAATTGAATTTTGAATTAACGTCTTTATCTAAGGCATTTTTTTAATAACGCCCCTTTGGTAGGTCGTCAAATTAAGAATTGACGCCCGTGTCCAAGTCGTGCTTCACCTTTTGGGTTCTAAACGAACGCAGCCTTTCCCAGAGAGTCCTTGCTTTGTTTGGTCACTTCCCCGTCTTAATTCTTCCCTCTTTGGACTCTTTCCCGTTCTTATCTTCTGCTATATTTGATCTGTTCTATTTAATAGAGCCGGCGGCTCTGTTAATAAGATTCGATCTCTTCTTCCTCCCTCCGGTTTTCTTCTTCTGCTTCTTTCTTCTTCTGTTTTTTCTTTCTTCTGTTTTTTTTTTGTTTTCTTTCTTTCCTTCTTCGCAGGTTGCTGTTGCTGTGGCTGAAGGAGGGGCTTCTCCACGGTTCACTGCATCATCCTTTTGAAGTCTTCTCCCCATCGAGCATCAAAGCCACAAGCAACAGGCTCCTCTTTTATTTTATTCTTCTTTTTACTATCATTATTCATAGGCATGCATGTTCATATTCATGTTTAGTTTTTTTTAACTCAACCACGTTGAGTATCTCCCATAAGTACAACTCTTGCACTCTTTCCCTTATTCATATATTTACATCTTCATACACCATATTATTATCACCCTTTTGCATAGGGGTTTAAGGGCAACCACCCTTAAGGTGTGTTCTTCACCATGTTATCATGCTCATATTTTTATTTAGGATTTGATGCTACACTCACCATGTTCTAATTCCTATCTTTTATTGGTGTTTGTGTCTTTTTTGCAAGGGTAATCAAATTGAAGAACTCTCTTCATCGGCCGGCCGATTGGAAGAGAAAGGAGCACTCACATCCCCGCATTCAAGGTATTTTTCGCGATCCCTACATGTTTATTATTTGTTATATCTTTTGAGGCCTCGTGTCTCTGGCGATCACAAACTCCATCTTAGCACCTCGTGCTTATTAATGCTATTTCATCCTTATTTATTCATTATTTCTAATTTATTTGTTTAAGTGGATTTCTAATTAGAATCTCCACCTGCTTCCCTTTGGCCTTCGGGGCCTGCTGCCTAATTTCGACTCTCGATGTCTGCTCCTCCAACCTTTGGCCTTTGTAGCCTGCTTCCCAGCATCTCCCGGCTTCTACGGCCTGCTTCCCTAATACCCCTCGGCTTTTATGGCCTACTTCCCGGCATCTTTTGGCCCTTATGGCTCGCTCCTCTAATGTCCCTTGGCTTCTATAGCCCGCTTCCCTAATATCCTTTCGGCCCTTCGTGGTCTGCTCCCCTAATACCTTTACTACCACTACACCTATACGTAACGACAGTATGTTCTTACGCAAAAAGAAGAGAAAAAAAAAAGACAAAAAATGCTTGGCTACCCTGCTTGCATGCTTATCTATACTATAGAATAATGCACCTCCTTGAAATTTTCTAGGACCATGTTTCCTTGCTAAATAATGTCACCCCGGTTCCGGATGCCCAGGCGTCACGGCATACGCTCAAAGGGAACCCAATTACAGCGAGTGCACACGTCAAGAGGGAAGAGTCATGGCTAAACTGCTAAGCCCAACTCACAAAATGAACCCGAGGCAACACTCCCCACTTCACATTTAATGTGTTCAATGGTCTTCAACCATAGGGATTGCCCGACTTTCTTCTTAGCACTCTACGGATGCTTGAATTTCTGCCCTCGTGTGAAAGGTAATCGTGAGGAAAAAGCTGCCTACCCCCACTTAAAGAAAAAAGAAAAAAAATGATGCAAAGAAAAAAAGAAGAGAGAAACGTGAATCTGAGTAGCCGGGAATCCCCATTGAGACACATGAAGAAACTCGCTTCGAACGGTGAAATCCGCAATAGAATTCTAATAAGGACGAATCCTTGTAGCCGGGAATCCCCACTGAAATAAATGAGGAGACTCGCGCTGAACGGTGAAATCCGCTACCAAAATAAACAGATGGGGGCTGTGCGAAGCTACCGAAATCGAGAGCCTGAAACCCATGTGTAGGCGCTAGAGTAAACCTCGAGTGTTGCATAGAAAACCTGCATATCCCCATGTTTAGGGCCTTTTTCTCACACGTTTGCTCCTCTACTCCACAGAGAATTACCTCGGGTGAAATGCATGAATTTAAGCTGTACATGAAAGACATGCGATATCCTCTTGACGGGCACACCACCCCTTAGTCGTGCCTCGTGGCCCGCACCACATTTGCGAATACGAGCGATGTCCCTATCCCATCCCCTGTAGAGGGAGCTGTCTTATTTATACTTATGTTATGCCTGCTCTCGAATGCCTGCATGCTTGAATAAAGAAATAAATAAAAAAATAAAAAAATAATATACTCAATTTCGGCTATTGCCGCTTGCTTTCCCAGTGCTGGCTCGTACAGCCCAATCTTGGCCCTCACGGCCTACTTCCTATCCCCGCGGCTTGCTAATCTCTAAATTTCGGCTCTTGCAACCCGCTTCCTGACTCGGGCTCTCATAACCTGCTCCCCAATTTCGGCTTTTGTAGCCAGCTTCCTGATTGCGGCTCTTATAGTCCGCTTCCCTGATTTTTTTTTGCCTCCACGGCCTATTTCTGCAACACCGACTCTGGCCCTTGCGGTCCACTTTCCTGGGTTCAGATCTCACAGCCGGTACTCCTGGCGCATTGTAGAACATCAAATTTTTTCACTTTGGTTCAGGCCTGTCGCCCAGCCAGAGAACAAACAGACCCCTGTCACTCTGGATCGGACCTTCCGTCTGACTAGAGAACAAAACGACCCTTTCACTTTGGCTCGGACCAGCCGTCCAGTCTGAGAACAAAAAGATTCTCTCCAACTCTAGATCGGACCTTCCATCTGGCTAGAGAATAAAAAGATCCTTTCACTTTGGCTCGGACCTGTCGTCCAGCCGGAGAACAAAAAGATTCTCTCCACTATAGATCGGACCTTCCGTCCGGCTAGAGAATAAAAAGATCCTTTCACTTTGGCTCAGACCTGCCGTCCAGTCGGAGAACAAAAAAGATTCTCTCCACTCTAGATCGGACCTTCTGCCCGGCTAGAGAACAAAAGATTCTCTTCACTCTAGATCGGACCTTCCGTCCGGCTAGAGAACAAAAAAATCCTTTCACTTTGGCTCGGACCTATCGTCCAGCCGGAGAACAAAAAGATTCTCTCCACTCTAGGTCGGACCTTTCATCCGGCTAGAGAACTAAAAAAGAATTCTCTCCACTCTGGTTCGGACCTTCCGTCCAGCCAAGGAATTAAAAAGATCCTTCATACAGCTGGTACCCCAGGCGCATTAAAGAATGAAACGACCTTTCACCCTGGCCCGAGCCTGCCATTCGGGTAAGGAATCATCCCCTTTTCCTTGCGCTAACACTAGACCGTGTCAGCAACTTGACCACCTCCCCATCCCTTTGGGCGATGAATATCCTTTTTGGAATCAACAAACTCTTCTCTCCGTCCCTTCGGGTGACGAATATCCCTTTTGATTTGGACCTCCCGCCCAGGCCATTGAATCAACAAGTTCTTCTCTCCGTCCCTCCGGATAAGGAACACCCTTGTCGAATCAACAAACTCTCCTCCCCATCCCTTTGGGCGATGAACCCCTTTTAATTTGGACCCACCGTCCAGACCGGTAAAGAAATAAACCCTCCTCTCTGCCCTCGTGGCTCACTTCCTAATTGTTGGCTCCCACGCCGACAGCTTTCAATTATCAGCCCCCGAGCCGACAACTTTCAATTATCGGCCCTTGCGCCGACAGCTTTCAATTATCGGCCCTTGAGCCGACAGCTTTCAATTATCGGCCCCTGAGCCGACAGCTTTCAATTATCGGCCCTTGCGCCGACAGCTTTCAATTATCAGCCCTTGAGCCGACATCTTTCAATTGTCAGCCCCTGAGCCGATAGCTTTCAATTATCGGCCCCGAGCCGACAGCTTTCAATTATCGGCCCTTGAGCCGACAACTTTCAATTATCGGCCCCCGAGCCGACAGCTTTCAATTATCAGCCCCTGAGCCGATAGCTTTCAATTATCGGCCCTTGAGCTGACAGCTTTCAATTATCGGCCCCTGAGCCGACAGCTTTCAATTATCGGCCCCTGAGCCGACAGCTTTCAATCATCGGCCCCCGAGCAGACAACTATGTCATTATCGGCGTCCAGCCGACAGCTCTCTCACTATCGGCATCCGAGCCGACAGCTTTCAGATTTATCGGCGTCCATGCCGACAGCTTCCTAATTACCGGCATCCAGGCCGACGGCTTCCGACTATTGGCATCCAAGCCAACAGCTCTTCACTATCGGCATCCACGCCGGTAGCTACCCAAAGTTGTTCAAAAAGGAAGAGAAGAAAAAAAATAATAAGAAGAGAAGAAGAAAAAGAAGGGAAAGAAAGAAGAAGAAAAAGAAAAAAAAAGAAAAAAAGAAGAAGAAAAGAAAAAAAGAGAAGAGAAAAAAGAAAAAAGAAAAAAGAAGAGAAAAAAAGGGTTTTTTACATGAAAACCATTGTTAAAAGTGAATTTACAAAAAAACCATTCCTAAAAATGTATTAGCAGGTATATCACTGAGTTAATTCAAAGAGTGCATAAATGTCATTTAAGTGTGATTTTCTTACAAATTGTTGGTAAAAAGAAGTGATATACATGCAAATAAATATGGCATTTTTGCACAATTCAGATTACAGAGTGATATACCTGCTAATACATTTCTAGGAATGGTTTTTTTACAAATTCACTTTTAACAATGGTTTCCATGCAAAAAACCCAAAAAAAATCATCACCGAAGCCTCCGAGGGATGTCGACTCGTCAAGTCCTGCCGGAGATCAAAATATTTTCAGTCCCACCGACGCATAAAACGTGTGGTCCGGACCTTTCGTCTGGTTCCATGAATGAAAGATACCTCTGCTTTGGCACTAACCCCGTGTCAATGAATAAACCACGTCGGTCCCTGACTCCCCGTCGGCATCGATGAATAAACCTGTGGTGCAGACCTTTCGTCTGGTTCCATGAACAAAAGGACCCTTGCTTTGGCACTAACCCTGTGTCAATGAATAAACCACGTCGGTCCCCGACTCCCCGTCGGCATCGATGAATAAACCAGTGGCCTAGACCCTCCGTCTGGTGCCATGAACAAAAAGACCCTTGCTATGGCACTTATCCCGTGTCAATGAACAAACCACGTCTGTCTCTGACACCCTGTCGGCATCGATGAACAAACCAGTGGCCCAGACCTTACGTCTGAAGCCATGAACAAAAAGACCCCTGATTTGGCACTTATCTCGTGTCAATGAACAAACCACGTCGGTCTCCGACACCCTGTCGGCATGGATGAACAAACCAGTGGCACAGACCTTCCGTATGGTG
The DNA here is from genome assembly GCA_022559845.1 of Amorphophallus konjac. NCBI lineage: Eukaryota > Viridiplantae > Streptophyta > Magnoliopsida > Alismatales > Araceae > Amorphophallus > Amorphophallus konjac. Next base: position 38,095 of record JAHNEJ010002198.1, on the reverse strand, counting down.
CCATGAACAAAAAGACCCTTGCTTTGGCACTAATCCCATACCGATGAACAAACCACGTCGATCTCCGACTCCCTTTCGGCATCGATGAACAAACCAGTGGCCCGGACCTCCCGTCTGGTGCCATGAATAAAAAGACCCTTGCTTTGGCACTAAGCCCTATGTCAATGAACAAACCACGTCGATTTTCGACTCCCTGTCGACAACGATGAACAAACCAGTGGCCCGGACCTTTCATCTGAAGCCATGAATAAAAAGACCCTTGCTTTGGCACTAACCCCGTGCCAATGAATAAACCACCCCAGTATTGCAATCTCCAGTCCCACCGGCGAATTAGCCATCGGCTCGAACCTTCCATTCAAGTCGATGAACAAAATGCCTTTGCTTCGGCTCGGACCTTCCGTCCAAGTCGATGAACAAAAAAAAATGCCTTTGCTTCGGCTCGGACCTTCCGCCCAAGTCGAAGAACAAAAAGAAACCACATTGGCTCCGGCTCGGACCTCCCATCCAAGTCGATGAACAAAAGGACTCTTGGCCCACGTGCACACGCGGTGGAGTAGTTCCCTCATCCCTTCACTGAAGGAGTGAGCGCTCTCCCATGAATCAGCACCGGACCAGTACGCCACTAGCCCAGAAGAATAGATATCTTCTCAAAGAACTCTACACTCGCGAGCCCCGCACACTCATCCCTCGCTTGCGCCACCCGCGAGTGGGGGGCATTTGTGGACGCCAAAAAATGATGATGATGATAATCATTGCGACATTCGCTTCTACACATTTGAGCGTGAGTCGAAGATGGAAATGCCGAATAAACCTCATACCTTACCCGATCAAGATGAGGACTCGCTTGGTGGTCCGCTATCCGATGAGAGAGCCCCCGGGACGGAAGATACGGCCACAACTCTACAGCCGGCCGTGCCGAGAGTTGAATCAAAGAAAAGTCGGGAACTCCGGCACAATCTCGGCATATGCCGGAAGTCACGCAAAGCCCTGGACCGAGCCCCAGAAGCTGCGAACGGAAAATTACGGAAGCCATGCATCGCAACTAAAACATTCCGAGGACGCCAACGTTCGTATAAATAGCCATGGCTTCGAAAAGAATTTATTCGGTGCTTAAAACGGCGTGGCAAGGCCCTTAATCGGCATGCCCCTCCTTGCTTTGGTTATCCGGCGTGCTCCTGTTGAAGGGGCCATCCCCCTTTGATGCTTAAAACGGTGCCACACTTGCCCAAAAGCTAAACTGGCGCGCCCATTTGCAATCTTAATACGGCACGCCAATTGCACTTAGGTTTAAACCGGTGCGGGCACTGTTCCACCGCGCCGTTTTAACCTCATGCCATCCCATCGAAACTCCGATGCTCTGTTCTGCACCATACGCTGCGCATATAACATTTAATGTTTGAGGCCGTGTCTCCTCCTCCCGATCGACAGCAAAGTGGCAGTGATGGCAACGTCAGGCAGCGGCGGTGGTAGCAGCAGCATAAGATCTTCCGATAAATCCACAAATGTCCTATCCTCGGACGAACAATAGTTTACGGCACCAACCACTGGATGCCACCGCAGATGAATGAAGTGGCGGGAGTTTTTCTTCCGTTCGAGCGAAGGAAAGGCAACCCCACTATATATATGCTCCGCCTGCTCCCTGGCTTTTGTCCCGACTGGCCATTTTGGAGGAAAAGGCTCTCGGATGTGTGCAGTGAAGAGAAGAAGAAGAAGAGAGAAGGAGTTTGGTCCCCCGGCGCCAGCAAGGTGAAGAAAAAGAGAGAGAAAGTGTGAGAGAGGGAAGGTGAGTCCGGAGAGGGGAGGAGCTTGTGCTCCGTCCCCTCTTCCCCGCTGGTGTATCTCCCTCTTTCCCCCCTAGCTAGTACTTCTCTAACCCAGAGATGAATCTCCCCTGTGTCAACTCCTTCCTCCGTTTGTGAGGATGAATAAAAGAAGAACCCTTTTGCAAGCTCAGTGCTCTCGATTTCAACCCCCGCTCGCCTTCCTCCTTCTCCTCATCCAGGGCCCTTCGAAGCATGCTCCTTCGTAGCATCGCCTTCGAAGGAGTTCATCGGTGGATGAATATTCATGTCCCTTGTGGCGAACACTTGTCCCGCTTCAAAGAATCATCGCCCGTGAGTCGTGGTCGCTCTTGTACGCTAGCCCTTGAGCGCTACACACTCACACTTGGGCTAACGGACCGCCGTGAGGCCGTTCTGCATTTTGAGAGTTTACCCGGGAGTAATCCGTGTGGTGGCTTTCGTTTCTCTTTGACAAGTGCCGGTCCGGGGGAGGTGCTGCCCAATTTTCGCCAGGGGACTAAGGACACTCAAGAATAAATGAACAATGCAACCTCCGAGGACAAGAACAACACATAGTAAAATCTGTGAACCAAACCCCTTGAACGAAACACTTAAAATCCATGCTAAGTCACCCTAATGAATAGTTAAACACCTAAACTTCCTCCCTACCAACTTAATCTACCAAATGGATGAACAAACGTATCATAAAATCCACCTACGGGTGAAAGAAAAGAAATACACAGTCATAGCAATAAACCCTCGGTAGAGTTTAATACGGCGCGGTGACTATTCCACCGCGCCGGTTTAACATCACTCTCATAATCCCATCTCCCTCTTTGAACCTTAAATCGGCGTGCGCCTTCAACATCTTAACCCGACGTGGCCTTAACCGGCGCCCCCTCCTCATTGAACCCTTAACCGGCGCGCCCTCCTTATTGAACCCTTAAAACGGCGTGCCCCTTGCCCATTCTCAATACGGCGCCCTCCTTGAGGTTCCATACCCGGCGCGCTCCCTTGCCATCCTAATCCGGCGTGCCTCCTACAAAAAACACACAATTAACTAAATGGAAGAAAAGCTTAAAACTCATAAATAAATTAAAAGAAAGGACCCAAACAAATGAATGAAATAGAAGACTATGAACCACTCTCATGAGAACAAACAATATAAACCTTTCTATAATCAAAATTTTGTTCCGGGGGCGCTACCCCCCGGAAACCCCCGCAAGGGGCGATGCCCCCCTTGACCCCTGCGACCTGGCCGGGAGGGACGAACCCCGCGACCTGACCGCGCAGGTCGATCCGCGTGCGAGCGCGCACGTTGGCGAGTTCGGCCTTCACACTTAACAATTCACTCCCCCGGATTGGGTGCAAAGAGAAAATCAATGATGCCTTGTGGTATCGGACGTGGACCTCGGAACCCCCGACATGGTCATGATCCGAACACATATCGTGCCAATAGCTCGTTAGCTTGACCCGCTACTACCGGGATTCAATCCCACACCCGCATTAAACTTGCCGTACCTACGACAGACACTCGTACGGTTTTATCGTCGTCTTCAATGCTTCAAATGCGGACTCTTGTCCGAACAATGAATGGTCCGTTAGTGACCGACATATATACAGGGATCTAATCCCACACTTGTATTAAACTTGCCATACTCTCGACATACATTTGTATGGGTTTTTTTTCATCTACACCGTACCTTCAATACGGACCTTCGTCCGAACATAAAGTGGTCTATGAATGACCAACAATATCTGAATGGAACGAGACAACTCTCATCTCCCCCGAACCCTACGTGTGGGAATATCAATAAGACCTTCGTGAGTCACGTTTGGACCTCGGGTTCGCCCCAACCATGGTCATTGCCTGACCCACATCCTAGGCCTATAGCCAGCTATCTCTGTACACGTCTTTGTTTTGGGATCTAGTCCCGGGACACTTTCCCGCTGCCCTTCGGCACCGGAAACATTGACGATGCCCACGCGAGCCCGACTTCGACCGCGGGGGGCCCACCGCAGTATGGTCGTAGCTTGATCTTGCACCGGGGCGACAAACTCATCAGTTTTCGACCGCTCTAACCGGGATTTAATTGAACGTTTCTCGTTCCTTTGAACAATAAACTTGTCGTATCCTGACGTACACATGTTTCGGTCTTCCCGCGACGATTACGCTATTCTCAATCTGGACATTCGTCCGAACATTGAATGGTCAATAGATGACCAAGATGAGCTCAAATACTTTCTTCACACCCTCGTATGAGGACTTCAACATTTCTTAATAGGTTTTTATGCAATCAATTTTCTGGCCATGAGGCTCTGATTCCCGATGATTAATCAAGGGTGCTCCCCTCTCCGAGGGGATGTAAATGACGCCGTGGCCTTTTTGGCGCGGCGGGTTCTGGTCCCGACACGAATCACACAATCGTCTAATTAGTCAGATCGAGCGCGCAATAAATTGTCACTTTGTGACTGGCACGCCCACGCACATAATAAACTAATAAACCGACCTAAAGAAACAGATAAATGAGTGTGTCGAAAAGTGCATCCACACCTGCCGAATCCTTGAGCGACCTACGACCAGGGAGGGAGGCCTTCTACGTCCATATAGGCCTCCGGTCCAGGGAGTAACTTCCGTTTTGAGTCCTCTTGCATTCTTGATAGTCTCATTTTCTTCTCATTGCATGTTTGTTTCTACACATCTATTCTCCCACGTTTTCGTTGCTTGCACTATCATTCATACACACACTCCCACGTTTTGACGCCCCAGGGGTTTAAAACTCCCCAGGTATCCCCCACTTCACTTAGTTACGTCTATTTCCTTTCATGTTAGCATTTACTACACTCTATAATTCTGATATTGGGTTTTTCTTTATGTTTTACACTATGTTTCACAGGTCAGCAATTCACTAACGCGAGGCCCATCCTTTCTGGCTGGCCGGAAAGGGTGGAGGTTTGACCCTTTTACAACTTCTAGAGTGGTGGCCTTGTGCGGTTCGTAACCAGCCGTTCACAGAGACGTGCGGTGTTACCTGGGCCGTTCTTCTTCATCTTGCGGTCGGATCAGAGCCGTTCATCTGCCGAAAGTTCCTTATCTCGCATCCTCTGCAACGCCCTTAGACGGCCTATCGTGTGGCCGCATATCCTTACAGGTGTTTCCTCCTGAGCAGTACATCCTCCCAACGCTGCTCATAAGGCGAGTGTCTCCCTCTTTCCAAGGTACGGTGTGTCAATCACATTAGGCACCTTGGTGGCGATCACAGTTATTTACACTCTTCTATTCTCCTTCTACTGTTCCCATTTATTTTATACATCGATTTAGTAGAAGGAGAGAGAAGACATCTTTTAAGCCAATGAGGAGTAAAACAAACATGTCAACAGCCCATTTTTTGGCGATCACGGTGGGACACCTAGTGCCCATCGTGTTAGTGATTTGCTGACCTTTTCTTTTGCTGTGTTAGTCCTCTTTTCGAAGTGATTTTCGGTTGGTTTGGGCGCGGTCTCTGTCCTCCAGAGCATGTGCGGATCTCCAGGATCCGTCCATCCATTCGACCGTTGGAAGACCACCGCTCTTCTCTGTGAACAGCGCCATGTCTTCTGCAAAGCCTGTTGCGATAAGCGGTCCAATGTCATCCGTTCAAGTATTACACGGTCGATTATTGGCCGTCCATCTTGCTGGCACGGGTACTCCTCTGTCCTCTGACTGTTGGTTTGGTTGCTGTTGCACGGTCGGTGAAGGTCCGTTCTACTGATCACGTAGCTGTCAGTAGACCGCCCATCCTGGTACGCTTCTGATTTCTACCCACTTCCATTCTATCATTATTTGAGTTTTCTGATTACTTTGTCGTTAGTCCCTGGTTTGAACGGTCGTTCATAGGCCATCCTTGCTCCCTGAGCGGTCTTCATCAGACTGTCTTTCTCTGCTACAGTGCACCTCGTACTACAGTTTTATCATTGAATTATATCATTATATGTATATACGTTGGTGCTATTTGACCTCCCCCTGTTGTTTTTATATCATTCCATGGTTGCGTTCATCTCATTTTCTTACATTTGCTAGTTCATTGCTTGCTAGTTTCTAGGTTAGAATTTTGGCATGCACTCCGATGCGCATAGGATTCATGCATTTCATTCATATTTAGTTATGTTCCTACCGAGGTAGAGTTTTCTCTCGTCTCCATACTCCTTGGAGCCGACTAGGGGACCTTGCCGAGGGCCTCCGTAAGTCCCCGTGAGCCGTGGATTCCAACATGGACGTCGGGCAGGTTGTACCGTACCACCCCCCAGTCTAGGGTCTGCATTCATGAGAGAGAGAAAGTCCCTTAGAGTCTGCCAGTTTCCCGTCCCCTACCCTATTTAGGTATCTTGTGGTTGAGTGAATTCACATTTTAATTAATCCACTAAGGTCCTAAAGAGGAACTTATAAAATCTTCGTGCATCATTTACAACTTGGGTGGTTAATTGGTGGGTTCTTTTCTCATCTCTCCCCCCATTACATATTGCAGTGTCATCATTTGCATCTCTTTGTCAGATTAGGCTCATTAGGTCTAGTTCATCTTTGTGTGTCCCCATTTAATTGCATTTGTCTTGGGGTCATTTCCCTCCTTGTATTCATTTGATATCCACTGTGCAAAGTCTCCATTCTCCCAATGGAGCACTTCTCGGATTCCTCTTCCCGTGCGGGCCCATCTCCTTATTCCTCCATTGGACCCTATTCTTTTAACGGGCCTTCTTATCCCGCCCGTGCTACTGTTGGCCCAATCAATCCTCATTCCCACGTACATAATCCATCCAGGCCCATGCATTCCTCCATTCCTGGAATGGGCTTTCCTTCTTCTCAGGCCGGATCCCCTTATCCGGCCCATCAACATTATCCTGGTCTAAATTCAACATCTCTTGCTCAAGCTGGCCCATATCCTTCTCGGACTCTTCCTACCGAGTGATGCGGACACCCGAGCAGTTACGCCGAGCCATCGGTACCGCACGCAGAGCACGACTTGAGCCACCTCAATGTCCATCTGGCTCAGAGACAGCCTGGAGACTCCTCGTTGAGTCTCCCCATTTATCACATTTGTTTAGACTTTATTTGTGTGTAATATGTGTTTATTTCATTTTATTCGGTTTGCAATTTTGATTGTAAGAGGGGTTTATTTGTAAAATGGGACCCCCGGGTCCCACGGGCCCCACCAGACCCCTCCCATTGATCCACCTCAGTCTTAGGGCCCCACGTGGGGTCAGTCAACCATTCAAATGGAGGCTTCTAGAAGGGTGGGCCAAGTGGGGGACAATGGACCAAAAATGTCAAACATTCCAACCCACCCCCACCTACCCTTCTCTCTAGTCAATAGGCCGCCCCCCCCCCCCTTTATTTTTTTTATTGTAATTTTTGTGTGTTGTTCACATCTAATCTCAGCCCTCCATTCCCCTCCCCTAGATCCAACGGTGGAGGATGGATTAGATATGTAACCTATTTAAGCTTGTATTTTTCCATTTGGATGAATTAATGATAGAAGAAATTGAGAAATTCTTGTGGAAGAGCCCTGGGTGCCCCCTTCCTCTCTCCTCCCTCTCCCCCTTGCAGCTGTGAAGGCTACCATTCTGAGGTGTGACTCCTCCCCTGTGGACGCACTAAAATTCACTCATTCAGGCGGTTCGTCTATTACGTGCGTGGGCGTGCCAGTCACCGGAGTGACGATTTATTCGGGCTCCGAAGAGCCCAAGGTGCGCTCGATCTGACGTCGTCAGACGATTGTGTGGTTCGTGTCGGGACCGAATCCCGTCGCGCCATAAAGATCACGACGTCATTTACATCCCCCATACGAGGGCATACCCTTGATTAATTGCCGAAATTAGGGGCCCCGCGGCCGGAAAGAATAATGCTAATTATGCGAGAGAGATAGGAATAAATCACGTTGAGGGTTGTGTTAAGGCCATAAACTGTCGGCCGTGTCGGCCACTCGTAGACCTTTTCGTATTCAGACACAGGTCTATGGCAGAGTCACGATGAGAAAACCGAGGTAGGTCCCTTCAAATGTCTGCCGAGTATGCGGCAATTTTAATGAGGATTCGGAAGGTATCCGGAACGAGAAAACAAATCGGGTCTAATTAGGATGTCGGCCCGAGGTTAGATCAAAGCCTGGCCATATCGGGGTGATTCCCGAGACTCGGGCTCGACCTGAAAGGGCCGCGTTATTATTCCCTTTTGCCCCAGGTCCCGGGGAGAGAGAGGGCTGCAGTGTGGGCATTAGCATCTTTTATCTGGGGCTTTCTTAGTTATATCTTCTGGGATTTCTGATTTGATGCTTACTATTTATTCGTGCCTTTGTCCGAGATGATTTCTCTTCTTTTATTCATGATTATTCTTATTATTATCATTTGTTTATTATTACCTGTCACGTCCCGAGCGCGGAAGTATACCCGAGGCGCGACAGTCCTTTATATAGAACCAAAGCGAGCTAATCTAACCGTTCGAGATCCTACCATCGAACCATGAATAGAGTGCGCAATTTAATTCAAAATTCGCTAAAATTCCATAAAATGATAACACCGATGATTACAACTGATCCAAGTCATTCTTTACCATTAGGCTACAAGCCCTTATTACAAAACCAGACGATGACAAATGAACTAAAGGGTTTAAATCTAAGACATAAAACTACATCACTCCGTCTCATCCCCAACTGAGTCCTGATCGATTTCCACATTTCCTGAAAAGGTTAGAAAGCAACTGTATGAGCGAATCGCCCAGTAGGATTTACATCTCAATTTCTAACATACTATAAGTGAATTACACATTCATTTAATGTAAAAGAAAAATATGTATATGCATGCAGACAGGTAGACAACAAGGAATCGACTGGAGTAAAAGTGAGATTATAGATCAATTCCACATAGGAATAGCAATTGATATCAAGCAGTGAATAACTAGAATAAAAATCATGATAGCACAATAAACAAGTAAGTTCAAGCAGCAATTAGAATTGGCTATACACATAAATCAATCAATTCATTCAAGTAATTACCCATTCGGGTCACGCAAGTCAAGTAAGTCAAGTAAAGAGAGAGAGAGTGATGGAATGTCTTTAATCTAGAATGTGGTTCGGTGCAATGCGAGACACCGCTAGAAAGAGATCTTCCCTCGGGTTTTGGGCGCTCCTCCCAGGACCAGACCGGGCCCTTATTTGCCAGCATTATTAGACATATTTTTGCGACATTCACTCTTTATAGCCAATATAGAATTCAAGGTGTGACCGGTAGGATTATAAGGTAGATTTGGAATCCAAAGGTACAGATAAAGTAAAACCAATGCTGGGAATTGATATTTGTATGATTAGTTATCCATTCTAACTAGTGCAGATTTACTAAGTTAATGAGTTCCATTACGTCCCCTTTTATTACACTGTTGCTGTCATCCTTTTTCTTGGAGTATATAGGGGTTGATAGAAGGTGGCACCCTGGTCAGGAGTACTCGTTACAAGCTCGATGGTGACAGTGTTCATTTATACACTGTTACAATAAATGAAATACTACTAAAAACATATTAAACCTTGTTAAACGCAGTTATAACATCAGTAATTTAAACATTGGTAAGATGGGTTATATATATATATATTAATCATGCATATACATTCGTCAGATTAAATATGTATGTTGTACATGATTAAATGGTGTACAATATTATGTTAGGTTTTAGACATGTATACCGTGCTTAATTAGCTGTAAACAATAATTAACTTGTGTACAATATCAGTATGTGAACATTAACTAACTCGTGTACAATATCAATATTATGTATGCATTAAACCGGGATTTAACATGCCACTGCCTGCTGATCATTTACAATTTAAGCAGAAATAGGCCATCTAGCAAGCCAAAGGAAGGGCCTTCCAGCAAGCCAAAAGAAGGGCCATCCAGCAAGCCCAAAAGAAGACCATCCAGCAAGCCCAATGGAAGAGCCATCCAGCAAGCCCAATAGAAGGGTCTTCCAGCAACCCAATAGAAGGGCCAGACGCTGCCTCCTCTTTTAACCACAACCCAACTAAAATTTGTATTAAGGTGTTTTTAAAGGATCGAAAATATTATTAACGTTGTTAAAACGCTTCAAATATTAATTGACAGTGCCATTATGCTTCATAAAAATATTAATCACCATAACATACTTAAAGGGTTAATGTTAGAGTGCTAGTGAAAATATTACTAATAAAGCGTTTAAAAGATTTATATTGACAAGATTACTATACTTAATGAGCGTATTATAATGCTGTAATGAACATGTATGATACTGTTAAACCATATTAAACAATGTTAACGACATTAATATACTAATGAAAATATTGTTATATTCTTATTTAACAAAAAATTTGAAAAAAATTATAAAAATAGTAATTAAATTGCTAACATATTGGTGATCACTTTTGTCTTCTATGATTATTCCTAATAAAATTGTTTACAAGACCAAATCAGTGTTTTAAGCATGACTTAAATCACTATTCACTTCGGAAAACACTATTCACGTAGAAATTTTACTATCTTACAAAAAAAAATGTAGAAAAATAAGAAAATGATACATCAGTATTTATAGAACACTTTTGTCTTCTTGAGTATTTTTAGGAAAAATCTATAATTGGATCTATATACCTTTTTTTTAAGCATGACTTAAATCACTATTCACTTCGGAAAACACTATTCACGTAGAAATTTTACTATCTTACAAAAATGTATAAAAATAAGAAAATGATACATCAGTATTTATAGAACACTTTTGTCTTCTTGAGTATTTTTAGGAAAAATCTATATTTGGATCTATATACTTTTTTTTTAAGCATTTCTATGATATTGACACACTGTTTTAATGCTGTTAACACTTATTTTAACAATGTTAATCATATTGTATTTAACATCATTTGCCACCAAAGAAAGGTTTATCTCACTAATGAAGCATATGAAGATGTGTTAACATTTTTCAAGTACTTAAAATAATATGTATTAACACTTTGAAACAAATACATAAACACTTAAACCTTCGCTGTGACCTTGGTCGACCCCTGGTCGACCAGGCCTAATCTTCCCAGAAACTGGTCGACCAGTACAGATCAGCAAGTTAAGGATTTAGATAGATCAAGTTTAAAACGTTTACACTTACTGTTGTTTAAAAAGTATTGTATTAGTTCAGTTGTTAATATTGTTAATAACAAAATTAACACAACCCTGTACATAGTTAATTTTGTTCAAAACATAAACTGTATACTGCTTGCTTAACAATATCAACACCCCACTTACAGTTCTGCTACCAGCTATTCTATCAGCCATCAAACACAAGATTATTAATAAGATCTATACATTATTAACACATTATCATGATCCTTTCATTAATAACACATACACCCACTTTAAATCAGCATAATAAAGTTTAACTTTTAACCAAAACATGCTGATTAAACTCCTCTCAGGTTTTGCTACAGGTGCTTTTACAAACCACAAATCACTAATTTTAATGCTGACATTAATAAGATATCAGCATAATAAAGTTTAACTTTTAAACAAAACATGCTGATTAAACTCCTCTCAGATTTTGCTACATGTGCTTTTATAAACCACAAATCACTAATTTTAATGCTAACATTAATAAGATATGTACGTTATTAACAGGGTATATAAAAATCTTAATGATCCTTACATCAACTGCAACTTTAAATTAACATAATAAAGTTTAAGTTTAAGGTTAAATATTTTAGATGCATGTTAACGGATGGAATTAAGGCTTGGTTATGATCTAATATGAGGATACTACATGATGCATTTTACTCAATTAAGTTTAATACATGCCAATATATGTAGAAAACAACGTATGGAGATGAACAATTTACTAACTATTAATTTAGCTAGGAGATTGAGAACACCTACTTGTTCCTGTTGGTTTTAGACAAAAGAAGAAGAAGAAAACTCTGCAACGAACACAGGAGCCACATCCCTTCTGCAAACCTCACGATCCAGCCCTTCAACAGCAGGTGGAAGGGAGGTCTAGCCCCTAGGTGGGTATTAAAGGCTACTGGATTTAATTCTACGGGGAACAAAGGGACAATGTCCACCTCAGCCCATGATCTTCCAGCCTGTAGGATAGTATTAGGTGCGATGCTGGTACACCATCTAGCCATTTCCCTAATTAATTAGGTTTATTTCTAAATTGATTAGGGTTAATTAGTCTAAGATGGATTAGTTAAGGTGAAATGGGCAAAATATTCGCATGAGGATATGTGTGGACCGTGGGTTTTGAACACTAGACCTCAAGGTGAAGGATAAGACACTTAACTAACTACTCTAGGAAATCAATTGATAAGTGGATACTCTTTGCATATGATTACTCTATGTTTCTACTTCCACTTAATTAAGTTTTCTATAAAATTTTTATAAGTTATATATGTATATAGTTAAAATAATAATTATACTAATAATAATAATAACATTATTATTATATTTTTATATGGGGTGCTACATTACCCCTCCCACCTCTTTTATTGTGATTAATATTGCGCGTCAGGAGTCCTTTAATTAGCGTAATTTTTATTAATTTATTTGCTATTGTTAATGCCCTTATCGCGATGTATATATGCATGCATGTAGTGTGCCGGCGAAGGGGAAACGGGAGTGTACCGCTGGGTTTATTGGGTGTACCGCTGGGTGGCGAAGGGGTGTACCGGTGAGGGCTGTAAAGGGCGTACCGCTGGAGGCCAAAGGGGCGTACCGCTGAGGGCGACAAAGCCAGAAGGGGAGGGGCGTACCGCCGGAGAGTGTGTCGGTGAAGGAGGGGGGTGATATAAAGTCTATACGTTCCCCAGGCTCGAAGTCTATACGTTGCCAAGCCCGAAGTCCGTACACTGGAGCAGAGTGGAGCAAAGTCTACGCGTTGCAATTTGAAGTCTATACGTCGACTGGCCCGAAGTCTGTACACTGGCCAAGTCTGTACATCGGAGTATGAAGTCTATACACTGCCCAAGTCTGTACGCTGGATAAGTCTATACATTGGGGTGTGAAGTCTATACACTGCCCAAGTCTATACACTGGCTAAGTCTATACATTGGGGTGTGAAGTCTATACACTGCCCAAGTCTATACACTGGCTAGGTCTATACATTGGGGTGTGAAGTCTATACACTGCCCAAGTCTATACACTGGCTATCATGAAGTCTGTACGTTGGGATATGAAGTCTATACGCTGGCTGCCCAGAGTCTGTAAACTGGGTAAGTCTATACGTTGGAGTATGAAGTCTATACAATGGCTGGGGGTGTACCGGCGAAGGGAAGGAGTGGCGTACCGCTGAAGGTTGACGGGGAGCGTACCGCTGAGGGCAGAAAGGGCGTGCCGCTGGGGGTTGAAAGGGACATGGGGATGGCCTGTGCCGCTAAGGGCCAATGAGGGCGTGCTTGGTGAGGCCCGATCAGTTTTGGATCATCTGTTTTAAGGCTTTTCTTTTCTTCTTATCTTGACTTTCGTGTAGTTTTATATAAAACTCTTCCCTTGTTCTGTTTTGTTCGGTTCGGCCTCTTTTCTTGCGGGTCGGACATTCGGGCTGCCGGGTAATTAATTAGTTCGGTTCAGTTCTCGTTGTGATGCCGGCAGTGATTTGATGAGTTGGAAGGTTTCATTAATTATCCTGCTCATTTGTTGCCTCCTTTTGCCTCTTTTAATTGTTTATTAGTTTCTCACAAAAATTCGGCAGCATCTCCCCTTGACCCGGGGCGTAAGGGAGATAAAGGGAACGCGCCCACATGGAGTGGCGGAACCCGACAACTGGAGGTGGGCCCCCGGGGGAGCAACACCTTTATAGAGCCCCGGAAAACACGAAGGAAAACGACAGACTGAAGACCTCAAAGGGGCATGGACCGGGGCTGGCCAAGGAGTGTGCCGCTGAAGGGGGGGCTGGAGGGTGTGCCGCTGAGGGCTGAAAAGTGTGTGCTGCTAAGGGCTGAACAGGGGGGTGTACCGGCCAAGAGCCAAAGGCTACAAGTGTGCCGGCCAATGGCTAGTTGGGTGTGTGTGCCGCTGAGGGTAGAAATGGGTGTGCCGCTGAGGGCACATGGGGTGTGCCGCTAAGGGCCAAAACTGAGTGTGCCGCTGAAGGCCATTGGGTGCGTCGGCCAAGTGCCGGAAAGGTGCATCGCTGGAGGGGCCAAACAGAGTGTGTAAGCAGACTGGGGGCCTTAGAAGTCATTCAGGAAAAAGAAAGAGGATTCAAGGCCAGGGGTAGGCCATTTGATTACTGGATATTCGAAGAGGGGGGGGGGGCAAGGGTCTTCCCCCTCCCCTGGCCCAGTGAGCACAACGGAAGGCCATGTGGGGGCTCGAAGGATTCATGAGGCCAAAGCTCATAGGAGAAATCACCTCGACATGAAGACCCAAAAACACCGGAGAAATGGGGAGACGGAGGGAGAACGAACAACCCCATAAAAGACCGTGAGAGCTAGCGCAAGCCAATAAAACTCATAGAGAAACCCAAAGAGGGTGATTTTCATTTATGGGGAGCCAAGGGCCAAAGCCCTATATGCACATTACAGAGGAAATACCCAAGACGAGGCCATGGACAAAGGAAAAGAGAAACCCAAAACAAAGAGCAGGAGGAGGAACAGAATACAAAAGGAAAGAAAGCATTGGGGGCCAAAAACCCTCGCCACTGTCCCTAACCCTCTCCCCCATTACATTGAGCTCTCTCCCTCTCCCTTACTCTTGCTCTCTTCCCGGTGGTCGTCGGAGGAGGCTCGCTGGAGCTTTTCTTCTTCTATTCTCCCCTCTCTTCTCTTCCTCTGCCTCTTCTTTTGTATCTCCCCTGCCGTCTGAGCCTCTCCCTCTGTATCCGCCTCCTTCTCTATTGAAGCGGAGGGTCTTTTATACCTCCAACAGCCGAAGCCCTCCAGCCCAGCCGTTGAAGGCGGGAAGTGGCCTTGTGATGATGGCATTTGACCTGCCCCGTCCTGGGTCGTCAGGGGGTAGCTCACGTGGCCCAATGGACGGTTGACACCTCAGACGGCTCACTGTGCGCCAAGGAAGCGTAGGGCATGGGCTGCACGTCGTCTTGCCGTTGAAAAGCTTCACGCTGTGCCGCTGGCAGGCTGAGCAAGCGTGCCGCTGGAGCCTCTGAGGGCGTGCCGCTGGAGGGCTTCAAATGGGCGTGCCACTGGGGAGCCAAAAAGGCTTGCCGCTGAAGCCTCTGGAGGCTGTGCCGCTGAAGGACTTCAGGGCGTATCGCTGAAGGCCCCCTTTGGGGTGCACCGCTGAATAGCCCAGTGGGCGTGCCGCTGAAGACCCCGCGGGGGTGTGCCGTTGAAGGCCCCCAGGGGGTGTGCCGTTGAAGGCCCCCTGGGGCGTGCCGTTGAAGGCCCCCAAGGGGTGTGCCGTTGAAGGCCCCCAGGGGGTGTGCCGTTGAAGGCCCCCTGGGGCGTGCCGTTGAAGGCCCCCTGGGGCGTGCCGCTACGGGGCCAGATGGGCAATGTTGAGCCCACTGTGAGCACGAGCTGCGGCCCGTTTGATTTTCTTTGGGGCCCATGGGCTGCGGGGCCTTTTGTGCTTGATTTCTCCGGGGTTTCTTCACTCGACGCCGTTGCTGACGCGAGGCCGAGCAGGCTATCAAGGCATGCATTTTTTGGTGTCCACAAATGCCCCCCACCCATGGGTAGCGCGGGCGAAGGATGAGCCGGGCGGTGCCCGTGGGTGTACTCGCCTCTTCTCTCTTTGTCGATGCCGACGGGGTGCCGAGAGCCGGCCTGGTTTGTTGTTTGTTGGTCTCTTTGTCAGTGCCGACGGGGTGTCGGGAACCGACCTGCTTTGTTGTCTGTTGTCCTCCTTTCTTCTTCCCCCCCTTTTTTAGTGCCAACAGGATGCCGGGAACCGACATGCTTTGTTGACCTCTTGGTCTCTTGGTCTCTTCGTCAGTGCCGACAGGATGTCGGGGACTGACATGCTTTATTGATCTGTTGGTCTCTTGGTCTCTTCATCAGTGTCGACAGGATGCCGGGAACTGACATGCTTTATTGATCTCTTGGTCTCTTGGTCTCTTCGTCAATGCCGACAGGATGCCGGGAACTGACATGCTTTGTTGATCTCTTGGTCTCTTGGTCTCTTCGTCAGTGCCGACAGAATGCCGGGAACTGACATACTTTGTTGATCTCTTGGTCTCTTGGTCTCTTTGTCAGTGCCGACAGGATGTCGGGAACTGGCATGCTTTGTTGATCTCTTGGTCTCTTGGTCTCTTCGTCAGTGCCGACAGAATGCCGGGAACTGACATGCTTTGTTGATCTCTTGGTCTCTTTGTCAGTGCCGACAGGATGTCGGGAACTGGCATGCTTTGTCGATCTCTTGGTCTCTTGGTCTCTTCGTCAGTGCCGACAGAATGCCGGGAACTGACGTGCTTTGTTGATCTCTTGGTCTCTTTGCCAGTGCCGACAGGGTGTCGGGAGCTGGCCTGGTTTATTGTCTCTTAGTCTCTTTATCTCTTCGCCAGTACCGACAGGGTGTCGGGAGCCGGCCTGGTTTATTGTCTCTTAGTCTCTTCGTCAGTACCGACAGGGTGCCGGGGACTGACCTGGTTTATTGATCTCTTTGTTCTTTTCTTTCCCCCTTTTTTTTTGAACCACATTACCGATACAAGCGCCCTTTCGGGTTTTCGCCGGTACCGGCCCCCTCTTGCTTTTACCCACGCGCCCTTTCGGGTTTTCACTTGGCGGGGTACCCGATTTTGCCCGTAGCGCCCTTTCGGGTTTTCGCCACAGCCGGGTTGTTGCCATTTTTACCCTTGTCCCAGCGTAGGGAAAAGTCCGGCGGGGTATCTCTATTTTTAACCCCATTTTCTTCTCTTCTTTTTTTTCCTTTTTTTTTGAGTGAGTGATATGCAAGCGTCGGCTAGGGCACGAAGCCTTGCGCCGGATGATAAAGTTCGCTCGTTGGCAAGAACAGAATGCCAGCGCAATGGGAGAATCTGTGCCGATTCGGACGTAAGGTCCATAATGACAATATTGTGCGGAGTGGGTGGCTAGGGCACGGGGCCTTGCGCCGGAAAGGGACTTATTCGTTGGCAAGGGATTAATGCCAACGCAAGGATAGAGGTTCTGTCGATCCAGGCGTAGGGCCCGTGATGGCAATATTGTGTGATGCGGGTGGCTAAGGTGCCGGGGACGGCCTTGTCTGTTGGGAGCTTAGTGGAGTCCTTGCAGGGGTAGAGTTGTTTTGCTTGTGTAAATGCGTGTCCGTCCAAGATCGTGGGGATGGAACGTTCTTTGGAGACACCTATTATCGTACGACATTGACTCACACGTTGACACGTGCGAGTAGATGCGTAAGAAGATACCAGTATGTATGCATATACACATGTATGCATATGTATATATATTTTTAATATCATACATATATACTTATTTCTTTCTTCTTTTTATTTTATTTCTCCTTTCATTCCCTTTCCTTTTTTTTTATCCCTCCCTTTCCTTTCTTCATTTTTTCCTCTTTTAATCTCCTTCTCTTTTAATCTCCTTCTCTTTTTCCCCTCCTTTTCATCTCTTTTTTTTTATTTTCTCCCCCCCCCCCTTGTTTTTTTATTCGTTCTTCTCCTTCCCCTTTTTATTTTCTTTTTTTCTCTCTCTTTTTCCTTTTCTTTTCTTCTTTTTTTCTTCTCCCTTTTTTTGTTTTCTATAAATAGGGGGGGCGGGGGCGATTCGAACGGTCACCCGTTTCGAATCCCCCCCCCTTCTTCCCTCTTTCTCTCTCTTTGGCGGCCGAGCAGACGAGAGCCCTCCCCCTCGTCCTTCTTCTTCTTCTCCGAGCACGACCACCGCCGCGGCCGTCGTCGTTGCTGTTGCTCCGGTGAGGCCACCGCCGCAAAGGCCGTCCCCCCCCTCTCTCTCTTCTCTTCTCCGCTCTTCCCCTCCCTCTCTTTCCCCTTCTCTATTCCCCCCCCTCCTTGTCTTCCCGTATAGGGCACGGTGAGGCCCTAGGCCTCCTCCCCCTTTTCTTTCACCATTTTTTTGGTTCCCTCCCTTCTTCATCTTCATCTCCGGTGTCGTAGACGGCTGCCGGCGAGTGTGCGTGGGGGTGCACCGAGGAGAGGGCGTAGGGTGTGTCGGTGACGACGCTCCCGGGCGTACCGGGGGAGGTCGCCTCAGTTGGTGTGCCGGGGAGGGCACATGGGGCACGTGTGCCGGTGAAGCCCCCCGTGGGTGTGCCGGGGAGGGCACCACGGGGACTGTGCCGGAGAAGAGCCGTTCCGGGGGCTATGCCAGCAAACGGGGTAGCGTGCCGGGGAAGACGGCTTCCGGGTGTACCGGGGAGCGCGGGGCACAAGTGTGCCGGGGAGCGCCTGATGGGGTGCGTGTCGGGGAACACGGGAGCGCTCGGGGCGTGCCGGTGAGCAATCTTCGGCGTGTACCGGTGAAGCCACCAACCGGGCGTGCCGGGGAAGGCACTCGGGGCGTGCGTGCTGAGGAGCGTGCCGGCGGAGCCCTCATAGGGTGTGCCGGGGAACTGGCCGAGAGGTGTACCGACGAAGCCCTCGGGGGCGTGCGGACGAAGGCTGTTTGGGGGTGTACCGGGGAGGGCACCTGCGGGCGTGCCGGTGAAGGCAACCAGGGTAGTGTACCGGTGAGGGTCTCCAAGGGGAGTTTTAGCTGAGGAAGAGGACTCCTTCGACCGGCGGACTTCTGGTGTTGCCTCTCGGGGCCCACCATGCTTTGTTGGGGCCGTCACTCCTTGTGGACGCGCACCCGTGTTTTCCCTTACGCCTCCGGCCTAGGGGAAACTCTGCCGAAATTTCGTTAGAAATTGGCAATATTTTGTTTATTTGACTCGTAGCGAAGCCCTTCTTTTACAGTCTTTCAATTCCTTTCGCGTGTGGCTTATTCTGATCTTCTGTTTATGTATCTTTGCATATAAATGGCTGCCCCAAGTGGTTCCTCTGCTCCTACTGCTGCTATCGGGGCCGACCTCATCCCACGGGGTCCGGTGCCAGCAGTTACCTGGCTGAATGTAGAAGACTTGGATCGGGAGCATGCAGAAATAGCCGCTTTGGCAGGGTCATCCGAGTCTGACGGGGAGACCATGGATTTCCAGAGGCTTGCCAGGGTTGACAGCGGCTTCACATTTGACCGGGTCACCGGGGAGTACCGGAAGGACTTCCCGAAGGACAGACACCTAGTTCGATTTCTGAAGCATTTTCGCTCGCGAGAAGGACGAGACTTCCGGGTCGTGAAGAAGGCCGAGCAAGCTGTATTGCAGGCCCGGGATAGCTTGTTGTATAGCGTCCCCCGGAGTATTCCGATGTACCTGGTGGGAGAAGCGCGGGAGTGGAAGCCAGTTCTGGGGATCGAGGGGGTGCTGCCGACCGAAGACAAGCTGGTACGGGCGTCTCAGTTTACTCCGGCAAGATGGGACCTGTCTGCCGGAAAGGTGCACAACGAGGCGCCTCGATTCGGCCTATTCTTGGCTCCCTTGAAGTGGGGCTATAGAGAAGAGCCGTTCATCTTGGACTGTTTGGCCATCAGATTCAAGTACGAGCTGTCACTGGGCTGGTTTGGGGAGCTGAAGCTTCAGGATGCACACAGCTTCCGGGAGAGGGCGGTGGAGTTTACGGAGCACGTGCTGTTCAACTATGCTCCACTGCTGGTTTGGGTCAGTGTTTATCATAGCGTGTACGCTTCCCGGTATGGCTACCCCATCTCCAAGGGTCTCTGCTGCGGCATGATAGAGGTATTCAGCGCGGAGACCAACACCTTCTACACGGCGGAGGGCGAGACTTCACTTGATTTGTGGAGTCTCAGTCAGCTGAGTGGCTTGCCTATTGATGGGGAGCCCTATGAAGAAGTATGCCTCCCCGACTTGATCAAGGATGAGACCAACGGGGATGGTTATTATTCTCTGGGGTATTCATATCGGTACCTCATGAAGGCGTACCGGGAGCTGTACCAGGCATCGCACAAGGGGAAACAGCCCGCCCGCGGGGACAGGAAGAGGGTGCGCATGCCCCTGTGGTTGGAGTATTTCTTCGACGGGCCGAAGCGGTATGAGGAATTCCCCTGCGTCGGTACTGCCGTGGCTCCCAAGAAACGCGCGAAGCCGAAGCTCGACGTGAAGATCCCATCCAGAGGGCGTCGGAGCGGGCCTAACCCGATGGGCTTGGACCCCCAGACCCACTACGCCGCCTACCTTACGTACTGGCTGTGCTCATTCGCCATGCCGTACAGCGACGAGACAGTGATTCGGTCGGATGCCATCTACTCGGCATGTCAAATGGCGTGGGGTATCAGGCTGTCGCTGTGCCCGGCGACCCTTTGCTTAATTTACAAGGCCCTGGGGGATATCAGCACGCACCAGTTCTCGCGGCAGGCCCGGCATGTGTGCCCACTGCACTTCTTCAACGCGTGGGTCTACTCGCTGTTTCCGGAGTTTGCGTCGCGCGTTCTCCAGGACTGGGGGCTGATGCCGAGGATGTTAGAATTTGCCAGTGCTGAGCCGGGCTCCACCTCCATGCGGATGTATGATATCCGGGGCCGGTTGACAACGGTTCCCCGAGATGCGGTCGGGACTATTCATTTCTGGACTTTGGCGGCGCATTCGAGCCCTCTGGTGAACAACAAGAGGGAGTGCAAAGACGACCAGGTGGAGAGGTACGTCCACCCTATTAGCCAGGAGAACGTGATCCGCCCACTGCTGGAGCCAGAGTTGAGGGACTGGGCACTGTCGATTCGCCCGAGCATGCTGGTGTTCAGGAAAGGGGAGAACGTGTTGCTGGAGCCATATTACCCCTTCCGGTTCGGTCGCAATTTTGGGTTTGACCAGCATATCCCTGCTTATCACGCACAGTTCGGCCTGCCCATGCGGAGTGTCCGGGGGAGCTCAGTTGCTGAACACGCCAGGAGCTGGTGGGACTTCTTCCACCAGGCGGACCCCGCCTCCTTCAGAGTACCGGCCCCGGGTCGTGTTCCCCGAGTGACCCAAGATTATATTAAGGGGTGGAATAGCCGGACGGCCTTCTATCGGCTACACAAGACCGATTGCTGGGATGGGGCCGAGAGGAAGTTCCTTAGTCGGCAACCGGTGCCGATTCTTGACATTGAGCCAGACCATCTTCTTTGGCTCAGGAATAGACAGGAAAAGGAGGTGGCAGCATATCTGGTGGCTCGCCGGGAAGCCCGGGATAAGAGGCCGACGCCGAAGGTGGAGCTACCCCCGGTGGCCAAGGATCATTATCAGAAGACGCTGAGGGATCTGTGCCAAGTGGGGAGCGACCGCCTAGACCTCATCAATTATCCATTCCCCATAGAGGAAGAGGGGACTCCTGCCAGGAGCTGGCGTCCAGAGAGGGATTCGGCCTGCCCGTACCGCACGTTTATGAGGCGGGAGGAGAGGCAGCCCGAGAACTATAAGGATACCACGTGGCTATACGTCCTTCTCCGGGTGAATGGAATGAAGATCGATGATCTGACGGCCTCCCTCCTGGGCAAGCGCCTGCACGTCCCTTACTATTACGCTGACGGGTGGGGCATGGACCACTTTAACCTTTTCTGTCACCTTTCCTCAAAGAAGCACGCGGATCTGGCCAACCTTACGGACCGGTGCCAAACGATTGAAGACGTTTGCTGGCTAGTCCGGGAGGCGGCGCGTCGGGACAAGGAGACGTCCCTGAGCTACTGGCCGATCACGCTGCAGCTGTACACTGGCCCTCATGGTATTCAGTCTCTTCTTGCTTTTCGGTTTTGTCTCTTAGCACTGCGGCCTTCACGGTGAGTTGGGTATTAATCGTAAATGCATGTTTATTCTTTCCCCTCTTTTCTTTACAGACCATCCTGACAGCACGCAGATGGCCACGTACCGGAACCTCCTCCAGCTGGTGAAGAAGCCTGCGTATTTTGAAGCAGCACCGCTGGCCCCGACCGCGGCTCCCTTGCCTAAGGCTACGAAGAGGCTCGGGCTAAATCGCCTGTGAAGAAGGCGGTGGATGCCGCCAAGGAGGCTAAGCAGCGGGACACAAAGCGGAGGAAGACAGAATCGGCTAAGGCTCCGACGGCTGTCCCTCCGGTACCACTAGTCCCGTCTTTCGAGGAATTCAAAGCTGCCCGTCCCGAGCCAGGCCAACCTACCGGTCCGTGTCCCCGCTCTTTAGTGTGTCTTTTGAATCTCCCTCCCCCCCTTTTATTTTGGAGTGGAGCCCTGACACCTGGGTACTTCTTTTGTCTCAGCTTCTATGGGAGAGCCCGTGCCCACGCCTGACATGGGTGAAGTTGTGGTCCCAGCAGAGGCGACCCCGGTGGCGGCTCCGGCTCCCTTGTCGCAGGCAACGGGAAGGCCCCGGGCACAGTCGCCCGTTAAGAAGGCACTGGCTGCTGCCAAGATGGCGGGGCAAGAGACGGTAAGATGGCGGCGGACCGCGGCATCCCCGACTCCGACGGCAGCCTCGCCGGTGGCCCCTGTCTTGTCCTTCGAAGAATTCGAAGTCACGCGGACCGAACCGAGCCACGAAGCTGGCGAGATTCATCGGCCGCCCGTGTCATCTACGGTCGACCGGCCTCCCGAGTTGGCCTCGGATTCGCGCATGGCGACGATGCGCTTCTATCTCACGGGCGAGGGTACGGCTGGGACTCCCGAGAAGGCTTTGCCTGTTGAGGAAGCCCGTGGGTCATCTCGTGTCGCAGGAACTGAAGGGGGTAAATATTTTTGACTATACGGTTAGCTCCCCCCTTTTTGTCCTAGGGGCCAGTAGATTCACCATGGCTTATCTTCTTTTACATGACAGGCGTTGCCGCGGTGGCCACCGAGTCATTGGGGGGTGTGAGGAGGAAGAAGATCGGAGTGCGAGCCTCGCCTAGCCCGAGGGAGGACGTGCTGGACAGAGACTCTGAGGTGGAAGCTCCTCTGCCGGCCCAGGCCGAGCCGACGGCAGTCGAGTCTCCGTCTGGGGAAGAGGTAGATTACAACTACTTTTCCGACGAAGCAGCTCCTGACGTGGGCATGTCCGGGGCATCGGAGCCGCCCGAGCCGGCCTTCGGGGCCCCCTTACTTGCTGGCTCCCCGAGCCTTGTGGGGAAGACCGCTGTGAGTGTGAGCTTGTTTGGGCCGGCTCTCCCTTTCCTTTTTTGTGATTGACTGATGACCTTATCCCCCCCCTTTTTCTTTAGGATTTTCAAGAACCGGCCGAACTTGAGGTCACAGAGGAGGCTGCCCTGGCTGCGTTGATCGACCGCCCAACGGGGGTCGATGTTGGCATGGGCAAGTTGGCTCTTTTACTCGACGCCCTTCGAGAGGAAACGCCCGTGGAGCCCTCCGGTACTACCAAAGCGGCGGGCGAACCTCTGGAGGAGGGGGAGATCGCGCCTGAGGGTAGCATCGTCCCAGCGGCTGAGGTGAGTATGCGGGCTCCGCGGTCTCCCTTTTTGCATGGTTTATTTTAGATGGCGAATAGCTGATTCCCATTCCCATGGTCAGGCGATGCCGATATCGGGGAAGGCGCCTGGCCGTATCCGGAAGGCCGTGGCCAAACGGAGATCGAGCATTGGCCCGATAGCGGTGGAGGGGCCGGCTCCAGTCTTGGGCTTGGAGAGAGAGAGCCTGGCTGCGCTCGTGGAAGCGGGACGTTTACCCCAGCTGGTGGTTCCGCTTCCGCCCTTCCCGAAACTCCCGGCTCAGATGGAGGACCCGCTCTTGTAGCAGATATTTGCGGGGCTCCGTGCGCATCTGGAGGGATCTCAGCCGCGAGAGAGGAGTTCATGGGTGGCGACTTCGGGCCTGGCCTTACTCGAAGCTCCTCCTCTAGCCGAGGTGACGGCCCCTGCACCCCTGCCCCTTGGAGCAGTGGCCGGGTTGGGCCAGACGGAGGCAGAGGGGGCAGGGGAACTCCAAACGATGGGGGCGCCGGAGGCTTCCGCAATGGTCTCTTCCGTTCCCCAGGCAGTGGTTGGCCAAGAGTCTCTCGTCGAGCCAGGCCGGCCGGGCGACTTGACCCTCGCCCTTCCTTCATCTTCAGTGGCGGCAGATACCGACCTGTGGGCAGAGGTGGACAGCACCGTGGAATTCACTCCTCCGGTAGCGCCCTCAGTCAGCCATATGTCATCAGAAGCGCCAGTACGCCAAATGCTGATCACTCTACGGACCATGCTCCTCGCCGACCCTTCTCTGTCATATAGGGAGGTGCATACTATAGTGGTGCAATTGACCGGGGCGTTGCAAGTGCTCAGCTGCCCGCTGGGAGAATGGTCGCGGCGGGTTCTGCTGCTGCTGAAGTATGTCAAGCGCCGCGAGTTCCTGGAGACCCAGGCTCCTGACGAACGTGCCGCCCTTGATGCTCAGGCAGACGAATATCTGCAGACCCTAAAGGCCCTACGCCACAGTAGAGAACGCCACGGAAAGGCCTTGGAGGAAGGCGAAGGCAGCGTTCATTCCTTCAAGAACCGGATCGAGAAGCTGGAGGGCTATCTCGCTGCGGCTAAACTTGGCCTCGCCGAGGCGGAAGGGGCGGTGGCAGAGGAGAGGGAAGCTCTTGCCGTCGCCGACGTTGAAATGGCATCCGTCGAAGCGGAGCTCGCCCGTCTTGAGGGATTGAGGGGCCGACTACGCGATATGACGAACTTCCCTTGCGTCGGGATCCTCCCCCTCGAGGACATCTTCAGGGACATCGACTAAGCGTTGCATCCCTTAATTTCTCTTTCTTTTTTTGAATGTAACACAGGGGTATGCCCCGCAGCACATGTAGTCTGGTCCCTTTTCTGAATAGAGCAGAGCATTTATGATTCCACGCGTTCTTTGTGTATGCATTCGTCCCAGAGGGAGCTTTCTTACCCTTCTTTCTCTTCTGTGCATATTGTTTCCTTCTTCCTCTTCCCTTGCTCTTGTATCTTTTCCTTCTTTTTGTGTTGAGACCCATTGGCAGGGTATGAGTCTTTGCGAGGATTCGCTTCGGAGGGACCAGGCAGGGACCCATGTCAGGGTACAGGAGAGTGCTCGCCTTCCCAGGGGGAGGACGAGGGGACCACTCCACCATACCGAACGGGCAACTCCCTGGTTTTGCCGCAATATTGGTAGCGCGTGCTGGTCTCGAGTGAGGGGTACTTGGCCAGAGACCCCTTTTGCCGTTCAGAGGTGGCGGATAGAAAGGTATGTTTAGTCAGTGACTTAGACGGGAGGTCCGATCCAAAGGGGTGCTCGCCCCCCGGGGAGGATGGAGAGAAGAGTTTGTCTAGTCAATGACCCGGACGTGAGGTCCGAGCCAAAGGGGTACTCACCGCCCGGGAAGGACGGAGAGAAGAGTTTGTTTAGTCAATGACCCGGACGGGAGGTCCGAGCCAAAGGGGTACTCACCGCCCGGGAAGGACGGAGAGAAGAGTTTATCTAGTCAATGACCCGGACGTGAGGTCCGAGCCAAAGGGGTACTCACCGCCCGGGAAGGACGGAGAGAAGAGTTTGTTTAGTCAATGACCCGGACGGGAGGTCCGAGCCAAAGGGGTACTCACCGCCCGGGAAGGACGGAGAGAAGAGTTTGTTTAGTCAATGGCCCGGACGTGAAGTCCGAGCCAAAGGGGTACCCACCGCCCGGGAAGGACGGAGAGAAGAGTGTGTTTCTTTCTTTTTAAATCAATTTTTGGTACCCCCGCTGATGCGGGGCGGTGACTGGAAATGGGGGGCGTTCCCCTTTTCTGGCTTTTTCTTTTTTTTTGTTGTTTTTTGTTGTTTTTTTTTCTTCTTTTTTTTCTCTCTTTTTTTTTCTTTTTGCTTCTTCCTTCTTTCTCTTTCCATTTTTTCTTTCCCCTTTTTTTTTGCTTCTTCTCTCTTCCTCTTTCCATTTTTTTTCTTCTTTTTTTTTGCTTCTTCTTTTTTTTTTTCTCTCTTTTTTTGCTTCTTCTTTCTTTCTCTTTCTATTCCTTTCTTCCCTTTTTTGGAAACCCGGCTGGTGGCCAAATCATTCGGACATTAATCACGTAAATCCGCCCCAAAATGGGGCGAAGAGTAATATTATTACCTGAATGGGGGTGCCGGAGCGGGTACAGCCTCAAGTGCCTTCCATTAAGAGGCGGGAATTGAACCTCCCCGCGGTGGTTGACAATTACATAGGCTCCGCCTTCGTAGACTTTTTGGACTACGTAGGGTCCGAGCGAGTTCTCGTTTAGCTTACCCTTGGGGTTGGCCGCCATGAGATCTCTTCTCTTGACCATGACAAGGTCGCCCTTCTTGAATTCGCGTTCCTTGACGAGCTTGTCAAAGGCGCGTGCGATCCGGGCCTGGTAGACCTGGATATTCTGTTGGGCTTGAAGCCGCTTTCCTTCCAGACTGGAGAGTTCGTCGAGCCTTCGCTCGGTGTTGGTCTGCCCTTCGGGGACAAGCCCCTGCTGAATGGCAACCCTGAGGGACGGTATCTCCAGTTCGACGGGGATGATTGCTTCCGAGCCATATACAAGAGAGAAGGGCGAGCAGCCCGTTGGGGTCTTGTATACGGTTCGGTACGCCCAAAGCGCTTCATACATTCTTTCTTCCCAGTCCCTTTTGTTAGAGCTAACAGTCTTGGCCAGGAGAGTGCAAAGTGTCTTATTGAAAGCTTCGGCCAGCCCATTGGCTTGTGGATTGTAAGGAGTCGATGTCCTCCAGTCAATTTTGTATTTTTCTGCTAGCCGGTAAACTTTCTGGTTGCAGAAGTGGCTGCCGTTGTCCGACACAATCCGGTCGGGCACGCCGAACCGGAATATAATGTTGCGGCGGACAAACCTGACCACGATTTCTCCGGTGACCTCCCGTAAGGCAACAGCCTCTGCCCAGCGGGAGAAGTAGTCGGTAGCCGCCAGAATGTATTTGCAACCTGTGGAAGATGCGGGTAAGGGGCCCACAACATCCGTTCCCCATTGGGCAAACGGCCAGCTGGGCGCGGTTGGGTGCAGTTGCACGGGAGGCCTCCTGGGTATAGTGGCATGCTCTTGGCATCTCTGACACGACTTAGCGTACTCGCTACAGTCGTTGAACATTGCAGGCCAGTAATAGCCAAGTTTCTTGATTTCAATTTTCATTTTCGGCCCCGCCTGGTGTGCGCCAGCTGTCCCGGCATGGACCTCCTTCATAACTCTCCAAGCTTCTTCAATAGACAAGCATCGGAGGAGTAGCTTCTGCTTGGCGTCGGCCACGGTCCGGAATAATATTCCATTTTGGAGCTCATAAGAGTCCTTGGTTCTGACTAGCTTGATTTTCTCTTCCCTTTGCCTGGGTAGTTGCTGGTACTTGAACCACTGCATCAGGGGATCTCTCCAGTCAGGTAGGTTGACGGCTTCTGCTGTAGCGACCTCTAGGTCCTCTTCTTCTGACTCTTCTTCTATCATGCTGGGCATCTGGCGCTGGCTCATTACCTGGATATGGAGAGATCCATCTGGAGGCACTGCCAGTGAGCTCGCCAATTTTGCCAATGCGTCGGCTTGTGCGTTCTCCCCTCTGGTGACATGGCCTATCTCGAGGAGGTAGAACCGCTCCATGAGCCGCTTCGCCTTAGTGTGATAAGGGAGCAGCTCAGGTTTTCGGACATCAAACCGTCCCTGGACTTGCTTGACGACCAGCAGCGAATCGCCGAACACTTGGAGCATTTTGATCTCCATTTGGAGGGTGACCTGGAGGCCGATGATCAGAGCTTCATATTCTGCTTCATTATTGGTGCATGGTTTGCTAATGTAGCAGGAAGTGTGCATCACTTCTCCGTCTGGCGACTTGAGAACGATGCCTGCTCCGGCTCGTACCTTGGCGCGTCCGGATGGGGTCGCTTCTGTTCTCGAGGCCCCGTCGAAGTATAGCTGCCAGATGGCTTGTTGTACTTGGTCTACCTCTAGTGTTTCATCTTCGGGTAGTTCGGTGGCCAAAGGGGAGTCTTCGGGCACGGGGTGTGCTGTGAAGAAATCCGCGACGGCTTGTCCCTTAACGGCCTTCTGTGGCACGTAGGTGATGTCAAACTCCATGAGTAGCACGGCCCACTTGCCAAGGCGCCCCTTTGGGACTGGCTGGAAGAGGATGTGCTTAATGGGGTCGGCCCTGGATATTAAGCTGACTTCATGGGACAGCATGTAGTGCCTCATTTTCTTGACTGCGAAGACCAAGGCAAGGCAGATCTTCTCAATCGGGGTGTACTTAGCCTCTGCACCCACCAACCTTCGGCTGAGATAGTAGAGAGCCTGCTCTTTTCCCTCATCATTGTTCTGGGCGAGCATTGTCCCCAGTGAATATTCGGTGGCCGCTATGTACAGAATCAGCGGTCTGCCTTTGACAGGTGCCCCCAGGACAGGCGGGGTCTTCAGGTACTCCTTTAGCTGGTCGAACGCATGCTGGCACTCGTGACCCCAGCTGAAGGGTGCGTTCTTCATCATCAGTCTGTGGAAGGGTTGGCAGCGCCCTGACAGGTTGGAGATGAACCTGCGGATGTAAGCTAAACGCCCCTGCAGGGACCTCAGCTCTCCCAGACTCTTCGGAGGAGGCAGCTCCTGGATGGCCTTTATCTTCAGGGGGTCGATCTCGATCCCTCTGTGCCGGACAATAAAGCCGAGGAATTTCCCACTGGACACGCCAAAGGCGCACTTCATGGGATTCATCTTCAGCCTGTACTGCCGGAGCCTTTGGAAGACGACCCTGAGGTCACTCAGGTGCTCGTCTCTTTTCTTGGTCTTGACGACCAGATCATCAATGTAGCACTCGACCTTGCCGTACAGCAGCTCGTCAAAGATCTTGGTCATCGCCCGCTGATATGTGGCACCGGCATTCTTGAGGCCGAAGGGCATCCTCTTGTAATGAAATATCCCTTTGGGTGACCGGAAAGCTGTATGGACCCGGTCATGGTCGGCTATCCAGATTTGGTTATAGCCGGACGACCCATCCATGAAGGAGAGGGCCTCGTGGCCAGTGGTTGCATCAATCATCACTTCGGCGATAGGCACCGGGAAGTCATCTTTCGGGCAGGCTTTATTCAGGTCGCGGAAGTCCACGCAAATCCTGATCTGTCCATTCTTCTTTTTCACTGGGACAATATTGGCCAGCCATGTGGTGTATTGCTTTTCCGCCACGAAGCCGACATTTATGAGCTTGTCGACCTCTTTGCAGATCTGGCTGGTTAGCTCCGGCCTCATACGCTGGAGAGGTTGCTTCACTGGTTCCACCTTGGGATCGATGGACAAGATGTGCTGAGTCACCTCGGGGCTGAGTCCGGGCATTTCTTTGTAGTTCCAGGCAAAGCAATCCCGGAACTTTTGCAGCAGCTTTATGTACTGTTCTCTCTCACGAGGGGGTACGAGAGCAATTAGAAAGGTCGGCCTGGGGTCGCCTTCCGTGCTGAGGTTGATCTCAATCAATTTGTCAACTATGGCCTGGCCGCCATTTTCAATTTTCGGCGGGGCTGGCGATAAATTGACGAAGTCTTGGTCTTCATTGTCTTCAGGCTCGAGGATGGAGTCCTCGTCTTCTTGTTCATCATGACTGGGCATGGAGGCTGCATTCACCCCGCAGTCCTCCTGGGCCATAGCCGCCGGGTCGGTGAGGTCCGCTGGTGCAGAAAGGCACGGGGCCACCTCGGGGTCTTCTGTGTACTCATCGTAGACAGCTCGGAAGGGGGCCGGGGCAGCCGCATCTTCAGGGGACTGGTAGTGGATGGACACGGTGTAGGCTCCTGCTCTGGGGCTGTCCGCCACGTGGGGGCGTGGCGGGGCTACCACATAGTCCCCCATCCTGAGCTCGTCCCTTTCAATGAGGTCTTGGACAATGTCTTTGAAGACGTAGCAGTCTTCGATGGCGTGGCCCAGCATCTGGTGGTAAGGGCAAAATCGTGGGTCCCCGTTTCTTCGGATGTCTTGCGGCCTCTTGGACCGTGGGAGGGAGACCTTGCCGTAATGGCGGGCCCAATCGAAGATGGCCCGGGTCTTCTCTCTCGGGAAGGAGTAGGGCTTCTACAGCTTCTCTTGGAGTGTTAGGCCTTGCCTGGTTGGCCGCTTGATCAACAGGCTTGCCACGTCTCTCAATTCCTTTCTTGACCAGACGGGGGTGTCAGGACTGGCATCTCGGGGCCGAGGCATGCGGCCACCCCGCGGGGAGAGAGAACCCTGGATCAGGTCGGCGACTAGCGAGGTCAACTCGGCCAGTCGTGCTTTCAGCATCTCGATCTCCCGTTGCTGCCTATGGTACAAGGCATACATAACGGGGTCGTATCGAGGGGATTTCGGAGCCTGGCCCATGCTTCCGCTCCTTGTTTCGCTGGCCGGCCGGCGTGGAGGTGCCTCGCTGGTGTGCCCTCTCGAAGTCGACACTTCGGAGGCAGAGGGGGTCTCCTCCAGGCAGCGGCGGTGGGGAGGTTTCCAAAGGAAGACCTCCTCGTCGTGTGCCTCCTGAACCGGGGGCCCAGGATATGCCTCTTGACAGGCTTCCCGCGAATCCGTAGCTTCTGCGGGGTCGTCGCCAGACCATGTCGAGACTGATATGATGTCAGTCTCGTAATATTCCTCTAGTGAAAAGCCCAGACCGGGGTGCTTGGTGATTTTCAGCAACCGTCGATCCAGGTTTGGTGGGTTCCACATTCTTTCAAACATTTCCTTCTGGCTGGAGGGCTGGTAGGGAGGAATCTTCTGCTTTCTGACCATTCTGGCTGCCTGGTCAGTCATGTGGGGAAGTCCCGTAATGGGGACGTGCGGGTCATGCAGTTCGTCAGGGAACCGGCAATCATCGTCTTCCCTGACTGGCTTCTCCCCGGCCACATAGAAAAGAGTGGGCGGCCCCTCAGAGTTAGGCACCTCGAAGGTTCTCAGTTGCTCAGTCGTTTGGCATTCAATTTCCGCTATCGGCTTGACGATCCCTGACGGGACCCTGACATCTTCTAGCAGGTCTTCGAGGCAGGGTGCCCCCGGTGTAGGGTAAATGGCGAGAGGAGCTGCCCTAAATACCCCTTCTTCTTGTGCAATGAATGGTACATGTGGAGCAGCCACATAACCCCGGGGTGGCGGAGGGAACCAGCCACCTGATTCCATTTTCTTCTTTCCCTTGTCTTGGATGACTTGAGGAGCTTGCTTTGCCTTTTCTAAGTATAAGTTGGCATCTGACAAGTGACACTCGAACACCTCGAACGGGTGGAGGTCGGTGAAGATCCTGACTTCCTTCCCCTCACAGGGGTATTTGATGCATTGATGCAGGGTGGAGGGCACCACTCTGTTCTGGTGTAGCCAAGGCCGGCCAAGCAATGCCTTGTAGGAAGTGCTGGAGTTGATGACGTGGAACTGGACCTTGGTGGTGAAATCATCAAAGGTCAAGTTGAACTCTGCAACCCCCATAGGCACCTCACATTTCTGATTGAAGCCAGCAATCTTGACATTTTTAACCTCAACCAGGTGTACGTCGAAATAGTGTTTCTGGTACACCCGGTAAGGGAGTATATTCACTGCTGCTCCTGGGTCGATCAGGACCCTGTTAATGGGCTGGCCATTCAATTGCCCCTTCATATAGAGGGGTCTGTTGTGACTGCAGGTCAGCAGGAGCATGTCATCTTCTGTGAAGGCCACGGCCACTTCAGGCGACATCTCTGCCAGACAAGCTTCAAGCTGTGCTGGGGTCTGGAGGGCGGCTATGATGGCTTGCCGTGTTTCCTTGTTCAAGGACAACATCTCCCATACGGTGAACCGGGTCGGGATCTTCTTGAGGTGTCTGACTATCCGCTCGGCAGCCCGCACCTTGAGCAACTTCATTTCTTCGGGTTTGCCGCACCTGCTCCCCTCCTGAGGCTGGGGTGTCAGATCAGGGGAGGCTTCCTTTGCGGGATCTGTTGTAGCCCGTTGAGCAGGCGGGGCCTGTTGGGCCTCCTCCACTGCTCGCATGAATTCGGTGAGGTTTGGGGTGCCGCTGAATTCTTCCTCTGGCTGGGCAGGAGTTGCAGCTGGCAGGGCTTGGGGGACGCTTGCTTTGCTGGTCGCAGAGGACCCCTGGGGGTGCGCCCGCCTTCCTACTCGAGCTGACAGGAACTCGGCGAATGACGGGGCGCCTTGACTCTTGGTGCCTCCGGGGTAGAGACCCGATGGGGGAGGGATCTCGGTGCCTCGGACCTCGGGCTCGGGAGCCTGGTATGGCTGTTCCCCTTTGAGCATGATGTTGAGGCTGCCCTGGGAAGGGCGCCCCCACTTCCTCCCTGACCTGGTGGCGTGCTGGGAGGTGGATGCTTCAGCTTGAATCACCTCTGCTGGTTCATGGGGTGGGTCTTCTTCTTTTTCTTCCAGGGAGAGAGCGGTGTCGAACAGTGCCGAGAGGGTGTTGCAGGCGAGGCGACAAAGCCAGAAGGGGAGGGGCGTACCGCCGGAGAGTGTGTCGGTGAAGGAGGGGGGTGATATAAAGTCTATACGTTCCCCAGGCTCGAAGTCTATACGTTGCCAAGCCCGAAGTCTGTACACTGGAGCAGAGTGGAGCAAAGTCTACGCGTTACAATTTGAAGTCTATACGTCGACTGGCCCGAAGTCTGTACACTGGCCAAGTCTGTACATCGGAGTATGAAGTCTATACACTGCCCAAGTCTGTACGCTGGATAAGTCTATACATTGGGGTGTGAAGTCTATACACTGCCCAAGTCTATACACTGGCTAGGTCTATACATTGGGGTGTGAAGTCTATACACTGCCCAAGTCTATACACTGGCTATCATGAAGTCTGTACGTTGGGATATGAAGTCTATACGCTGGCTGCCCAGAGTCTGTAAACTGGGTAAGTCTATACGTTGGAGTATGAAGTCTATACAATGGCCGGGGTGTACCGGCGAAGGGAAGGAGTGGCGTACCGCTGAAGGTTGACGGGGAGCGTACCGCTGAGGGCAGAAAGGGCGTGCCGCTGGGGGTTGAAAGGGACATGGGGATGGCCTGTGCCGCTAAGGGCCAATGAGGGCATGCTTGGTGAGGCCCGATCAGTTTTGGATCATCTGTTTTAAGGCTTTTCTTTTCTTCTTATCTTGACTTTCGTGTAGTTTTATATAAAACTCTTCCCTTGTTCTATTTTGTTCGGTTCGGCCTCTTTTCTTGCGGGTCGGACATTCGGGCTGCCGGGTAATTAATTAGTTCGGTT
This sequence comes from Amorphophallus konjac, assembly GCA_022559845.1. Lineage (NCBI taxonomy): Eukaryota > Viridiplantae > Streptophyta > Magnoliopsida > Alismatales > Araceae > Amorphophallus > Amorphophallus konjac. Next base: position 5,258 of record JAHNEJ010002198.1, on the reverse strand, counting down.
CAGTTCTCGTTGTGATGCCGGCAGTGATTTGATGAGTTGGAAGGTTTCATTAATTATCCTGCTCATTTGTTGCCTCCTTTTGCCTCTTTTAATTGTTTATTAGTTTCTCACAAAAATTCGGCAGCATCTCCCCTTGACCCGGGGCGTAAGGGAGATAAAGGGAACGCGCCCACATGGAGTGGCGGAACCCGACAACTGGAGGTGGGCCCCCGGGGGAGCAACACCTTTATAGAGCCCCGGAAAACACGAAGGAAAACGACAGACTGAAGGCCTCAAAGGGGCATGGACCGGGGCTGGGCAAGGGTCGTGCCGCTAAAGGGGGGGCTGGAGGGTGTGCCGCTGAGGGCTGAAAAGTGTGTGCCGCTAAGGGCTGAACAGGGGGGTGTACCGGCCAAGAGCCAAAGGCTACAAGTGTGCCGGCCAATGACTAGTTGGGTGTGTGTGCCGCTGAGGGCAGAAATGGGTGTGCCGCTGAGGGCACATGGGGTGTGCCGCTAAGGGCCAAAACTGGGTGTGCCGCTGAAGGCCATTGGGTGCGTCGGCCAAGTGCCGGAAAGGTGCATCGCTAGAGGGGCCAAACAGAGTGTTTAAGCAGACTGGGGGCCTTAGAAGCCATTCAGGAAAAAGAAAGAGGATTCAAGGCCAGGGGTAGGCCATTTGATTACTGGATATTCGAAGAGGGGGGGGCAAGGGTCTTCCCCCTCCCCTGGCCCAGTGAGCACAACGGAAGGCCATGTGGGGGCTCGAAGGATTCATGAGGCCAAAGCTCATAGGAGAAATCACCTCGACATGAAGACCCAAAAACACCGGAGAAATGGGGAGACGGAGGGAGAACGAACAACCCCATAAAAGACCGTGAGAGCTAGCGCAAGCCAATAAAACTCATAGAGAAACCCAAAGAGGGTGATTTTCATTTATGGGGAGCCAAGGGCCAAAGCCCTATATGCACATTACAGAGGAAATGCCCAAGACGAGGCCATGGACAAAGGAAAAGAGAAACCCAAAACAAAGAGCAGGAGGAGGAACGGAATACAAAAGGGAAGAAAGCATTGGGGGCCAAAAACCCTCGCCACTGTCCCTAACCCTCTCCCCCATTACATTGAGCTCTCTCCCTCTCCCTTACTCTTGCTCTCTTCCCGATGGTCGTCGGAGGAGGCTCGCTGGAGCTTTTCTTCTTCTATTCTCCCCTCTCTTCTCTTCCTCTGCCTCTTCTTTTGTATCTCCCCTGCCGTCTGAGCCTCTCCCTCTGTATCCGCCTCCTTCTCTATTGAAGCGGAGGGTCTTTTATACCTCCAACAGCCGAAGCCCTCCAGCCCGGCCGTTGAAGGCGGGAAGTGGCCTTGTGATGATGGCATTTGACCTGCCCCGTCCTGGGTCGTCAGGGGGTAGCTCACGTGGCCCAATGGACGGTTGCCACCTCAGACGGCTCACTGCGTGCCAAGGAAGCGTAGGGCATGAGCTGCACGTCATCTTGCCGTTGAAAAGCTTCACGCTGTGCCGCTGGCGGGCTGAGCAAGCGTGCCGCTGGAGCCTCTGAGGGCGTGCCGCTGGAGGGCTTCAAATGGGCGTGCCGCTGGGGAGCCAAAAAGGCTTGCCGCTGAAGCCTCTGGAGGCTGTGCCACTGAAGGACTTCAGGGCGTATCACTGAAGGCCCCCTTTGGGGTGCACCGCTGAATAGCCCAGTGGGCGTGCCGCTGAAGACCCCGCGGGGGTGTGCCGTTGAAGGCCCCCAGGGGGTGTGCCGTTGAAGGCCCCCTGGGGCGTGCCGTTGAAGGCCCCCAGGGGCGTGCCGTTGAAGGCCCCCGGGGGTGTGCCGTTGAAGGCCCCCTGGGGCGTGCTGTTGAAGGCCCCCAGGGGGTGTGCCGTTGAAGGCCCCCTGGGGCGTGCCGTTGAAGGCCCCCAGGGGGTGTGCCGTTGAAGGCCCCCTGGGGCATGCCGTTGAAGGCCCCCTGGGGCGTGCCGCTGCAGGGCCAGATGGGCAATGTTGAGCCCACTGTGAGCACGAGCTGCGGCCCGTTTGATTTTCTTTGGGGCCCATGGGCTGCGGGGCCTTTTGTGCTTGATTTCTCCGGGGTTTCTTCACTCGGCGCCGTTGCTGACGTGAGGTCGAGCAGGCTATCAAGGCATGCATTTTTTGGTGTCCACATCCCCTTATCGTTCCGGTCATCATCGCCGCCGCCACGAGCCGCCACCGCACCGCCATCGGATCGTCGGAGATCTGCCTTCCACCTGCAGCAGCCACCTCCACGAATTACTGCCCTCAGCCACGAGCTCATTTCGACTTGGGATTTTGAGGGGATGTTCCAGAGGTGTTCCCCACGTTCTACAAAAATTGGTGGGTCATAATTATTCCATTTGGCAATTTCCCATTTTCGTCCAACATCCTTTCCCAGATCTATCTGCTTTCTGTTTCAATTTCCACCCGCCCTGTGTTTCCCATGTTCGGACCCATTTGTGATTTTTTCTAGGGCTCCCAAGTTTACTGGGGGTTCTGTCCATCAACCCCTCCTATCACGAATTTTCTTGAATTTTTATCAGCCCTCCACCTATTTTTTCAAAATTCGTTTTCAGAGCTAGCTACAGTGCTATCCACCTGTTCCCAGATCCGACCACCCTCCAGTGAAAACATCATAACAAATCATAACCTCCTCCAATACTTCCAAAAAAAATATCTCCGGTTTCCTTGTTCAAAACCCTACCACTTTGATGAAGAGCTCAGGAGCTGAATCCGCCATCTACCATGCAGTCAACGGCAGTTCTCAGACAACTCACCTGCAGATCTGAGAATTCGGGTACTGTACAACAGGAACTTGAAAATTCAATAAAGTCCAGATTTGGCCAGATCCAGCAGATCTCTCTAGGTCTAGATTGGAGTATTGCAAGAGAGCTTTCCAACGATAGCTCATGCGCCCCGATCCGACATCGGAATTGATCGCAGCGGCCGTTCTCGTCGGAGCGCGCGCCGGAAAACAGAACCTGAAATCCGTGGGCAGCTAGTTCAAGAATTGGAGATCGGGGACGATCGACCACCGATCGGCGTTTCCGACCGACCGCCGTCCGAGGAGGCGCGCCACCAGGGGTCTCCATCACAGTGGGCCCCACCCAAGTAGGCCGAGAGGACAGCGCCACCCGTGGGCCCCACGGACCCGTAGATCGCGCCGTCCGGACAGCACGAAGACGCGGAGTTCGGCACCACCGGGCGACATCAAGATGCTGCCCGTCAACCCAATTCGCGTGATTCCCGGGCCCCGCATGTGACCTTTTACCTGCCTGCATGGAGTGGGTCAAGTTATTGTACACTGCTGTGAAATTGTTTAACCGGGAGTCCGTGATTGGCCGGGGTCATCTTCCCCACGCCGGGTGCGTGGAGGTAACGGTCTCACCTTCTTGGCATTTACTTGCTTAGCTAGTATACGGTCATATGCCGTTGTCGAGAGTGTAGGTTCCTAGCCCGTGTGTCCATGTCACCACTTTGAGCGTGAGTGTGACCCGTCCCGCGACTCGATCCGAGTCTGGAAGTTGAGTCAGACTACCTTGAACTCTGCCGGTTCCTTAACCGCGCATGATCCACGCTTTCCCTCGCTTGGGACGACGAGTGAGTTTGCACTTCTGTTAGCGACGTGTAGCCTATAGGTGCTCTTAGTGTCGAGCCGAGGTCGCTCTAGTAGTTGTGTCATTGCTGGTTGAGTCGTGTCCGTCTCATGTAGTGTCGTCTCCCCAGTCCGTCCCGCATCAGTTTGGTATCAGAGCGAGTTGAGTCTAGGGTAGTCGTTGCATATGTCTTGCATGGTCTAAGTCGAGTCTAGGATCATCATTATTTAAAAAAAAGGGTGTTTTAAAATTGCATTTCACCCAATAGCCCGGTATATTAAAAGGCGTTGTCTGAACATTAGGTTATGCCTATCGGGAAGGTAGCGTACTTGTGCGAGTGATCTTCGGGTCGCTTATCTCTGCCACGTACCGGATATTGGTTAGGTCTAAGTGCATCATTGTTGCATTAGTGAGTGTTTGCATTAGTCGGTGTCGTCTAGGTCGTGTGTTAGTTGCATGCCCACCCGTCGAGGTACCCAATACTCGCCACCACCACCTATGGCGGATTCCCGGGCCCGTAGCTCCGATGAGTCCTCGATGGCCGAGATGTTCCGAGCCATTATGGAACGTCTTGACACGCGTATGGATGGTCTTAGTACGTGTATGGATGGCATAGGAACACGTCTAGAAGGGCGGATGAAAGTCCTCGAGGACCGGGCCGAGAATTCGGATCAGTCCATCCAGGGCCTAGTTGGGAGAATTACCGTCCTCGAGAGGGGCCCAATAGCGGTGCAACCCGCGTCGACGAACGGCCAACAAGAGCCGGTTCAGTAACCTGCTGCACCAAGGGCTCAGGCGGAGAATGTTGGGGTACAACAGGTGCATGTGGTGGATGATTATGCATATGATAATGATCAAGGGGGTAACGGTCTTCGTAATCAACGACGGAATCATGATGACGAGGATGACGACCGCATTCTTAGGGGCATGCGTGCAGACCCTCCACGTTTAGCGGGTCCTTGGACCCTAGGGTGTATTTAGATTGGGAGGCCGGCATGGACCAGTACTTCGAGTGGTTTGAGATGATGGACCATCGAAGAGTCTGATACGCAAAGATGAAGCTGCAAGGGCAGGCCCAAACTTATTGGACCAATGTGGAGAGCCTGCTCAACCAGCGATGTCAACCCCAAATCGGTACTTGGGATGATATGAAAACCAAGTTGAGGAAGAAATACCTTCCTGCCTCATATCGCCAACATCTCATAGACAAATGGCAAAGCATCTCCCAAGGGAACCGATCCGTGACCGAGTACACCGCCGAGTTCGATGAGTATTACCTACGGTGTGGAGTCACGGAGGAGAGCACCATGACTATATCCCGCTTTCGAAGAGGTTTGCGGCCCAATTATCAATATGAACTCTTTCGCCGCAATGCAACCACTTTGGAGCAGGCATATCAGATAGCTCTCGAATTGGAGCAATTCGAGGCCGAGTTCGAGTCACCCCATCGGTTGGGCTCCTTCCCCCTTCGTAGTGTCGAGCCACGTGGCTCATCTGGCACGTATCCGAGGGCCCCCATGGCTCGACCTCAGGAGCCCGCTCGTCCCGTGCCCTTTGCTCCTAGGCCTCGCCCTCCACCCCCGAGGGACCTTCCTCGTCCCCAGCATCTTACGGCCCCACCCACAGCCCGTCCACCGGCACCGCACCTCCTGCCCGTCCATTGTTGC
>JAHNEJ010000995.1:0-60715 GCA_022559845.1 Amorphophallus konjac | reverse complement strand
TACCATTCCACTACGTGTCGCTCCCTTGCAAAGCAGACGCCAAGGCGGGGCAGCTGTAGACACGCCATTCTTGACGTCTCTTGAGAAAGTCTCATATTACTATACAACGCCCCGCAACGGCTTACGCATTTTGAATCACTCGAGTGCTTCCTTTTCTTGGATCTTCTTCTGCCTTTTTCGGCAACCGGAATCGTTTCGTCACGGCATTCGGACGGCATCAACACCCGTCGGACGCATCAGAAGGTTCCGGAACCCAGAAGGTTCTGCCGGGCGGCCGCCGTTTGAGGACCCGGGTCGATTTTAATGGGGGCGTCCAGGCCCCTGGACGCCCCCATATTTTTAATTTCTTTTTTATTTATTTATTTTCTCAGGGCCCTAAACAAAATAAAAAATATATATATTGATGGAGGCGTCCAGGCCTCTGGACGCCTCCAAAAAAAATAATAATAATAAAAATCTTTTTGGCATATAAAACATAAAAAAATAAAATAAAAAAATACATATTAATGGAGGCGTCCAGGCCCCTGGACGCCTCCATAAAAAACAAATATAAAAATTCAAAATGCCAGCCCTGTCATAAAAGACAAAAAAATAATAAAAATATATATATTTTGGAGGCGTCCAGGCCCCTGGACGCCTCCATAAACTCCCTCACGGGCGCCGCCCACCGAACGACGGTTTGTCGTGTGTGAAAAAGCCAAATTTAGAGACGTCCAGCTGACTGGACGCGCCCATTTCTGAATCACGAGGCGCCGCTCACAAAACCACGCGTTGTGCCAAACCGCGTGCGGCCGTCGTCGGTTTTCGGTGGACCTGTTAGAGACGTCCGGGACCTTGGACGCCCCCATAAAAGTATTCTAAAAAAATCAATAAAAATAGAATAAAATATTATTTCGGCCCTGATGGAGGTGTCCAGGGTCCTGGACGCCTCCACCTTCCGGAACTCTATAAATAGAGGCCCACCCCTCAGTTCTAAGGGAGCTAAGCAGTGATCCGATAGGCTGCCGGAGCCCAGAGGCTACGGAGTCATTTTTCTAACCCGTGGGTTCTTTTGTAGGTGGAGGTTCTGCCGGCTTCTCGGGTGCCCACGCTCGCGAGAGGAAGGTCGTCTTCATCCACCGCGCTTCCACGTCGTCCCCACGCTGCCGGAGCTCCGCCGGATTTCACCCTCGGCTCATCCAATAAGCCTTTTCTTCCCCTTTTTCTCCATAGTCCTTTACATTCATCATATTGCATCATCTATCCCCCTTCACAAGGGGGCCTCTTCTCTTATACTTCTTACATCCATCATCTCATTTTCCTCCTACTCGAGTCCGAGAGGGGTTTAAAAGATAACACCAACCAGGTGTGTGTCTTGCCATCATTTCGTTATTTTTATCGCAAGGATTCGAATACTACACCTCCATCTTTCTAATCCACTTGTCATTTATTTGTCGTTGTCTTGCAAGGGTACCCGAGGAAAGCCCTCTCCGTCGGCCGGCCGGAAGGAGAGGAAGAAGCAACCCGCCATCTCCCGCTCTTGAGGTAGGCGCGATCACCTTCTTATTTTGGGGTCTTTTGGCCCCTGGCGATCACATCTTATCATCGAGGCCGCGGCGAGTCACTTCCCCAATGGCCGTTTAAATTTCTGTTTCCTATATTCTCTTATATATTTTGTTATATATTCTGCTTATATCATCGAGGCCGCGGCGAGTCACTTCCCCAATGGCCGTTTAATTTTCTATTCCTATAATCTCTTTATGCTTTGTTATATTCTGCTTATATCATCGAGGCCGCGGCGAGTCACATCCCCAATGGCCGTTTAAATTTCCGTTCTTATATTCTCTTTATACTCTGTTATATTCTGCTCATATCATCGAGGCCGCGGCGAGTCACTTCCCCAATGGCCGTTTAAATTTCTGTTCTCATATTTTCTCTATATTCTGTTATATTCTGTTCATATTCTCGAGGCCGCGGCGAGTAACTTCCCCAATGGCCGTTTCAATTCTTGTTATTTAATTTTTGCATCATTCCCGTCCCCCCGAGGTCGCGGCGAGTCACTTCCCGCTATGGCCGTTTAATCCCCATATTTTGCTATATCATACTTGTCCCGCTCGCCCCGCCGGAGCAATCTCCCGTGGTGGCCCCTTCTCTCTTTCCTCTCATCTCTGTGTTGCAGCAAACAAAACAAACAAAAAAGAAGGAGCCCGCGCGCTCTCCGCTTCTTCCTCTTCCCCGCCTGCGGAACAAGGTCATTCCCTTGGTGAAGGTCGTGTGGCAACGACACTCTGGTGGTGAGGCTTCGTGGGAACGTGAGGACGAGATGCGTCAGCAGTTCCCGTATCTGTTTGAGTGAGTCTTCCTCTTCTTTCCCCTTGGGTTGTTCTCAATTTCGAGGACGAAATTCCTTAAGGGGGGAGGGCTGTAATATCCCGGACCTTTCGGATCTTTCTTCGTGGGTCCCGGATCTGGTTTTCGGAGCGTCCGGCTCTGTTGTGTCCGAAATTTCGTTTCGGACATCTTTCGTGTTCGGATTGGCGCGATCCGGAGTCGTTTCGGAGGCCCGGAGGCGTTCCGCGACTTTTCCGCGTGTGTTTTCCGATTCCCGGTGTGTGTTTCGGCTTTTCCTTCGGAAGCTCGCTGCAGGCGAACCGGGCGGTTCCCCCAGGCACGAGTGGTACCGTTGCGATCGGTGCGCTCCGAGGATTCCGGAAACGTATTTTTCTATTTTTCGGTATTTTTTTCCAAAAATTCGGATTTTCTATATAGCCCTAATTCCTTCCTTTTTCTTTTTCTCCTTTCTCTTTCTTCTTCTTCCTCTTCCTCCATTTCTTCCCCAACCGTGAGCCCCCTCTCTCTCCCTCTCTCCTATTCGGACGCGGCGAGCCCCTCTCCGGCTACGGACAGCGGCGGGGCGACGGCGCGGACGCGTGGGCGACGGTGAGGCGATCTCGTGGGCGTGCGGCGAGCGTGGGAAGCGTGGGGAGTTCGTGAAGCTTCGAGCATTCTTCGTGATTCATGATCGATTCGGCGGAGCATTCGCTCCATTGAGGTAGGGTGACGTTCCTTAGCCTCATGCCGATCTTTTCCGTGATTTATAGGCCGCGGGGAGGCCGAGAGGGGATCGTTTGAGTGTTTTTGGGTTTTTCCATGATTTGGGGAGAGCTCGCCCGATCTATGGATTCAATGCATGGATTCGTGTTTTGAGGGCCTAGAATCATGCTAGGGGTCCCCAGGGGTCTTCCCCTTTGTTTTCCCCCTCTCCTATGGAGGTATGGGGGCGTGGTTGGTTTTTTTAGGCGTTCTTACCGTTTTCGGCCGCGGACTGAGAACGCGCTATACTCCAGTAGCGCGTTCTTGAGTGTCGCGCTGCCCCGACCGAGCGCGTTCATCGGAGAAGATGAACAGTTTGGCGGTTCGTGTCGCGCTATGGGGTCCTAGCGCGATCATCATTGTCGCGCTAGGAGGACCTAGCGCGATGGTCCTTGTCGCGCTAGGGTTCCCTAGCGCGATAGTCCGTGTCGCGCTATGGGGTCATAGCGCGACAACCCTTGTTGCGCTAGGGGACCCTAGCGCGACATGCCCTGTCGCGCTAGGTATCCCTAGCGCGATTTGGTTCGTTGTTGGGTGTTCCCCTTGGGCCGTGTGTGCGTCCCGGGCACCCCGTGGAGTTCCGTGACCGTGTCTTTGGTGTCCGGAAGTCCCGTTTGCCTCGGTCAGGCGTTTGACCGTGGGCAGTGCGTCTGTTTCTTTTCCGACCGTGGTTACCGTGCGACGGAGCTAGTACGTGGGGTGATTCCCACACGTTGTCGGTTCGGACGTCGTTTTCCGTTGGCTTGAGAGTCTACTCCTTTAGTGACCCTCCACTAGTCGTAGCCCACCAGTACGAGGTGCTGGTCTCACCTGGGAGTGGTGTACGGGCACCCACCTTTCGAGACGGTTTGTGGACCGGCTACCGTAGGCCCCTCGTCGGTAGCCAGAGTCCGGCTACGGGGGAAAATCGGTCAGAGGACCAGACCTAGTGACGCAAGGTCTGTGTGTGCACACGTGATTGGGGGCGGTTGGACCCACGTCGACGGGCGTGACCCCAGCTAGTTACTTGTTTGTGGTTACTTGTACGGTGTTTGCGCCTCGGGTAGGACCTACCACGTCAGGCGGTTCACCTGCGGTGCGGGGTAAGACGTCAGGGGACGCTACCGGCTGTGCTTCTAGTGGGTGGTACTCCTGTCGAGTACGGAGTGTCAGACTGTCAGTCGTGTGTTTCCGACCTTCGGGTTTTACGGTTCGACCGTTGATTTCGGTCTTCTCGTACCGTGGCACGTGTGTCGGTTTACGTGCCGTAGGGTCTAGTTCTGTAGAGTACAGGGCTTTCCTTTCCGAGGTACTTTCCTACCGCTAGAGTAGTGGTTTCTCGTTTTACGAGGTAGGGTTCGAGTGATCCCTACTGAGTCTTGTTCCGAGACTCATTCCCTGCGTGTTTTCACCGTGTTTCAGGTGAGACGCCACCTTCGGGGAGCGCGTCAGGAGCGCAGCGTGGTGCGGGTGCCCAGAGGTAGTGCCAGAGGTCAGAGCCGGGGTATGCCCCGTGTAGCTGTACTTTTCTTTCTTGTCACTGTACTAGTCGTGGACTACTGTTATTGTTGTTCTTTATTGTGGACCATGTAAAATGTTAATTTATTTCCTGCTTAATATTATAACTGTTTAATTTCTGCAATTATTTGTGATACTTGTGTAGTCTCCACACCATCCTTTTAACCCTTCCGAGTCTTCGGACTCGTGGGTGGCGGTACGAGTCTCGGGTTATCGGGCCTTCCCGGTAATCGGATTCTCGGGTCGTTACAGTTTGGCTCGGGTTCTTCCCCCTCTTCCTGAGCTTGCTCCCTACTCCTGCTACCCGTCTGTTCCTTTACTGCGTTCTAGTGTAGACTTGCAGCTTTCTAGTGTAGCTTTCCTGTTTGGCTACTGCTATCGTTTACCTGCAGTTTTAGCGTGTTACTACGTGTTTTTCAGTGGGGATCCGCGTGACCCCTACTGAGCCAGTGACACGAGGCTCACCTTCTTTTCAGGTGGGGTGACGTTGTTCGTTCTGCTTCCGTGTGGTTCCTGGTGCGCGTGCTCGTAGCGTGTGGTTCTGGCCAGCTGGTACCTTCGCCGGGCTTCCCCCGACTCTTCGGTACGTCTTTCTTTTCTGTTGACTGTACTTGGTAGACTTGTTGTCTTTCCTTCGGACTTGACTCTGGGTATATAATTGTTAATTATAATCTGTTAATTAAAAAGTAATTTTATTTCTGCTATTTCAGCAACCCGGTCTAATGAAATTTAATTGCTTACTGCTATATCTGTCAGTTCAATGTATTACACGACAATCCTTTTTCCCTTCGGAGCTTTACCGCTCTTGGGAGGCCTCGCGGGTTCCAAGTGGTATCATGTGTATTCGATTATCCTATCGGGTATATCTGGTATCCGGGATCCGAGTCGTCACACCTGCTCTCCTTAGGAAGGGTTCATTGCTTCTCTTCCACTCTCCACCCTCTCCTATAAGGGAGAATTTACCCAAATTAGAACTACGTCATGCTAAGTCTAACACCACAATTAATCACCTAAAATCTCAGGGTATGGTGTATAAATCCAATGGCTGTAGGTCAAACTAAACCTCACAACCTTCCTCTGATACCACTTGTGGCACCTCCTTCCCAGCACTCGGTACCCGATCGGGGAGGCAACACCTCATACGACTACACGTTGTGAGCTCGGTTGTCCTGCGAGGCGCTTATGGCCATACCATTGTTACTTCTAATAACATAACCATACCGCAACCATTTAAAGCACAAAACACGCGTGAATAACACCATGCAATGCACTTCATAATTTTTGAACCTTAAAATGATGTGAGACGACCTATGGGACGCCTGGGACCTACGAAACAACATAAGCCACAGACCCGAATGACAGTGGACTGACCACACACGTTACTCAACTCAAGGATGACCCGGCAATGATGGGGATGGACAATGACCCGCGGGTAGCCTGCACGGTCGGAGCCGTGAAGGGAGGTCGGGGTGGGGACTGACCCAAGGCCAGATTTGTGCCCAGCTCAGCCGGGGTAGAATCGGTGCCCGAAGGAGGGTCTGGTCGCTTTCACTCACATAGGTAACATACATCACTCCTATGCTCCGGATGGTTTAGATCGAGCTCTCTCTCACTTTCGACGTGAGCGTTGAAAAGATACTGGGAAAGCACAGTCCAAAGAGCGAGGGTCAGACCTATACCTCACTGAGTCTAAAAAGACCGGCTTCGTTCAGAGACGAGGGCGAGCCGGGGAGCATGCTCACCCGACTAGGATGCTGCGCCGATGACGCTTGACTTGTAATTTACTGATACAACACTACACCTCATGCAGGAGGGTTGAACTCAGGGTGGGGTTGAGTTGTTTTACAACCAAAGTGTACCTCCACGTAGGGAGGAGTGGTCAGCCGGCCAGGTGGGAAGAGGAAGAATGCTCCGAAGAGCCGGTTCTGTCCGGTCCAAATTCCTGACTACCAGCAAGCCGGTGTGAAGGTCGCCACGTGCTTCTCTAATCACTGCTGGAGGCGGGGTCGGTCTCGGAACGTCCGGGGGAGTGTCTGAAGTTTATTGTAGGATTGGCGGGCCGTCTGGGGGCCGGCCTGAGTCACTACAGGTTGAGAACTACGAACTAGTCTAGTCTTGTCAACTCTGCACTTATCGGACATCAAGGCGGGGCCGAGGCCGTCACAGGATTCTCCGATCATCGCTGGAGGTGGGGCCGATGCAGAACCAATCGGGACGGTCCACGGAAGGGTTGGGATCTCACTGGTGAACGTCCCGCGGTGCTGGAACCTGAAGAGGTTGCTGATGTCCGAGGTTGCAGGTCTGCGCAGGCAGGAGTGGAACAGTGCCGACTGGTGCGGCAGGTTGAAGGCGATGCAGAGAGGAGTCAGGTAGAGTGTCGCTGTCGAAGGGTTCTTGAATAGCTGAAGGGGATCACAGGGGTATCCGAGGCCACTACTAACCTGCTGGAGGGTCACCGGCGCTCCGGGATGCTAGCGTCGGTGAGCCGTGCTTGCTGTTGGGCTGTCCTATCGGGTGGACAAACCGGTTGACGGAGAGAGGGGCAGCGGTGATGCACTGTTGACATAGGCCGGGATTGCAGTAGAGGAGTCCAGACATCGCCCGGGGAGGATCTCCGAGCAAAGGGCTTGCGGTTTTGATTTTCAGGAAGCTGGTGAAGTGAGAGTGGCGCTTTCTGTCCTCCTGGGTCCAGCAGGGATAGATCGGTTGCTGGAGTAGAGAACGGCGACTTCGCAACGTCGAAGGAGGCCACCAGCGACCACAGCAAGGGAGGAAGGTGACCAACAAATGGGTGGGGTGCAGGAGCTTGAGGTTGAGGTCCCGGAGGAGCCGATCCACCAGGAGTTCGCAGCCGGAAGTGTCGGAGTTGTCGGGGACTGCTGCAGACTTGGCTTCTTGCTGTCCTTGTACAACAGCCTGCATGAATGATGGTGAGGGAGGGTGAAGGGGAAGAGTGGCTTGGAGGGAGAGGGAGTGGTTTCTACAGGGAGTGAATAGAGGAGGGCGGAGTGGATCCGTGGGAGGGAGAGACAGGGAGGAGGGCTGCGATCTAGGCTGGGAAGGGATAGTGGAGGACGAGGGGGGCGACCAGGAGATTAAGGAGGAATGGAAGAGGAGGGGGGGCAACCAGGAGATTAAGGAGGAATGGAGGAGGAGGAGGGGCGACCAGGAGAGGAAGGGGGGAGCTTGAGGGTGGGGGCGACCCTAGGTGGAGAGGAGGTGGCAGGGAAAGGGGGATTTTCCCCTTGATGTAGCCTTGGGGGAGTCAAGGATGGGCATGAGAAAGAGGAGGGGTGCCTTGGGAATGAGGAGGGCAGGTTTGGGGAAGAGGAGAGGTGCCCTTGGGAAGGTGGGGGTTGGCTTGGGGAAGTGGAGGGGTGACCTTGGGAATATGGGGGTTGGCTTGGGGAAGTGGAGGGGTGACCTTGGGAGCGGGGAGGATCCCTTGGGGGTTATGGGAGATATTATGGAGATCTATAGTTGCATGGGGAAGTGGAGGTCGTGATGAGGTGGCAGTGAGGTGGCATTAGCTAGGGCTGATGTGGAGGGGCTGGGAAGGGGGAGGATGGGTTAGAGAGAGTGGGGGCAAACTAGAGAGATAAAGTAGAGAGATAAAGTGAGAAAGAGAGTGATAGGGAGATCGGGTGGGAGCATCTCACTCCCAAGAGTTTCTCACCCTAGCTTGGCCTCTCATCAAGGAAAACACACACTCACAAGGAGGGAATTTCATAAAATGCTCAATTCTTCATTAGCTCAAAATGAGGCCCCTTGGTCCCCTTTTATAGGAGAGGCCAGGGTTACAGAAGACTAAAGATACCCTCTACAAAAGAAAAATGACCTTACTGTCTTGAGGGGTAACTATAAGCTACATATGATCATTAATCGAGCTATTTCTGGACTGACATTTTGGGCCTTATTAGTTGACCGAATAAGGACTACCTACTCAATAAAAGAAAAGTACATCATAATAAGAAGAAAAAAACAATCAAGGCACTGTTGGAACCATCTTGAAGGGTTGTCATCGGTGCTGAGGGGTGGAGGCTCGCCGGTGTCCCCACCAATTCCCTCGGGGTGACGAGAACTTGACTCCGTCGAGTGGCGATCTGGTGTGTAATGCCCCGAGTTTTTCGGACACTTTTCGGATCTTGATCCGTGAGTTTCGGATCAGTTTTGGAGGTCCTGGAACGTGTTTCTCAGTTTACACGTGTTTTGCCCTGACAAGACCTACGGAATCCTATATCAGGTAAACCGTTGCGTTCTCCTACTCTGGTACGGTACTAGTGCGTCCGGCGTGTTTTGAGGATTGAGGAAATATTTTTTTCTATTTTTTTCGTATTTTTTAGAAAATCTGAGTTTTCTATATAACCCCATTTTCTTTTCTTTTTCTTCTTCTTCTTTTTTCTTCTTCTTCTTCCTCCCTTCTCTCCCGTGCGCACGCGCACGTGACCGCCCCCCCCCCTCTTCCGACGATGACTCCGGCGTGCTCCCCTCCGACTGCAGACGGCAGTGAGACGACGATACGGCAGCGACGACGGTGGCGTGGAGATCGTGGCGGCGTGCGGTGCCCGGTGAGATCGTGGGGGCTCACGAGGTTTCAAGTAGTGTTTTGAAGATCGGCGGCGATCCGTCGCATTTCGGGTGACCCCGAGGTAGGGTGACAGATCCTTAGCTTGACATTTACCTTCCCCATGATTTCTAGGCTGAGGCGAGGTCGAGAGAGGGCTATTTCGTGCCGGGAAGGGAAAACCATGATTTAGGGTTTGGGTGCCGGATCTAGCGTTTTAATCCGTTATTTCGTGGTTTGTGGGCATCATTCGATGCTCTGGGGCATGGGGAAGGGTTCCCCTTTTGTTTCCCCTTCACCTGGGGGTGAATGGGGAGTGGAATGGCATTTTTGGGCCACTCCCACCGTTCTCGATTTTTCAAAATATATGCGGTCCTAACAGGAACCGTTTTTAGCCTGAGGCGGTCTTAGTTAGACCGTTTTTTGGCTTAGAGTGTCGGCAGGGTATGCGGTCACGCGATAGACTGCCTAGCCCTGAGGCGGCCAAGGGGCCGACCGTTTTTCCCCGTAGGCCAGCGTGGCCTTCGAGGCATTTTTGACCGTTGGCGTTTTGACCGTTGGAGTATTCTGGGGTAAGCGGTCATGGGATGACCGTTTTGACCCTACCTGGCAGTCCAAGTGAGACCGTTTTTAGTCCAGACAGTCACAGGGTGACCGTTTTACTCCTTGGCAACCCCATGGCCTTGCGGTCCCACAGGAGACCGTTTATGCCGTGAGGCGGCCCAGGATTGGACTGTTTTATCCTAAACGGTCTGCAGATGACCGTTTTTTCTCCGAATGAGTCTGGCAGTCCGGAAAGGACTGTTTCTATGTCTAGCGGTGCAGCACTAGACCGTTTTTGCCCCGAGGCGGTCCAGAGTGAACCGCCACCTATCTTCTGTCCGACCGGAGTTCCTTTCTCGCCGATCCTAACCCCCGAAGGAGTGGACCTCGATCCCCGTGCTGATCGACGATTCGACTAATGCTGGGCATCATGTGGGGACCGTACATGGGTGCCGTGGGAACCCTAGGGAGTGATGTGGATCCGCCTGTTGTCACTGTGAGTCAGTGTCAGTACGAGGAGCAGTCCTTGTGCCTTGTCCGGTTTAGACATTGTTTTCCATTGGCTAGAGAGCCTACTCTTTCAGCGACCCTCCACTAGTCGTAGCCTTCCAACACGCGAATGGTCCCACCAGGGAGTGGTGGTGAGGCTACCCCGAGAGACTATTTTTAGACTGATTACCGTCGGGCCCCACGTCTTGACGCCAGAGTCCGGTTGAGGGGAAAACCAGTCAGAGTGCCAGACCTATGATGCATGGTCTGTGTGTGCACACGTGGTTGGGGGCAGTTGGACCCCCACTGACGAGTGCGACCCCAGCTAGTTATTATTCTGTGGTTACTTGTACGGGTCCCCGTTCTGCCAGGGTGCGATGAGGGGGGCACCTGAGGCGCGGTCTAAGACACAAGGAGGCGCATCCGGCCTTGTTTCTAGTGGGCGGTACTCCTTTCTTTGTCAGGTAGTGACTCTTGATGTTCTGTCGGGTTGTCTCGATTTTCATGTCGTGTGGTCGGTACTTGGCGTGACTGAGCTTTCCCTTTTACTTGTTTCGTTGACCTTCGCTCTACGTTTGGTTAGTGTTAGCCTTGATTGCTTTCCGTGCAGTTTCTCATTTTACGAGGTAGGGATCCGGGTGATCCCTACTGAGCCTTTTGTTATAAGGCTCATTCCCTGCGTTTTTCCGTGGTTTCAGGTGGGGCGAGACTTCAGGGGAGCGCTTCCGAGGCTCCACGTGATTCTAGTGCCCAGGGTTAGTTGCCAGTTGCTAGTTGCCAGAGCCGGGGTATGTCCCGTGTAGTTGTACCTTTTCTTTCTGAACTGTACTAGTTGTGGACTACTGTTATATTTTAGACTGCTGTTAGATTGTGGACCATGTAATTTGTTTAATGTTATTTATCATTTCCTACTTATTCATATTATCTGTGTAGTTCTGTAATTATATTAGATTCTTGTGTATTTCCACACCATCCTTTTAACCCTTCCGAGTCTTCGGGCTCATGGGTGGCGGTTCGAGATTCGGGTTATCGGGCCTTCCCGGTGCTCGGATCTCGATTCGTTACATGGTGGAACCTGAGGGCGTGGATTGAGGTGCTACATCTATGTCCAGCCATCCCTTCCATCTAACGAGGTAATGGTGAATTGACCTACTCCAGTTGGTGTTGACCTGCTCGCCCAATATCAACCCTATTCTCTCTTGCCAGTCACTCTTTTTGGCTGGTGGTCGCACCGGATGCGGCTCGCTTATGAAGGAGGGTGGGGGCTCAAAAGGCTTGCTAGGAACCGCTGCCTTGCCCTCATTTGGCACTGGCTATACCATGTTGAGTGTGGGGCTCACTTTATGACTTTTAGGTCGGTCCTCTTTGTGAGCGTCATGACCTAACCTTTTCGCGACTCGGAATGGCCCTATTCCACGGGCTCTCGCCATCCTCACCATTGCAAGGTCACTAGATTGGAACTTTTGGTAATGCTGATGGTCACTCACTTGCCATCTGTTGGACTCATGGCTCAAGAAAATGTGCTTGTTGTTTGGCCGGTGTCTGACTTGGCCATTCCTAAACACTTTATCAAGTGGGTGCTAGCTTGTGGGAGGGGGGAGGTGGTGGAGAGTTTTGAAGGATCGGAAAGGTGGGAATTTTTGGGTGGGGTCAAAGGGATCATAGAAATTGAGGCTCACTGGGACATGTATCTCTTTTAACTTCGGGAATTAGTACGCCCAAATTTCAATCCCTCCATTGTGGATTAAATCATCAGTGGGTGGGGGAGTTGACGAGACAATGGGCTTGATGGGATGGATGAGTTCTATGACTTGAGTGGTAGCTTCCAGAGATTGGGTTGGTTTGGGCTCCTCTGAGATCGGCAGAAATATCAAGAGCTCATAGGTCACCAACCTACAGTGCACACAGAAGCAATAGAGCCAACCGAGGGATAGGCGAAGCTAAGGCGCTTGGATTTGTTGGACTCAGCTCTATGGCCAACATGCTAGTCAACCCTATTTGCCAATCCATACTCCTAAGAAGGTCTTTGACGGTTTCCACAAAACAGAAAGATTGATAAGTGATGTGAGGAGGGTGGAGCTGCACTAGGGGGAGTTGTTTCTCCATAGGCGGATGGCATGGGATCGAACTATGTAGGATGAGGCTTTCATTGAGCCACTTAGCTAAGGGTTCTTTTATGACTAACTCTCTTCTAGGCAACGTGATTGGCACAAGATGGGAGTCAAGGTGGTAGGGATAGCATCGGACTTCATCATTGGCTTGGGTGAGAATCAGTTCATATGCTTCCGAATGGATCACACCTAGCACGTCCTCCTGGGCATGGTATTCCTCGATTAGCACGGGGTCGGCTATGTACACTTCTTCCTCTTCAAGATTCGGAATGGTCTCTCCTTCCAACTTTTCAGGTTCCTGGTTGGTGTTTTCTATCAAGGTGGTGTCGATAGGGACCCATGTAGCTGAGGCCGGATGGTGTGGTGCCACGGGAATGGGGAAGGCTGGCAGAGGGGCTTCAATGGGTGTTTGGAGTTCAAACGTAGGTATGGGGAATGCATACTTGGTGGGGCCTAGTGTAGTGGGCGATGGGGTGGGTGTTTATGGAGGTTTTGGGTCCGCCATCAGCCGATAAGTGGGTGGGAGATACTTCTCGCGAAGCTTCTCCTTCATCATGGCCCAAGTGACGGGCTCTTGCATCCGAGCGGCAAAGCATCGCTCATCATCAAGCCAGTGGGTTCTGGCTCGGCCCTTCAACATTCTTGTGGTAAACCTCACCTTTTTGAAATCCGACCAGTCATCCCTATCTAAATAGAAGCCTATCTCGGCTTCCCAGTCAAGGTAAATCGTAGGATTATGGGAGCCAAAGAAGTCTTGCGTACCCCAGCGGGCACTATATGGACTGAATAATCTAACACCGGATTGGTCGTAGGGGTTGAGCTTGAGGCACTCGTGGGCTTCCTGAGTACTGCACATATGGTTAGATGGATAGAAACGATTCTCATGTTGATATAACCTTTTTGAGATGGTTTTCAATTGGCCCGTGATCATACTAAGTTTCCCTAGGATGGTGTTAGTCCCACTGGTGTCTCCGAGTGTGGGCCGGACTGTAGGATTGGGCTGCTGGCCCAATGTAGACTTGGGTTGGGCCGGCCCGGTGGGGTTGGTCGACATACCGGGCTGTGGGTAGGTGGGTTGGATGGACAGACCGGTCTACCAGTCGGGGATGTGCACGGGGCAGGACTGTGGGTACTGGTTGCCACTATCGGTGGCCATGGTGTGGTTATGGTGGGGCAGTATGACTTGTGGGTCGGGGCCAAACAGACGACCGATACCCTGATACGGAGCAACACTATGGATGGAGATGGGGTCAGGGATGGGGGAAGCTGTAACGGCCCAAGATCCGGATATCAGGAAGAACCCGATACCATTCGAATTCTGGCCCGTTGCCCACGAGTCGGAGGGCTCGAAAGGGCTAAAAGGAGTGTGGAGGCACAAAGAAATAGGAAATAATGCAGGGCAATTTAACAATGAACAGAAATAAATAAAAAACTATAGCAATAGAGTCCAGTCCAACAGAAAGTACAGTCTAAAGCAGTAAAATGTACCACATGCCAAGTGAACACTCGGCCTGGCGAGCTGGCAACTAAGAACCTCCGAACAGCACCCTCGAACCTCGAGGAAGAACCGTCGCACCTGAAAAGTAAGGGTGAGTCTCCTGTCACTAGCTCAGTAGGGATCCCGCGGAACCCCAACCGAGAACAACGGCGGTAGCGGAAAGGAAAAACAGCTACAACTACAGCAGGAACAGCGAATCGGTAGCCGATCAAAACTCGACACTACAACTACTCCTACTGTACCAAGAAAACACACCCCGATCTCACAGTCGGGGGACTACCGTACTAACGGAAGAACCTTTGGCTACATCGCCAGAAGAAACCGTCACGACCTCGCAGTCATGGACCTAACACCGTCTAGGGAAACCGTCGGTGACGCTCACCGGAAAAACCCCTAGACCTCTACCTCGGGAACACTCACTGAAACTATTGGGGAAACTACGTCTCGCAGACGGGAAACAGAACCCGAAAACATGAGAGTCACGTCTCACGTGGCAGGAGTACCTGCCCACTAGAAGCAAGGCTGGATGCATCCACTGACGTCTTAGACTGCGTCTCAGGTATCCCCCTCGACCCCTGGTGGAACAGGGATACCGTACAAGTAACCACAAAGTAAGTGACTACCTAGGATAGCACTCGTCAGCGCGGGTCCACTGCCCCCAACCACATGTTCACACACAGACCACGGGTCCTAGGTCTGGCCCTCTAACTTGTTTTCTCCTCAGCCGGACTCTGACGTCAAACGTGGGGCCCTACGAAAACCAATCTAAAAACCGTCTCTCGGGGTAGCCTCGCCACCACTCCCTGGTGGGACCACTCGCGTGTCGGAAGGCTACGACTAGTGGGGAGTCACTGATGTGACCACTCTCCGAGGAGAAACTCCGAGAAACACGCACGCACCCTACGCGAAAGTCACGAAGGACCAAGTGGCACCGAGCCACTGGACTCTGGACAGTCCTCTAGACTCACTAAATCAAACGGTCCTTGAGTCACAAGACTCAGGGTCAAGACCGTTGCACCGAACGGCTCCATGCCGTCAATCTGCCCTAACCCTAGGGTCAGAAACCTTGGCACGATGACTCACGAGGCAATTCACAACTGCCGAGACCATTCCCTCAAAAAGGGAACTAAGAAACCCTCCAACCGTAGGTTGGGTAATTGGACTCACAGTCCACAGGCCACACACGGCCCACGCGGAAAGCACAGAAGTACGGTTCCCAAGGCAGCTCACAAGCTGCCACGCCGATTCCCCATCCCTGGGAAAAGTGGGAAACCTCCAGCCCCAAGCTGAATGACTGGACTCGCAGTACAAGGCCATACACTTGGCCCAGTCGGGAACCATCTTCTGCAGAAACCCACGACATGCGGGGGAACCCCACCGCACTCACACCGATACACGGTGACTCGGTAGAGCGTAACACGAAAGCCCGGAACACATGGGGTCACTTGGCAGTAAACGGCACGACGAGCACGAAGAATCGCCTAGCGGTCTACCCCTGGACCTCTAAGGAGCCTAGCGGTCTACCCCTGGACCGCTAAGGAAAGGCTAGCGGTCTACCGCTGGACCGCTAAGCACTCTGGAACACACGAACCCCTAGTGGTCACCTCTCGGACCGCTGGGCAGGTGGCGGTCTTTTGACTGACCGCTAGGCGATGCCTAGCAGTCAGTCGCGAGATCGCTACCCGACTGACCTCGAACGACTCCAAAACAGAAAACGGTCTAGCTCTGACCGCTACCAGGAGCCTGGCGGTCTACCCATGGACCGCGAGACACTTGCTAGCGGTCTACCTCTGGACCGCTAAACCAACTAGCGGTCTATCGCATGACCGCTAGCCATGAACCGACATAGGGGGACCCCTAGCAGTCTCCACATTACCGCTTGGCGCCCCTAGCGGTCTCTGAAACGACTGCTAAATCGTCCCGAGCCCAAAAACGGTGAAAATTACGAGAAAGTCCATTCCACGCCCCGTTCGCGCCCACGCGAAGAGGAAAACAAGGGGAAACTAGTCCCCTACCTCTCTAGCACCGAGAGGACCCATTCAAACCACAAAAACACGGTTAAAACCTTGGATCTGGCTCATTCCCCAAAAATATTCTTTTTCTCCAAAATTCACAAATAAACCCGCTCGACTCACCACGGCCTACCAAACTCTTGAGAAAGGAAGTGCACGAGTTGGGTATCCATCTCCCTACCTCCACCGATGATTTCGCGTCCCGAGGACGTCGATCCGTGAAGAAATGCTGTTTAAACCTCCGCCGGTTCACGAACGCACCACCGAGCTTCAACGCGCCACCGGCCCTCGATCCTCGACCCGTTCCTCGTTCCTCGCCTCTTGCCATCACCGCCTCGTCCTCCTCCGCCACCGTCGGCCGCCCGGGGAGAGGGGGAGAGAAAGAGATAAGAGAGAGAGTGAAAGAGAGAATGGGGAGAGAAAGAGGTTAAGGGGTTATTATATAGGAAAATCCAAAAATTCTGGAAAATATCGAAAATAGGAAAAATACCCCACGTAATTCTCGAAAAACGCACAACGCAGTGGTAATGTCCCAGTGCCGGAGAACGCAATGGTCCACCTTACACGGGGTTCCGAAGGTCCGACTGGCGAAAAACACGGGTAAAACCCAAAACGTGACCCGGGACCCACATAGGCGCTCCGAAAAATCCAGAAAAATACCGGCGTGATCCTCACAACGCCACAGACCCAAGGAAATTCACGGGCACAACACCAATGGGTCCAACAATCTGGTATAAATAGTCCGAAGCTCAATCGGACGCAATCTGCAATTCGCGGAAAGACGATCCGAAACCCACTGATCCTGATCCGAGAAACATCCGAAAAACCTGGGGCATTATAGCCCTCCCCCCTTAAAGAAATTTCATCCTCGAAATTTAGGACTAGCACCAAGTCACATGGGAAGAACACTGAACCAACTGACAACACTGTCAGAGCCCCAGCACAGAAAACCTCGATTCTCACGAAAACACAGATCCTGAGGGACACAGCCAGACTACAATCACGAACGGCACCTCGCTCCGCACATCATGCACACCGGCCATCAGAGTAGGCATACACCAAGGGACATAGTCCGGCATCACCTCAGACAACGCGAGAATCAATCATGGCACCGTTGCTACCATATCGCCCACCGAGGAGACACAGTCCTCGTCACGAGAAATAGCTACCGATCCCTCCTATGGTCGGCGGACAAAACACACATCAGCTGACTGGTTTCACACCCAGCTCAAGGGAACAACCAATACAGAGCCTCCATCAGCTCACAACAGCACGATACCAACTCTGCCAGAACTCAAACTTCGACAAAGCTTAGATCCCATCCGGAAGGCACACCACAGAGACGACCACCAAAGGCCTCACCTACACACGGCTCTCACCGATCTCGATGCGCAACCACCAGCATCTTCTATCTGTGAAAAGACCACACACTGGTCACCAGCTGCTCGTCAACGAGAAACCTTCACCGGCCCAACAGGCACGATCCAACTTGTAATGTCCTAGATTTTTAAGATATTTATCGAATCTGGATCCGTGGGTTTCGGATCATTTTTGTGGGTCCTGGAGTGTGTTTTGTACTTTACACATGTTTTTCTCTGACGTGCCTTCGGAACACTATGCAGGGTGAACCGTGACGTTCTCCGACCCCGGGACGTGACCAGCGCGTTGTGCTCCTCCCGAGGATCGCGAAGGTAATTTTTAGTATTTTTCTGAATTTCTGGAATTTTTTGGATTTTTCTATATATTAACCCTTTCTCTCTCTCTCTCATCTCATTTCTCACTCTCTCCCTCTCTCTTCTCTCACGCTCTCCCTTCTCACCCTCTCTTCTCCGGCGGCCGATGGAACGGGGCGGGGGTGGAGCGAGGTGACGAGGGCGAGGAGGACGGTGAGGATGGGTCGAGGATCGAGAGACGGAGGCGCGGTGAAGCTCGGCCGCGAGTTCGTGACCCGGCGGGGGTTTCGTGACGTTTTTTTCGTGGATCGGCGTCCACGACGCGTGAAATCTTCGGTGGAGGTAGGGAGATGGACCCTCAGCTCGTGTGTTTCATTTCCCGCGGATTTGGTAGCCCGTGGCGAGCCGAGCATGGGTTTATTACCGTTTTGGGAAAATCCATGATTTTGGGGTGTGAGTCCGATCTAGCGTTTTAATGTGTTATTTGGTGGTTTGAGGGCATCATTGAATGCCTAGGGGCTTGGGAAGGGTTTCCCCTTTGTTTCCCCATCATCCGTGGGTGATTGGGGCGTGGAATGGGTTTCCCGCCGTTTTCTCGCCGTTTCGGGTTCGGGACGCCTTAGCGGTCGTTCCAGAGACCACTAAGGGCTCCAAGCGGACCAAGGGTAGACCGCTAGGGGTCTCCCTGTGTCGGTTCAAGGCTAGCGGTCACGCGATAGACCGCCAGGGTCCTTGGCGGTCCAAGGTTAGACCGCTAAGATCGCTTGAGCTTTGTGTGTTTCGAGGGTTTAGCGGGCCAGAGATAGATCGCTAGAACCCCGTGTATATCGGTTTGGACCTCACGGTCGTACGATAGACCGCTAGGGCCGTTGGCGGTGCAATAATAGGCCGCTAGGCACTGCTTCGCGGTCCAAGGGTAGACCGTTGTGGTTCCATGGTTTCAGTGTGTAGCGGCCCAATGTTAAACCGCTAGCCATTCCTCAGCGGTCCAAGGATAGACTGCTAGGCCATCGTGGCGGTTTAAGGTTAGACCGCTAGGCGATTTCCATGCTCGCGATGTCGGGTTCGTGTTGTGTTGGTCTCCGGTCAACCCGGTTGTGACCCAGTGGTCGACCTTCTGCCTCGTGAGTGTCCCGAACACCCCGTGAGTTCCGTGTCTGCATTTTTTGGATGTATGGAGGTACCATGTTACATCGATTAGCGTGTCCATAGGTGTGGTGGGTCCGGGTTACCCCATGTGTCCCGGGCTTTCGTGTTATGTTCAATCGAGTCACCGGGTATCGGTGTGAGTGCAGTGGGGTTCTCCCGCATGTCGTAGTTTCTCCGCAAGATGATTCCCGAGTGGGCCACGTGTTTGGCCTTGGACTGCGAGTCCGGTCGTGCAGCCTGGGGCTGGAGGTTTCCCGCTTTTCCCTGGGATGGGAATCGGCGTGGCGACTTGTGCGCTACCTTAGGAATCATGCTTTTGTGCTTTCCGCGTGGGCCATGTGTGTGACCTTGGACTGTGAGTCCTATCATCCAGCCTGGGGCTAGAGGTCCCTCGAGTTCCCTTTTTAGGGGATGGTCTTGGCGACTCATGAGCTACCTCGATACTCGTGCTACCGTGATTTTAGACCTAGGGATTAGGCTAGATTAACGGCATTGTGTCGTTGCGTATGACGATCTTGACCCTGAGTCTCGTGACTCAAGGACCGTTAGATTTAGTGAGTCTAGAGGAATGTCCAGAGTCTAGTGGCTCAATACCACTTGGTTCTTCTCGACTTTCGCACAGGGTGCGTGCGTGTTTCTCGGAGTTTCTCCTTGGAGAGTGGTCACACCAGTGACTCCCCACTAGTCGTAGCCTTCCGACACGCGAGTGGTCCCACCAGGGAGTGGTGGCGAGGCTACCCCAGAGAGAGACGGTTTTAGACTGTTTCCGTCGGGCCCCACGTCTACCAGTCAGAGTCCGGCTAAGGGGAAAACCAGTCAGAGGGCCAGACCAGAGACGGACGGTCTGTGTGTGCATATGTGGTTGGGGGCAGTTGGACCCGCGTTGACGAGCGCGACCCTAGCTAGTCACTTGTTCTGTGATTACTAGTACGGTGTCCCCGTTCCACCAGGGGTCAAGGGGGACACCTGAGGTGCGGTCTAAGCCGTCATTGGATGCATCCGGCCTTGCTTCTGGTGGGCAGGTACTCCTATCACGTGAGACATGACTCTCCTATTTTCGGGTTCCGTTTCTCACATGCGAGATGTGGTTTTCTGGACCGTCCAGTGTTTCCGAGGTAGTGGCCAGGGTGCTAGTAGCTTTACCAAGGTTGCATCTTGTTAGCGTGGTGCCCGCGACCAGGTGGTCGGGGTTGCCCCTTGGACAACGTGTCCAGGTTGGCCTTGTCCTAGGAGACATGCCTCTAGGGCGGGGTTGCCATAGGTTTCGCCTCGGTGAGTGGTGTTAGTGTGGTCCGGTTCCCGACGGTGAGATCGAGATTTCTCTTCCTGGTTGACCGGTACAGTAGGAGTAGTTGTAGTGCCGAGT
The DNA here is from genome assembly GCA_022559845.1 of Amorphophallus konjac. Classification (NCBI taxonomy): domain Eukaryota; kingdom Viridiplantae; phylum Streptophyta; class Magnoliopsida; order Alismatales; family Araceae; genus Amorphophallus; species Amorphophallus konjac. Next base: position 40,741 of record JAHNEJ010000995.1, on the reverse strand, counting down.
TTTGACCAGCCATCGTGTTTACTGTTCCTACTGCTACAGTTGTTCTTGTAGTTACTGCTTTCCGTTCCGCCGTTGTTCTCAGTTGGGGTTCCGCGGGATCCCTACTGAGCCAGTGACAGGAGGCTCACCCCTGCGTTTCAGGCGCGGCGGTTCTTCCTCGAGGTTCGAGGGTGATGTTCGGAGGTTCTTAGTTGCCAGCTTGTCGGGCCGAGTGTTCACTTGGCATGTGGTACGTTTTACTGCTTTAGACTGTACTTTCTGTTAGACTGGACTCTGTTGTAGTAGTAGTTTATTTATTTCTGTTAATTGTTGAATTATCATGTCTTATTTCCTATTTCTTTGTACCTCCACACTCCTTTTAGCCCTTCCGAGCCCTCCCGGCTCGTGGGCGGCGGGCCATGATTCGAAGGGTATCGGGTTCTTCCCGGTATCCGGATCTTGGGTCGTCACACAACTTATAACATGCCATCCGCTGGCTCACACAGATAATTACCACATCTCAAGTCGAGCTTCTCTCGGGCACCGCATCCGATCTCGATCATCGTGTCAACTCGACCCTCTCAGGGGAGCATGACGAGACCAACGACAAGACTCAGGAGTCTTCAGTCATCACCACACTCGACTCAGACTTACAGGGAAATCCTCCCATGCTGGTCACCAGACCAGGGACAACCACTCCAACACCAACGTCCCATCAAGGACCTCCAACCACATGCGTCACTCTTCCGTCCTGTCTCATCGAATCCTTTCTCAAACAATCCAAGCGGACACCTGCCAATCCCGATTCCGCCCTCACCACAGAGCCACGGGACACCACCGGAACAATTCATGTCACACGTCTCTAGGGGAGGAAAGTGCCACCCGATCTCACCGCAACCTGGTCGCCAACACCACGACCAATGCACACGGGTCCTCAACAATACACACCTTATCAGGGTCGACTACGAGACTAGCCTTACTAGTCACTCGCAGCTATCGACCGGAACCCAAAATCTCTTAGAGATCCCTTCCTCTAGAACACGATCTCATCCGAGAACACAGCTTGCAACACAAGTCGGGCACCAAACCACCAACTCTGACCAACACGTCTTCGACCTCCATCAGGCAACATCCTTAACAACCCCATCCGGGTCTAACACTGATGCCTGACACGGCTTCCATCACAGGAACATGGTACTCATGCGGCACACTTGCCGACATACTTCCCCAACACTCCATCCTGCCAGTGCCAAGAACCATAATACCTCGAGGAATGGCACGGCAACAGCACGTCTCACACAGAGGAATCAATCCTCCAATGCTCAACGCAACCTCAGGAAATCCGCCCGTAGCACCCAACGCTACGATCCTGAACCTGTGGGTTATGGGCCCACCAGGCTTCCGCTGCGCACTCTGATCCACGCGCACAGCCAACACGGCAACTCGGGACTCACCATCCCGATAATCCACAACTCGGCTGGCCAACTTCAGGAAATATGGTGAGGAAAGCTCCATTACCCCGAACCCCAAGCACATATTCACTCCCAAATCTAGCAATCCTCCGCAACACTGCTGGCCCCGAACTACCACGCATCGGAAAGTTCCAGCACCAGCCAAGAATTCAAACACCGCCCAACCAGCACTCGTCCTTCCGGAACAGTGTCAGTACCCCTACACAACAAGGGAATTTGGCACGACTTCTTACAGGTAACAACCTTGTCAAAACATGGATCACGTCTTGAACGGACTTCATGGCACACAGAGGCCAACCAATCCGGACACACCATGCAAGACGACGAACCTTAGCCAAACACAATCTCCCCAACCAAGGGAGAAACCAACATACCTCCGACCAACGGAAAAACTCCACAACCGACCTGATCTCGAATCTCGCACACGTTGGGAACACCACCTTTCAGTGTCGAGAAACCCACCGCTTCCATCAGGTCAACGTCTCCGACACACTCGGCAAGTGTCACGTCAAACCACAATCACAGCATCTCTCGATGCACCACCACTGCAATTCCTCGAACTGCAACACACCACGACAAGAGCCGCAACATGAGCCATAATCGACAACCGCCGACGCTCATCCTCGAGTCCCGAACTCACCACGGAACCTTCATATCTCAAACCAAATCCAAGGCGAACACAACCCATTCGCACATAAGAGCACAAGAGCAAGAACTCACTGGGACAACACAGCCCAATCCCGCCTCGAAATCTGCAAAACAATCGGGACCGACACGTCATTTCTGACGCCACAGAGCACGATAAGAACATCAGACTCGACGAAACAGTAGCTCACCGAGAAGATCTTTAGCTCATCCGAGCACACTTCTCGATCAGAGCACCCGCTCTGCCACCTCAAACCACGCTCTTAACACCTCAGGGGCTGGATAATCTCAAGTTGGAGTGGCCAGACTCAACAACAGCTCCCTCAGAGCACGCTCATGGCCGCTTAACCACAACCGATCCTCGCCAGCCACCTAACCTCGCTGCAAAAACCTCGAACGCAGCACCGCAGCAATACACCTGCCGGCAACCTCTGCTCAACGCAGCACAACTAGGGCCACCACCGATGAGGGAGAAAGATCTCGACCTCGATCCTTAGACACCACGCTGGCACGGAAGCCCTTAACTGCAACAACCTTAACAGCACCGCACGGCACACTCAAGCTCTCAAGCGAGAAACCAAGTGGAAAACAAACACAAAACCCTATGCCAGCTGCCGACTGTAATGGACCTTATGGACTCTGATCACTGCAATATCTCGAATTCCTATGTACGTCCACAACCACCGCTCTGATACCAACTGTAACGGCCCAAGATCCAGATACCGGGAAGAACCTGATACCATTCAAAACATGGCCTGCCGCCCATGAGCCGGAGGGCTCGGAAGGGCTAAAAGGAGTGTGGAGGCACAAAGAAATAGGAAATAATGCAGGACAATTCAAGAATGAACAGAAATAAATAAACAACTACAGCAACAGAGTCCAGTCCAACAGAAAGTATAGTCTAAAGAAGTAAAACGTACCACATGCCAAGTGAACACTCGGCCCGGCGAGCTGGCAACTAAGAACCTCCGAACAGCACCCTCGAACCTCGAGGAAGAATCGTCGCACCTGAAAAGCAGGGGTGAGCCTCTTGTCACTAGCTTAGTAGGGATCCCGCAGAACCCCAACCGAGAACAACGGCGGTAGCGGAAAGGAAAAACAGCTACAACTACAGTAGGAACAGTGAACCGGTGGCCGGTCAAAACTCGGCACTATAGCTACTCCTATTGTACCAAGAAAACACGTCCCGATCTCACAGTCGGGAGACTACCGTACTAACAGAAGAACCTCTGGCTACACCGCCAGAAGTAACGGTCACGACCTCGCAGTCGTGGACCTAACACCATCTAGGGAAACCCTCGGTGACGCTCACCGGAAAAACCCCTAGACCTCAACCTCGGGAACACTCCCTGAAACTATCGGGGAAACCACGTCTCGCAGACGGAAAATGGAACCCGAAAATAGGAGAGTCACGTCTCACGTGACAGGAGTACATGTCCACTAGAAGCAAGGCCGGATGCGTCCACTGGCGTCTTAGACCGCGTCTCAGGTATCCCCCTCGACCCCTGGTGGAACGGGGACACCGTACAAGTAACCACAAAGCAAGTGACTAGCTGGAGTCGCGCTCGTTAGCGCGGGTCCACTGCCCCCAACCACGTGTGCACACACAGACCACGGGTCCTAGGTCTGGCCCTCTGACTGGTTTTCCCCTCAGTCGGACTCTGGCGTCAAACGTGGGGCCCTACGGAAACCAGTCTAAAAATCGTCTCTCGGGGTAGCCTCGCCACCACTCCATGGTGGGACCACTCGCGTGTCGGAAGGCTACGACTAGTGGGGAGGCACTGATGTGACCACTCTCCGAGGAGAAACTCCGAGAAACACGCACGCACCCTGCGCGAAAGTCACGAAGGACCAAGTGGCACCGAGCCACTGGACTCTGGACAGTCCTCTTGACTCACTAAATCCAACGGTCCTTGAGTCACAAGACTCAGGGTCAAGACCGTTGCACCGAACGGCTCCATGCCGTCAATCTGCCCTAACCCTAGGGTCAGAAACCTTGGCACGATGACTCACGAGGCAATTCACAACCGCCGAGACCATTCCCTCAAAAAAACCCTCCAGCCGCAGGCTGGGTAATTAGACTCACAGTCCACAGGCCACACACGGCCCACGCGGAAAGCACAAAAGTACGGTTCCCAAGGCAGCTCACAAGCTGCCACGCCGATTCCCCATCCCTGGGAAAAGCGGGAAACCTCCAGCCCCAAGCTGAATGACTGGACTCGCAGTACAAGGCCATACACTTGGCCCAGTCGGGAACCATCTTCCGCAGAAACCCACGACATGCGGGGGAACCCCACCGCACTCACACCGATACACGGTGACTCGGTAGAGCGTAACACGAAAGCTCGGAACACATGGGGTCACCTGGCAGTAAACGGCACGACGAGCACGAAGAATCGCCTAGCGGTCTACCCCTGGACCGCTAAGGAAAGGCTAGCGGTCTACCGCTGGACCGCTAAGCACTCTGGAACACACGAACCCCTAGCGGTCACCTCTCGGACCGTTGGGCAAGTGGCGGTCTTTTGACTGACCGCTAGGCGATGCCTAGCGGTCAGTCGCGAGATCGCTACCCGACTGACCTCGAACGACTCCAAAACAGAAAACAGTCTAGCTCTGACCGCTACCAGGAGCCTGGCGGTCTACCCATGGACCGCGAGACACTGGCTAGCGGTCTACCTATGGACCGTTAAACCCACTGGCGGTCTATCGCATGACCGCCAGCCATGAACCGACATAGGGGGACCCCTAGCAGTCTCCACATGACCGCTTGGCGCCCCTAGCTGTCTCTGGAATGACCGCTAATGTCACGCCCCGAGCGCGGAAGATACCTAGAGACGCGTGACGAGTTTATATCAATCATGTCAATCAGAGTGGTCGTGTATTCGACACAAAGACAGAGATGCGCAAAATAGCAAGATAACCCAATCCTTTATTTCATAATAGACTATTACAAATCCAATACTCTGTTTAATAAAAAGAAAAGTACATAGTTGACTCAAGAAACTATAGAAAAGACTAGATGACACTTGAGCAGCTCTATCACTTTCACTCTTGACCATTCCCATCCGATTCAATCTCGTCATCGGACTTACCTGAAAAGTAAAAAGGGACAAACGGAATGAGCGAACGCTCAGTAGGAAATTATATCTCAAGTACTAGCAATGGGTTTAAGTAATTACATCTTTCATGAATGCAATAAAGCTATGCATGCTCGCATAAAACGACAAGATAGAGAGAATGTAATATCAAGGAATTAAGATGAACTAATCATGAACTTTTAACAAGATACTCAAGATATTCAAGCAAGTACATTTAACAAGTCATGTCAAGAACTTTGGCTATCATGTATCAAGCAAGTAAATTACCTTTTTTCGGGCCACGCATTTCATGTCAAGTCAAGTACGATTCAAGTACAAGATGTGTGTGGAATGTCCAATCAAGCAAGTCAAGTACTCGGTATAATGCCAGATACCTTATCATTTTAACTCCCATGGGCACAAGTACTTTCGGGTGCTCCTCCCAGGACCAGATCGGGCCCTATATGCGCAGGCATTTATCATGTATTTTGAGATCCACTCTTGTTTATAGCCAACATAGAATTTCAATAATCAAGCTTGTAGACACGTACGACAACTTTGATAGAATAGAGTCCAAAATATGACAAAGGACATAGATTGGCGATAATAACGGTATAATCACGATATCGATAAAACTAGGTAGAATATGGTTCCCTTAACTTGGGTACCATGACAAATCAATATGGACATTCTTTATATAGAATTGAGGTCCACATGAACAGTATATCAAAGGTAAGATACCCTCATTCTTATCATAGAATTGAGGTTTACAAGAATGACATGATATGGCATGATATCATCGTCCCATTAAGAATTTCTTATGATATACTCTTTGTATAATCATAAGGGCCGGTATACCATGTTTCTTTAGAGTGACATGGCATCAATGGTGTAATGGGTTTTTAGGGTACAACCAGCTCAGTCGGCCTTGAGGGAATCCAAGGCTACGAGGAGTCTTAGGGAGGTCTCTATGACTAACTCGCTAGTCCAAAGGAACGGAATGTCCAATGGAGAGCTTGTATGTCAATGAGAATTGAGTGTGATCGATAAAACAATCGTGAAACGTGGGACTATACTCACGGAATGGAGAATAGTGCCGATATATATATTATATAACATATGAAACCATCGGTTAACAGAATCAAGATAAAAATATCAGTTTACAGAAAATAACGACTTAGGTAAAGTCATTTCTCAAGTAATTAACGACTAAGATAAGGGCGTTTATCTATTTTCCATTTTTTGCAGATTTTCCATTTTTCAGAAATTTGCCAAAAACGCGCCCTTATCAGGGGCGTTTCTTTAAGTTTTGACGACTACACTAGAAGGCGTCCTTTTCTTGTCACTGTTCGACAGAATATCAATAATTTCAGGAATTATCAAGAACGCGCCCTAGGAAGGGGCGTTACTCTTTAATTCTTTATTTTTACAGAATATATTTTTCAGGAATTTAACAGAATCGCGCCCTATGAAGGGGCGTTGCTTTTCAATTCACGCCCTGTGATGGGGCGTTAACACATGGAAAACGACCTTGTCTAGGCCGTGAATTCAAGAAATTTCAGAAATTATCATGAACATGAAGAAATAAATTTCAGGATAACAATCATATCATCATGACAGGAAAATTGGCAGGAATTCACATGTAGAGTCATGCAGTATATTAGTTTTGATATTCCATAAAAAATGAATTTTTAAACCGTGAACGATTATTAATTTCAGGTAATTTCATGGAATTAACGCATGTGTTCAGGGCGTCAAATCTAGAATTGACGACCTGGTCAGGGTCGTGTCTTGTAAAATAGCGCCCTTGACAGGGGCGTCTCTTTCAAAATATTACTGAAAACGCATTAAATCTATAATAAACCGTATGCATGTCATGCTAATATACATATATCTTAAATTATTTTATTTGGGCTACAGTGACTTGAGAAAACCTACCTTGATAGTTTGATCGAGGAGAAGCCTAAAACTCTGAAGCTTCAACTGCAACTCAAGAACAGTAGCAGCAACAGCAAGAAGAAGAACAATCGTTCTTCAGAAATCTTCACTCTACCGTCAACCTGTAGAGGGAAAGAAAGGAAGGAAGATGAAGATACTAATAATCTTCACAGATATAACCGAAGTTAGGAAAACGATGAAGAACATCACCTTGTTCTTTACGTACGCACTGGATCCCTTCACCTGTATTAGAGGAAAGAAGAGGAAGGACCTATTTGTTCTTCATGAACTACGTTCATAAGAAAAAGAAACAGAAGAAGAAGAACTTGATGTTCTTCACGTACCTTGCAGATTCCGAACGCCAAATAGCGTTGAAGGGTTCGAGCAGTAGATTATTTATAGGGATTTAGGGGGTCCTATTAGGGCTAGAGTTTTATTGGGAGTAATATATCCCTAATAGAGTCCTTGCCCTAGTAAACACTTACTAGATTAACATAATCCTTCCCTGGATAAGCTCCTGTGTCGAACGGAACTCGAATGGAATTAACGACCTAGGTCAGGACGTCGATTCCTGAATTGACGACCTGGTTCAGGTCGTTTCTTAAGAAGTGCCTGATATGAAGGCGTTCTTTTGTTTAAAACACGCCCAAGCTAGGGGCGTTTCTTGTCCTTACCCTTTTTGACGTTGAAATTTGACGCCGTGTGGTCAGGGCGTCACTTATTGAATAACGCCTTATCTAGAGGCATTTCTAATTTGAATAGCGCCTTTATCCGAGGCGTTATTTTATATTATTTTATTTATCTATTTATTTGATTTATTTTAAAATCTTTATTGTTATTAATATTTTATCAGGGTTGCTACACCCTCCCCCACTTAAAAGAATTTGGTCCCCAAATTCAATTGCATAATATGTATATACGTGGAGAGTGTAGATCATATACCTCTTAGAATAACTCAGAAAATCGTTTCTTCATAGATTCCTCGGTCTCCCATGTTGCTTCATGTGCAGAAGTCTTGTTCCATTGCACCTTGAGCATGGGAATAACCTTATTCCTTAGAGCTCGTATTTCACGATCTAAGATCTTCATAAGCTTCTGTTCATATGTGAGATCTTTCTGGATCACCAGATCTCCATGTTCAATAATATGCGATGGATCGTGCACATACTTCTTCAACATAGATATATGAAATACATTATGTACTTCAGACAATTGAGGAGGCAACGCGATGCGATAAGCAACCTCGCCAACTCTTTCGAGTATCTCAAATGGTCCGATGAATCTTGGCATAAGCTTGCCCTTAACACCAAATCTTCGTATGCCACGTCCAGGCGATATTTTAAGAAATACATGATCTCCAACCTGGAATTCAAGATCTCTTCTCCTTGTATCAGCATAAGCCTTTTGTCTGGTCTGAGCAACTTGCAATCTTTCTCTGATTACTTGTATCTTCTCAGTTGTATCCCTTACCATGTCTGGACCTAACAGTTGTTTCTCTCCAACTTCGTTCCAGCATAAGGGTGATCGGCAACTCCTTCCATATAAAGCTTCGAAAGGTGCCATTTGGATACTAGCTTGGTAGCTATTATTATATGCAAATTCAACTAAAGGCAAGTGGTCATGCCAGCTTCCTCCAAAGTCAATGATGCATGCTCTAAGCATATCCTCAACAAGTTGATTAGCTCTCTCGGTCTGACCATCCGTTTGTGGGTGAAAAGCAGTACTGAAGTTGAGCCTTGTTCCCAATGAATGTTGTAGTTCCTTCCAAAAATGAGAAGTAAAACGGGGGTCTCTGTCAGACACGATTGAGACAGGAATTCCATGTATCCTGACTATTTCCTTGATGTATAGTGCAGCTAGCACATCAATTGACCATCGGCTTTTTATTGGCAAGAAATGCGCCGATTTAGTTAATCGGTCAATGATAACCCAGATTCCATCGTGTCCTCCTTTTGATTTAGATAGACCCATGATGAAATCCATACCAATATCCTCCCACTTCGACTTAGGAATATCTAGAGGATGTAGTTTCCCAGCAGGCTTTTGGTGTTCTGCCTTGACCTGTTGGCATGTGAGACAACGTGATACATAGTCCGCTATTTCTCTTTTCATGTTGGGCCACCAAAAGTTTCTCTTCACATCTTGGTACATTTTGGTAGATCCTGGATGAATAGTGTACCTTGATCTATGAGCTTCATCTAAGATCTTCTTCTTTAATTCTGGGCAATCTGGTATACAAGTTCTATCTTTAAACATTAATCTTCCATCAGAAACTAATTGGAAATCAGATTGTCCTTCTACTCTGCCTTTGATTTCCACTAATATAGGATCGTCATCCTGAAGTGCTTGTATCTCAGATAATAAATCTGACTGTATGCTTACATGAGATAATGTGACAAATTTAGCTTCCTTGTCCAAGCTTATATTGAGCTCGGAGAATTGTTCTAGCAACCTCCATTCTTGTATCATACAATTGGCTATCATTGCTCTCGGCTTTCGACTAAGGGCATCAGCAACATAATTACCCTTTCCAGGATGATATTGTATATTGAAGTCGAACTCCTTGAGATATTCCAGCCAGTGTCTTTGTCTCATGTTTATCTCTTTTTGTGAAAATAGATATTTGAGACTTTTGTGATCGGAGTATACAGTAAACTGCACTCCATATAAGTAGTGTCTCCATATCTTTAGGGCAAATACCACCGCGGCCAGTTCTAAGTCATGGACGGGGTAATTCTCCTCATGCTTCTTCAGCTGACGTGAAGAGTATGCTATGACCTTTCCTTGTTGTATTAGGACACATCCGAGGCCAATGCCAGAAGCATCAGTGTAGACCTCGAATTTCTCTCCTTCTATTGGTAGAGCTAACACCGGAGCTGTAGTAAGATGATCCTTGAGAGTTTGGAAGCTTCTTTCACATTCCTCACTCCATTTATATCGGATCTCCTTGCGAGTTAACCTTGTAAGGGGCACGGCGATCTTGGAGAAGTCTTTGATGAATCACCGATAATATCCTGCAAGATCTAAGAAACTTCTGATCTCGCTAGCATTGGTTGGTTTTTCCCAGTTTCTAACAGCTTCAACCTTTGATGGATCAACAGATAGACCATCCTTGGATATCACATGTCCGAGGAAAGTCACTTCTTTAAGCCAGAATTCACATTTGCTGAGTTTTGCATATAATTGATTTGTCCTCAAGACTTGCAATGCAATCCTCAAATGCTCTTCATGTTCTTCCTTAGTCTTGGAATATATCAATATATCATCAATGAAGACTACTATGAATTGATCCAAGTAAGGCCTGTATATACTATTCATTAACTACATAAAGGCAGCAGGGACATTTGTTAGTCCAAAAGGCATAACAACAAATTCGTAATGGCCATACCTGCTTCTGAATGCAGTCTTATAAATGTCATCATCCTTGATTCTTAACTGATGATATCCCGACCTGAGATCAATCTTGGAAAAATATTTGGATCCTGAAATCTGATCAAATAACTCATCGATTCTCGGCAGTGGATACTTGTTCTTGATAGTAAGATGATTCAACTGTCGATAGTCGATACACAATCTCATGGATCCATCCTTCTTCTTCACAAATAAGACTGGTGCTCCCCACGGGGAAATACTTGGTCTAATAAACCCTTTTCGAATTAATTCCATCAACTGCTCCTTCAACTCCTTGAGTTCAGCAGGTGATATTCTATAAGGTGCCTTTGAAACTGGACCAGCACCAGGGACTAAGTCGATGGTGAAGGCCACTTCTCTTTGTGGGGGTAATCCTGGCAAATCTTCTGGAAACACGTCCGGAAATTCTTGCACCACTTGTATGTCTTCTAGCTTGGTTTCCTTAGCTTCTTTAATTGTGACAAAGGCAAGGAAAGATGTACATCCTTTCCTGATGAGCTTGCTAGCTCGGAGGGCCGAAATAAGAGAGGAATTGCTCCGACTCTTGGGGCGAGTAAAGACTAATTCTGGAATATCTTTGAAAGCAATTTGGCTATTGCGGCAATCAACCGTTGCCTGGTATTTGGATAACCAGTCCGCTCCTAGTATAACATCATACTCCTTTAGATCGAGGCATATGAGATCTATAGGTAAATTCCTACCTTGAACTATTACCTCACAGTTTTGGTAGTGATGAGTAATATCATTTTCACTTCCAAGAGGAGTAGTTAGAACTATTTTTATCCATTCTGGTTCTAACGGTAACGGGTCGGCAAACTTCTTAGAAATAATGGAATGCGATGCACCCGTATCAAATAAGACATAAGCACTTTTGGAACAAACTGTTAATGTACCTTCTACCAGTCCACCTTCTTCTTGCTCGGTCTCCTTTATTGCATGAAGTCGAGCGTTCTTTGTCACCGGGCGTTTACCGTCACCGGCTTGGTCATTCATTAATGGACACTCGGGAATCCGATGCTCACGGCTTCCACAACGGAGACATGCTCCTAACTTCCTCCAGCATTCTTCTATCTTGTGACCAGCCTTGTCACAATGCTTGCATACTACGTTTGAAGGTGTAGTGGTGATAGAGAAGGGCTTGGATTTCTTGAACTTGGAATCTTGAGAGGATGAACTTCCATTATTGGGCCTCTTCTTAAAGTTGGGTTTGAAAGAACCCGAACCTGTGACTTGCTCCTTCTTATCTTTTCCACGAATCCTATCAGATAGTTCCGTGGCATCTTCAAGTAATTGAGCTCGGCGCACTATTTCAGAATAAACTTGGATGTCCATAGGCGCCAGTTGAGTAATATAGTGGGCCCTAAGCCCATTAAGAAATCTACGAGCTTTCATCTTCTCCGTGCTAATAAGATGCTTAGCATATCTAGACAACCTGGAGAACTGAGCTTCATAATCTGCTAATGATAAAGATCGTTGCTTTAATGCAGCGAATTCTGCAGCCTTCTTTTCTTGGACTCGGTCCGAGAAATATTTAGCATTGAAGTATTCCACAAATTCTTCCCATGTTACTTGAGTAGGTGTGGACGCACTATTCGTTTAACAGTTATTTTGTTCGTTTGTTGGATTATTAAGTGTGTGGGCGTGCCAGTCACCGGAGTGACAATTTATTCGGGCTCCGAAGAGCCCATGGTGCGCTCGATCTGACTTCGTCAGACGATTGTGTGGTTCGTGTCGGGACCGAATCCCGTCGCGCCATGAAGGTCACGACGTCATTTACATCCCCCATACGGGGGAACACCCTTGATTAATTGCCGAAATTAGGGGCCCTACGGCCGAAAAAGGATGATATTAATCATGCGAGAGAGATATAGGTAGATCGCACTGAGGGTTTTATTAAAGCCATAAATTGCCGGCCGCATAGGCCACTCGGGGACCTTTTCATAGTCGGACACGGGCCCGTAACAGGGGCGCGGCGAGAAAACCGTGGTAGCTCCCTTCAAATGTCTGCCGAGCGTACGGCAATTTTAATGATGATTCGGAAGGTATCCGGAACGAGAAACAAATCCGGTCCGATTAAGCTGTCGGCCCGAGGTTAGATCAAAACCTGGCCATATCGGGGTAATTCCCGAGACTCGGGCTCGACCCGAAAGGGCGACGTTGTTGTCCTTTTCACCCCGGGTCACGGGGAGAGATGGGGGCTGCAGCGCGGGCTTTGATGTCTTTTATCTGGGGTTTTCCTAGCTATGTACATTCTCATTTCTGATTTAATATTTACTGTTTATTCGTGCCTTTGTCCGGGATGATTTTTTCTTCTTTTCGTTCATGATTATTCTTATCATTATCATTTGTTTGTTATTTATTATTTTTTTTATTACCCCTCCCACCTCTTTTATTGTGATTAATATTACGCATTCGGAGTCCTTTAATTAGCGTAATTTTTATTAATTTATTTGCTATTATTAATGCCCTTGTCAAGTTGTATATGTGTATGTGTATAGTGTGCCGGCGAAGGGGAAAACGGGAGTGTACCGCTGAGGGCTGGGGCGTACCGCTGGGGGCTATAGGGGCGTACCGCTGAAGGCTCAAGAGAGGGTACCGCTGAAGGCTGGGTGTGTGTGTGCCGCTGGGGGTTGGGCAGGGAGTGATGGAGGTTAACTCAGTTTTGATTACCTGCTTTAAGGCTTTTCTTTTCTTCTTGTGTCGATTTGTAGGGAGTTTTATACAAACTTCCTCCTTGTTTCGTTTCGTTTGGTTCGGCCTCTTTTCTTGTGGGTCGGACACTCGGGCTGCCGGGTGGTTAATTAGTCCGGTTCGGTTTTCGTTGTGATGCCGGCAGCGGCTTGATGAGTTGGAAGGTTTCGTCAGTTATCCTACTCGTTTGTTGCCTCCTTTTGCCTCTTTTAATGTTTTATTAATATCTCACAAAAAAAATTCGGCAGCATCTCCCCTTAACCCGGGGCGTAAGGGAGATAAAGGGAGCGCGCCCACATGGAGTGGCGGAACCCGACAACTGGAGATGGGCCCCCGGGGGAGCAACACCTTTAAAGAGCCTCGGAAAACGTAAAGGGAAGGGCTCGGGGGGCAAAGCCAAGGAGTGGGCTGCTGAGAGGCTGAGGGTGTGTGCCGTTGAAGGCCTGCGGTATGCCGGCCAAGGCTGATCAGGTGTACCGGCCAAGGAGCGTGCCGGCCAAAGGGGTGGACTGGTATGCGTGCCGCTGAGGGCAGAGGAGGGCGTACCGCTGAGGGCACTTGGGGCGTACCGCTGAAGGCGAGGAGATAGCGTGCCGGCCAAGGATAAATGGGGGGGGGGGCGTACCGCTGGACAACCCCCATGGGCGTGCCGCTGAGGGACCAAACAGGGGGTGCCGGCGAAGGGCCAGGAAGAGGCATCGCTGGGAGTTCAAACAGAGTGTGCAAGCTGGGGGCCTTAGAAGCCGTTTAAAGAAAAGAAAGGGGATTCAAGGCCAAGGGCAGGCCACTTGATCACTGTGTGTTTGGAGAGAGGGTGAGGGTCTCCCTCTCCCTTAAGCCAGTGGACACAGCAGATGGCCATGGAGAGGATTGAAGGGCTTGTGAAACCAAGACTCATAGGGGGGATAATCAAGTCGACATGAGGGCCCCAAAAACACCGGAGAAATGGGGAGGCGGAGGGAAAACGAACAACCCCATAAAGAAACCGTGAGAGCTGGCGCAAGCCAACGAAATCAAAGAGAACCCACGAGGAACAACTTTCATTCATGGGAATCGAGAGGACACTGCCTTATATACATATCATAGCAAAAAGAATGCCAAAGATGATGCCATGGCCAAGAAAGGAGAAAAAGGCCCCACAAAAGAAAAGAAGACATAAAAGGAAGAGGAGGAACGGAGGGCAGGAGGGAGGCCAGCCGCCCCTAACTCTTTCCCCGTTACATCGAACCCTCTCTCCCTTACTCTTGCTCCCTTCCGGTGGTGGTGGTGGTCGTCGGAGGAAGCTCCCGGCAGGGAGGGAGCCTCTTCTTCTTCTTCTTCTCTCTTCTTCTCTTTTCTTCTGCCTGTATGCGTCTGTCTCCCTCTTCTCTTCTCCCTTTGTGTGTGTATTTCTTCTCTTTTGTTCGAAACGAAGGGGAGGGGTTTTTATACCCCGGACGGCGGGAGTCCTCGTGCAGGGGCGTCGAAGCGGGAAGTGGCCCGTGATCATGAGGTTTGACCTGCCTGTCCTGGCTGTCAGTGGACTAGGCCACGTGGCCCAACGATCGGCTGCCACCTCAGACGGCTCCACTGCGCGCCAAGGATGTGTAGGGCATGGGCCTCACGTCGCCCGTTGAAAGAGCTTCACCGCTGTGCCGTTGAAGGGCTGAACAAGCGTGCCGCTGTGGTGCCAAAAGAGCGTACCGCTGGAGCCCCGGATGGGCGTGCCGCTGAACGGCCTGAAGGGCGTGCCGCTGAAGACCCCAAAGGGCCGTGCCGCTGAAGCCCCAAAGGGCCGTGCCGCTGAGGCTGCTGAGGGCGTGCCGCTGAGGCTGCTGAGGGCGTGCCGCTGAGGCTGCTGAGGGCGTGCCGCTGAGGCCCCAAGGGGTGTGCCGGTGAAGGCCCCCCCATGGGGGGTGTGCCGGTGAAGACTCCCCCATGGGGGTGTGCCGGTGAAGACCCCCCCATGGGGGTGTGCCGGTGAAGACCCCCCCATGGGGGTGTGCCGGTGAACCCCCTTGGGGGTGTGCCGGTGAACCCCCATAGGGGTGTGCCGGCGAGGGCCGCGGCAGGGTGTGCCGCTGAAGGGAGCGACCGTCTGGAGGGTTCTGCCAGGGCGATTTTGAGCCCATTGTGAGCATGAGTCGTGGCCCATTTGATTCTCTTCGAGGCCCATGGGCCGTGGGGCCTCTTGTGCTTGATTTCTCCGGGGTTTCTTCACTCGGGGCCGTTGTTGATGCTGGGCCGAGCGTGGCATCTGGATGTGCAATTTTCGGTGTCCACAAATGCCCCCCACCCACGGGTAGCGCAGGTGAAGGATGAGTCGGGCGGTGCCCGTGGGTGTCTTCGTCTCTTCTCTCTTTGTCGATGCCGACGATGCGTCGAGAGCTGACCTGGTTTGTTGTCTGTTGGTCTCTTTGTTAGTGCCGACGGAGCGTCGGGAACTAAAGTAGTATGTTGGTCTCTTGGTCTCCTCATCAGTGCCGACAGTGTGCCGGGAACCGAAGCAGTTTGTTGTCTCTTTGTTAGTGCCGGCGGAGCGTCGGGAGCTGACCTGGTTTGTTGTCTCTTAGTCTCTTCATCAGTGCCGACGGAATGCCGGGAGCTGACCTGGTTTGTTGTCTCTTAGTCTCTTCATCAGTGCCGACGGAATGCCGGGAGCTGAAGCAGTGTGTTGTCTCTTCGTCAGTGCCGACGGGGCGCCGGGAACTGACATGCTTTGTTGATCTCTCGGTCTCTTCGCCAGAGCCGACGAGATGCCGGGAACCGGCTGGCATGTTTTGTTGATCTCTTGGTCTCTTCGCCAGTGCCGACGAGATGCCGGGAACTGGCATGTTTTGTCGGTCTCTTGGTCTCTTTGCCAGTGCCGACAAGATGTCGGGAGCTGACCTGGTTTGTTGTCTCTTAGTCTCTTCATCAGTGCCGACGGAATGCCGGGAGCTGAAGCAGTGTGTTGTCTCTTCGTCAGTGCCGACGGGGCGCCGGGAACCGACCTGGCCTCTTGGTCTCTTGGTCTCTTTGTTTCTTCGTCAGTGCTGACAGGATGCCAAGAACTGACATGCTTTTTGTCTCTTAGTCTCTTGATCTCTTTGTCAGAGCCGACAGGGTGTCGGGAGCTAACCTGGCTTGTTGTTTCCTGGTCTCTTCGTCAGTGCCGACAGGATGCCGGGAACTGACATGCTTTGTTGATCTCTTAGTCTCTTGGTCTCTTGGTCTCTTTGTTTCTTCGTCAGTGCCGACAGGATGCCGAGAACTGACATGCTTTTTGTCTCTTAGTCTCTTGATCTCTTCGTCAGAGCCGACAGGGTGCCGGGAGCTGACCTGGCTTGTTGTTTCCTGGTCTCTTCGTCAGTGCCGACAGGATGCCGGGAACTGACATGCTTTGTTGATCTCTTAGTCTCTTCGTCAGTGTCGACAGGGTGCCGAGAACTGACATGCTTTGTTGTCTCTTAGTCTCTTCGTCAGTGTCGACAGGGTGCCGAGAACTGACATGCTTGATTGATCTCTTAGTCTCTTGGTCTCTTGGTCTCTTTGTCAGTGCTGACAGGATGCCGGGAACTGACATGCTTTGTTGTCTCTTAGTCTCTTCGCCAGTGCCGACAGGATGCCGGGAACTGACATGCTTTATTGATCTCTTCGTCTTTTCTTGTTCTTCTTTCTTTTTGTACCATATTACCGATACAAGCGCCCTTTCGGGTTTTCGCCGGTACCGGCCCCCTCTTGCTTTTGCCCACGCGCCCTTTCGGGTTTTCACGTGGCGGGGTACCCAATTTTGCCCGTAGCGCCCTTTCGGGTTTTCGCCACAGCCGGGTTATTGCCATTTTTACCCTTGTCCCGGTGTAGGGACAAGTCCGGCGGGGTATCTCTATTTTTAACCCCATTTTATTTTATTATATATTTTTTCTTGACGAGTGATATGCAAGTGTCGGCTGGGGCACGAAGCCTTGCGCCGTAAGGTAAGGTTCACTCGTTGGCAAGAATAGAATGCCAGCGCAACGGGAGAATCTGTGCCGATTCGGACGTAAGGTCCGTAATGGCAATATTGTGCGGAGTGGGTGGCTAGGGCACGGGGCCTTGCGCCGGAAAGGGACTTATTCGTTGGCAAGGGGCTAATGCCAACGCAAAGGTAGAGATTCTGCCAATCCAGGCGTAAGGCCCGTGATGGCGATATTGTATGGCGTGGGTGGTAGCTGAGGCCCGAGGCGATGTGCCAGAGACGGGCTTGTTTTGGTGGTAGGGTAGTGACCCTATGACAAGGATAGAGCCACAGGGGTAGAGTCGTCTTTGCTGGTGTGGACGTTCGTCTGACTGGGATCGTGGGGATGGAATGTCTTCCCCGGGGGCATTTATTATTGTGTGTTGTCGACTTACTCCTCCGCATATGTGAGCGGATGGATATGTAAATGTGTATACATATATGGGCATATATATATATATACATATATACGTATTTATTTAATGGATATTACAAATATTTATTTTTTTTGCTTTCCCTCCCTTCATTTTCTTCTTTTATTTCCCCCTTTTATTTCCCTCCTTTCTCTCCCCCCTTTTTATTCCCTTTGTCTCTCCCTCTATTTTTCATTCATTCTTCTTCTTTTTCTTCTTTTTTTTTGTATTTCCCCCCCCCCTTTTATTTCTTTTATTTTCCCCCTCTCTATTTTTCTCTTCTTTTCTTGTTTCCCCTCCTTTTTTTCCCTTTTCTTTTATTCTTTCTTTCTTTCTCTCTTCTTTTTTTTCTTTTCCTATAAATAGGGGAGGCGGGGGTGCCTCGAACGGTTACCCCGTTCGAATCCCCCCCCTTATATTTCTTCCCTCCTTCTCTCTCCTTGGCGACCGAGCAGAGGCTTCCCCTCCATTTCCTCTTCTTCTCCGGGAACGACCGTCGTCGCCGCCGTCGTGGTGAGGAGACGGCCGCAAAGGCCCTTCCCCTCTCTCTCCCTTCTCTTCTCTCCTTTCCCTTTCGGCACCGAGCGCCAACTCCGGCGCCGTCGTCGTCGTCGCCGTCTTCTCTATCGGGTGAGGGCGCCACCATGGGAGGCTCCCCCTCCCTTTTCTCTTCCTCTTCCCCCCTTTCTTCCACCTCTTCTTCTCCTTCCTCGTCTTCCCTCCTCCCCCTTCTCTTTTCCGGCGTCGTGGGTGGTGGCGTCGAGCGTGGCGGCCTGCGGGGGCACAGAACGTGCCGGTGAAGAGGGACGCAGGTGTGCCGGGAGGGGCGGTAGTGAGCGTGTCGGTGAAGAGCCCTCCGGGTGTGCCGGGGAGCGGCCTTCGGTAGCGTGCCGGGGTACGGCTGGCGGGGAGTGTATTGGTGAGGGCACACATGGGTGTGCCGGTGAGGGTCGCTTAAGGGCGTGCCGGTAAAGCATGCACCAAGTGTGCCGGGGAAGACCATCTGGGGAGCGTGCCGGCAAGGGGGGCTAAGGGTGTACCGGGGAAGCCCTCCGTGGGCGTGCCGGGGAAGTGGCGCGGGGCTGTGTCGGGGAAGGCACTAGTCAGTGCGTACCGGGGAGAGGTAGCCATAGGGTGTACCGGGCAAGGCGCCCGGGAGCGTGCCGGCGAAGCCCCTCGTCGTGTGTGCCGGTGAAGATCCCCGTGAGGGGTGTACCGGGGAAGGTCTCCCGTGAGCGTGCCGGCGAAGGCCTGCGTGGGGTGTGTCGGCGAAGCCTTGAAGGGCCGTGCCGGTGAAGGGGCACTAGGGTGTGCCGGGGAGGCCGGCTCCAATGCGTACCGGGGAAGCCACCAGCGGGGTGTGCCGGGGAAGAGGCCCAGGAGCGTGTGCCGGCGAGGCCACCAGCAGGGGCGTGCCGGGGAAGGCACCTGGGGGCGTGCCGGCGAAGGCACTAGCATGGGCGTGCCGGCCAAGGGGCTTTAGGCAGTATGTGGGGGCTTTTAGTTTTAGGGGAGAAGACTCTTTTGACCGGCGGACTTCTGGTGTTGCCTCTCGGGGCCCACCATGCTTTGTTGGGGCCGTCACTCCTTGTGGACGCGCACCCGTGTTTTCCCTTACGCCTCTGGCCTAGGGGAAACTCTGCCGAAATTTCGTCAGAAATTGGCAATATTTTGTTCATTTGACTTGTAGTAAAGCTTCTTTGCAGTCCTTTTGCTTGTGATTTGTTCTGACCTTCTTATTTGCATATCTTTGCAGACAAATGGCTGCCCCAAGTGGTTCCTCTACTCCCGCTGCTGCTATCGGTGCCGACCTCATCCCACGGGGTCCCGTGCCGGCGGTCACCTGGCTGAACGTAGAAGACCTGGACCGTGAACATGGGGAGATAGCTGCCTTGGCTGAGTCGTCGGGGTCCGACCGGGAGAGCATGGACTTCGGCCGGCTCACCAGAGTTGACAACAGCTTCACTTTTGACCGGGCCATCGGGGAGTACAGGAAAGACTTCCCGAAGGATAGGCACCTTGTTCGATTCCTGAAGCACCTGCGCTCCCGAGAGGGGCGAGACTTTCGCACTATAAAAGCCGTCGAGCGGGCCATCCTGCATGCCCGGGACAGTCTATTGTACAGCGTCCCTAGGAGCATTCCGATGTATCTGGTGGGAGAAGCCCGGGAATGGAAGCCGGTCCTGGGGATCGAGGGAGTGCTGCCGGCTGAAGACAAATTAGTGCGAGCCCCTCAGTTCACGCCAGCAAGGTGGGACATGTCTGCGGGGAAGGTGCATGGCGAGTCGCCCCGATTTGGTTTATTCTTGGCTCCCCTGAAATGGGGTTATAGGGAGGAGCCGTTCATATTGGACTGTTTGGCCATCAGGTTCAAGTACGAACTATCACTGGGCTGGTTCGGGGAGCTGAAGCTTCAAGACGCCCACAGCTTCCGAGAAGGGGCGGTGGAGTTCACGGAATATGTACTGTTCAACTACGCCCCGTTGCTGGTCCGAGTTGGCATCTATCACAGCGTGTACGCTTCCCGGTATGGTTATCCCATCTCCAAGGGTCTCTGTTGCGGTATGATAGAAGTATTTAGTGCGGAGACCAATACCTTCTACACGGCAGAGGGAGAGACTTCACTTGATTTGTGGAGCCTAAGCCAGCTGAGCGGCTTGCCCATTGACGGGGAGCCTTATGAAGAAGTATGCCTCCCGGACTTGATCAAAGACGAGACTAACGGGGACGGCTATTATTCTCTGGGGTATTCATACCGGTTCCTGATGAAGGCGTACCGGGAGCTGTACCAGCTGTCGCACAAGGGGAAGCAGCCCGCCCGTGGGGATAGGAAACGGGCGCGTATGGCGGTATGGCTGGAATATTTCTATGATGGGCTGAAGCAGTATGAAGATTTTCCTTGCGTTGGCACCGCTGTTGCTCGCAAGAAACGCGCGAAGCCCAAGCATGATGTGAAGATCCCCTCCAGGGGGCGTCGGAGCGGGGCCAATCCGATGGGGGTCGACCCACAAACTCACTGTGCCGCCTATCTGACGTACTGGCTGTGTTCATTTGCCATGCCGTACGGGGACGAGACCGTGATCCGGCCAGATGCCATCTACCCGGCGTGCCAGATGGCGTGGGGTGTCAAACTTTCTCTGTGCCCGGCGGCGCTCTGTTTGATTTATAAGGCCCTGGGAGACATCAGCACGCACCAATTCCCGAGGCAGGCCCGGTACGTGTGCCCACTGCATTTCTTCAACGCGTGGGTTTGTTCACTGTTTCCGGAGTTCGCCCCGCGAGTCCTTCAGGATTGGGGGCTGGTGCCGAGGATGTTGGAGTTCGCGAGTGCAGAGCCGGCTTCCACTTCCATGCGGATGTATGATATTCGGGGCCGGTTGACCACGGTTCCCCGGGATGCAGCCGGTACCATTCATTTCTGGACACTGGCCGCACATTCAAGCCCCCTCATGAATAATAAGAGGGAATGCAAGGATGACCAGGTAGAGAGGTATGTCCACCCTATCAGCCAGGAAAACGTGGTGCGCCCGTTGCTGGAGCCCGAGCTGAGGGATTGGGCGCTGGCTATCCGCCCGAGCGTGTTGGTGTTCCGGAAGGGAGACAACGTACTGCTGGAGCCGTATTACCCCTTCCGATTTGGCCGCAACTTCGGGTATGACCAGCATATCCCTACTTATCATGCGCAATTCGGCTTGCCTTCGCGGAACGTCCGGGGAAGTGCGGTCGCCGAGCACGCTAGAAGCTGGTGGGACTTCTTCCACCGGGCGGACTCTGCCTCCTTCAGGGTGCCAGCCCCGGGTCGCGTGCCCCGAGTGACCGAAGACTATATAAAGTGGTGGAATGCCCGGACGGCTTTCTATCGGTTGCACAAGACCGACTGTTGGGATGGCGCCGAAAGGAGATTCCTTAGCCGGCAACCGGTGCCAGTACTTGACATTGAGCCAGATCATCTTCTTCGGCTCAAGAATAGGCAAGAGAAGGAGGTGGCGACATATATGATAGCTCGTCGGGAAGCCCGGGATAGGAGGCCGACGCCGAAAGTGGAGCTGCCTCCAGTGGCGAAGGACGGCTATCAGAAGACGCTGAGGGATCTGTGCCGGGTAGGGAGCGACCGTCTGGACCTCATCAATTATCCATTCCCCATAGAGGAAGAGGGGACTCCCGCCAAGAGCTGGCATCCGGAGAGAGACTTGGCCTGCCTGTATCGCACGTTCCTGAGGCGGGAGGAGAGGAAGCCCGAGAATTACAAGGATACCACGTGGCTATATATCCTCCTCCGGGTGAATGGGATGAAGATTGAAGATGTGACGGCCTCCATCCTGGGCAAGCGCCTGCACATCCCTTATTATTATGCTGATGGGTGGGGCATGGACCACTTCAATCTTTTCTGTCACCTTTCTTCCAAGAAACATGCGGATCTGGCCAACCTCACGGACCGGTGTCAAACTATTGAGGACGTTTGTTGGCTAGTCCGGGAGGCGGCACGTCGGGACAAGGAGATATCCCTGAGCTACTGGCTGATCACGCTGTGGCTGTACACTGGCCCTCGTGGTATTCAGTTCCCTCTTGCTCTTCGGTTTTGTCCCTCAGCGCTGCGGCTTTCGCGGTGAGTTAGGTACTAATGGTATATGCATGTTCGTTCTTTCCCCTCTTTTCTTTGCAGACCATCCCGACAGCACGCAGATGGCCACGTACCGGAACCTCCTCCGGCTGGTGAAGAAGCCTGCGTATTTTGAAGCTGCGCCGCTGGCCCCGACCACGGCTCCTTTGCCTAAGGCTGCGAAGAGGCCCCGGGCTAAATCGCCTGTGAAGAAGGCGGTGGACGCCGCCAAGGTAGCTAAGCAGCGGGACACAAAGCGGAGGAAGACAGAATCGGCTAAGGCTCCGACGGCTGTCCCTCCGGTACCACTAGTCCCGTCTTTCGAGGAATTCGAAGCTGCCCGTCCCGAGCCAGGCCAACCTGCCGGTCCGCGTCCCCGCTCTTTAGTGTGCCTTTTGAATCTCCCTCCTCCTTTTTATTTTGGAGTGGAGCCCTGACACCTGGGTACTTCTTTTGTTTCAGCTTCTATGGAAGAGCCCATGCCCACGCCTGACATGGGCGAAGTTGCGGTCCCGGCGGAGGCGACCCCGGCGGCGGCTCCAGCTCCCTTGCTGCAGGCAACGGGAAGGCCCCGGGCACAGTCGCCCGTTAAGAAGGCACTGGCTGCTGCCAAGATGGCCGGGCGAGAGACGGTAAAACGGCGGCGAACCGAGGCATCCCCGGCTCCGACGACAGCCCTGCCGATGGCCCCCGTCTTATCCTTCGAAGAATTTGAAGCCACGCGGACCGAACCGAGCCACGAAGCTGGTGAGATTCATCGGCCGCCCGTGTCGTCTGTGGTCGACCGGCCTCCCGAGTTGGCCTCGGCTTCGCGCATGGCGACGATGCGCTTCTATCTCACGGGCGAGGGTACGGTCGGGACTCCCGAGAAGGCGTTGCCTGTTGAGGAAGCCCGCGGGTCATCTCGTGTCGCAGGAACTGAAGGGGGTAAATATTTTCGACTATACGGTTAACGCCCTTTTTTTGTGTCCTGGGGGCCAGTAGATTCAGCATGGCTTATCTTCCTTTGCATGACAGGCGTTGCCGCGGTGGCCACCGAGTCATTGGGGCCTGATCCCGACCTCCCGACGACGTTGATATATGTGAGGAGGAAGAAGATCGGAGCGCGAGCCTCGCCTAGCCCGAGGGAGGACGTGCTGGGCAGAGACTCTGAGGTGGAAGCTCCTCTGCCGGTCCAGGCCGAGCCGACGGCGGTCGAGTCTCCGTCTGGGGAAGAGGTAGATTACAACTACTCTTCCGACGAACTAGCTCCTGACGAGGGCGTGTCCGGGGCATCGGAGCCGCCCGAGCCGGCCTTCGGGGCCCCCTTACTTGCTGGCTCCTCGAGCCTCGTGGGGAAGACCGCTGTGAGTGTGAGCTTGTTTGGGCCGGCTCTCCCTTTCCTTTTTTTTTGTGATTGACTGACGACCTTATCCCCCCCCCCCTTTTTCTTTAGGATTTTCGAGAACCGGCCGAACTTGAGATCACAGAGGAGGCTGCCCCGGCTGCGCTGATCGACCGCCCAACGGGAGCCGATGCCGTCATGGGCAAATTGGCTCTTTTACTCGACGCCCTTCGAGAGGAAATGCCCGCGGAGCCCTCCGGTACTACCAGAGCGGCGGGCGAGCCTCTGGAGGAGGGGGAGATCGCGCCTGAAGGTAGCATCATCCCAGCGGCCAAGGTGAGTATGCGGGCTCCACGGTCTCCCTTTTGCATGGTTTATTTTAGATGGCGAATAGCTGATTCCCATTCCCATGGTCAGGCGATGCCGATATCGGGGAAGGCGCCTGGTCGTATCCGGAAGGCAGTGGCCAAACGAAGACCGAGCATTGGCCCGATAGCGGTGGAGGGGCCGGCTCCAGTCTTGGGCTTGGAGAGAGAGAGACTGGCTGCGCTCGTGGAAGCGGGACGTTTAGCCCAGCTGGTGGTTCCGCTTCCGCCCTTCCCGAAACTCCCGGCTCAGATGGAGGACCCGCTCTTGCAGCAGATATTTGCGGGGCTCCGTGCGCATCTGGAGGGATCTCAGCCGCGAGCAAGGAGTTCATGGGTGACGGCTTCGGGCCTGGCCTTACTCGAAGCTCCTCCTGTAACGACCCGAGAATCCGATTACCGGGAAGGCCCGATAACCCGAGACTCGCACCGCCACCCACGAGCCCGAAGACTCGGAAGGGTTAAAAGGATGGTGTGGAAACTACACAAGCATCACAAATAATTGCAGAAATTAAACAGTTATGATATTAAGCAGGAAATGAATTAACATTTTACATGGTCCACAAT
This sequence comes from Amorphophallus konjac, assembly GCA_022559845.1. NCBI lineage: Eukaryota > Viridiplantae > Streptophyta > Magnoliopsida > Alismatales > Araceae > Amorphophallus > Amorphophallus konjac. The sequence continues at coordinate 16,304 of JAHNEJ010000995.1, read as the reverse complement.
AAAATAACAACAACAGCAACAGTAGTCCACGACTAGTACAGTGACAAGAAAGAAAAGTACAGCTACACGGGGCATCCCCCGGCTCTGACCTCTGGCACTACCTCTGGGCACCCGCACCACGCTTCCGCTGCGCTCCTGACACGCTCCCCGAAGGTGGCGCCTCACCTGAAACACGGTGAAAACACGCAGGGAATGAGTCTCGGAACAAGACTCAGTAGGGATCACTCGAACCCTACCTCGTAAACGAGACCCTACCCTAGCGAGAAGGTACCTCGGAAAGGAAAGCCCTGTACTCTACAGAACTAGACCCTAACGGCACGCAAACCGACACACGTGCCACGGTACGAGAAGACCGAAACTCAACGGTCGAACCGTCAAAACCCGAAGGTCGGAACACACGACTGACAGTCTGACACTCCGTACTCAACAGGAGTACCACCCACTAGAAGCACAGCCGGTAGCGTCCCCTGACGTCTTACACCGCACCGCAGGTGAACCGCCTGACATGGTAGGTCCTACCCGAGGCGCAAACACCGTACAAGTAACTACAACAAGTGACTAGCTGGGGTCACGCCCGTCGACGTGGGTCCAACCGCCCCCAACCACGTGTGCACACACAGACCGCGCGTCCCTGGTCTGGCCCTCTGACCGGTTTTCCCCTCAGCCGGACTCTGGCTGCAAGACGTGGGGCCCAACGGTAACCGGTCCACAAACCGTCTCTAAAGGTCAGCCCGTACACCACTCCCTGGTGCGACTAGCACACGCGTACTAGTAGGCTACGACTAGTGGAGGGTCACAGAAGGAGTAGACTCTCAAGTCTCGGAAAACAACGGTGCAACTGCAGGTACGAGGAACGCTCCTTGTACCAACACCGACGCACGGTGACCAGCTGACAACAACATCTCCCGGTACACTCTGTACGACGAGAGACACACCGACGCAACCCGTACCCTTGAACGGTCCACACTGGGCCGCTCAGGGATGTGCGGTCACACAGGGACCGCACAAGGATTAGAACGGTCATATCAGGACCGTTCCACCCAGGGTCCAAACGACGGATAAACGGCCAACACAGGACCGTTCAAACAGATGTGCGGCCAACTCTTGACCGCACGTGGGTGAGGAACGGTCACCTCCTGGCCGCTCGTCTCCCAACGGTAAAAAGCCTGGACGGTTAGTCCTTAGCCGCACTTGGGGAAGGGCGGCTACGGCTTAGCCGTTCAGGTGTTGTGCGGTCAGGGCCAGACCGCACATCCAACCATAGCGCTAGGGGATGTACGGCCAGCACCTGGCCGTGCAAGGGGTTATGCGGTCAGCTCCTGGCCGCACATCCCAGAGCACTGCACAACGGTCACAACCAACGGTCAAAACCCTTGGGGTTGGGCGGTAGCTGTGGGGCCGCACATTAGGATATGCGGTCCCACGATAGACCGCTCAAGCCCACTGCGCGCCAAGCCTCACCCAAAGCGCGCCGAGCCGATGAACGGTCCGAACGGAACCGCATAGGGGTTGTGCGGCCACTGGTTCGACCGCACATCGCTCACCGGCGAGAAAATGGCGAACCTCACCGGAATCGCCCAATCGGCCTCAAAACAAACCCCACGGAGGGGGAAATGGCGAGAGAAGAACCCCCAAGCCCCCTAGCATGCTCCTACGCCCTTAAACCGTGAAATCGGGGCTCAAAACGATGGATCGGACGAACTCACCCCGCGGCATGATCGACCCTTCCCGGCTCAAAATAAACCCCTCTCGACCTCGTCTCGAGCTGAAACTCACGGGGAAGGAAGACATGAGGCTAAGGAACGTCACCCTACCTCCGGTCCGCGACGAAACGCTCCGATCCGAGCTCGAAGTCGCGAAGAACGCCGCTAGAATCTCGCCTCTCCACGCCTCCCACGCTCGCCGTATGCCCGCACGATCGCCACCACGTCACCCACGTCCTCGCGCCGTCGCACCGCCGCCGTCTGCAGCCGGAACGGGGGTCGGCACGGTCGAACGGGAGAGAAGGAGGGAGAGAGCCGGCCACGGTCGCGTGAGGGAGAGAGAGGAGGAAGAAGAAGAAAAGAGAAAAGAAGAAAAAGAAAAGAAAAGAAAATGGAATATATAGAAAATCCGATTTTTCGGAAAAATACCGAAAATTAGAAAAATACATTTCCGGAATCCTCGGAACGCACCGATCGCAACGGTACCACTCGTGCCTCGGGGAACTGCCCGGTTCGCCCGCAGCGAGCGTCCGAAGAAAAAGCCGAAACACACACCGGAAATCGGAAAACACGCGCGGAAAAAGCCACGGAACGCCTCCGGGCCTCCGAAACGACTCCGGATCGCGCCGATCCGAACACGAAAGATGTCCGAAACGAAATTTCGGACACAACGGAGCCGGACACTCCGAAAACCAGATCCGGGACCCATGAAGAAGGATCCGAAAGGTCCGGGATATTACAGCCCTCCCCCCTTAAGGAATTTCGTCCTCGAAATTGAGAACAACCCAAGGGGAAAGAAGAGGAAGACTCACTCAAACAGATACGGGAACTGCTGACGCATCTCGTCCTCACGTTCCCACGAAGCCTCACCACCAGAGTGTCGTTGCCACACGACTTTGACCAAGGGAATAACCTTGTTCCGCAGGCGCTGCTCTCGCCTATCCTCCACGCGGATCGGAAACTCTGGGAGAGAAAGATCTGGAGTCACCTCAGGCCAAACGGAAAACTCGAGCACATGAGAGTCATCGGGCATATACTTCCGCAACATAGAGACGTGGAACACGTCATGCACCGACGCCAACTCAGAGGGTAACTGCAACCGGTAAGCAACCTCACCGATGCGCTCCACAATCGCGAAAGGACCAATATAGCGGGGACTCAGCTTCCCACGCCGTCCAAAACGCATCACCCCCTTCATCGGAGAAACTCTCAAGAACACATGATCGCCCACGGCGAACTCGAGGGGCTGCCGCCTACGATCAGCATAGCTCTTCTGCCGACTCTGGGCCGCCAACATGTTCTGACGAACCAGGTGCACAACATCCACACATTGCTGCACCAATTCCGGTCCCGTCAAAACACGCTCACCCACCTCAAACCAATCAAGTGGAGTCCGACAAGGACGCCCATACAATGCCTCATAAGGAGCCATGCCGATGCTCGAATGAAAGCTGTTGTTATAGGCAAACTCCACTAACGGTAGGTGATGAATCCAACTCCCCTGCCACTCCAGGCAGCAGGATCTCAGCATGTCCTCCAAAGTCTGAATGGTCCTCTCAGACTGACCATCTGACTGCGGATGATACGCCGAGCTAAATGCCAACTCCGTGCCAAGAGCTCGCTGGAAACTCCTCCAGAATCCAGAAGTGAAGCGCGGATCCCGATCCGACACGATCGAAATGGGAACCCCATGCAACGGAACGATCCGCTCCACATAAAGACGAGCCAACCTGGACACGCTCCAGCTGACTTTGACCGGTAGCAACCGCGTCACCTTCGTCAGCCGATCCACCAGCAACCAAATACTGTCCTGCCCAGTCGGGGTTCTGGGCAACCCCACCACAAAATCCGTGGTCACATGGTCCCACTTCCAAGCAGGAACATCCAAGGGCTGGAGAGTACCGCCTGGTCGCTGATGCTCCGCCTTCACCTGCTGACAGATCAGGCACCTGGCCACAAATTCGGCAACATCTCTCTTCATGCCAGGCCACCAGAACTGCCTCCGCAAGTTCCGATACATCTTCGTCGCACCCGGGTGCACAGTGTACCTGCTCCCATGAGCCTCGCGTAACACCGCACGACGAACCTGCTCCTCCGCTGGGACGTACAGCCTGCCACGAAACCTCGCAGCACCGTCCTCGCCGAGCTCCACATCAGCCATCGCAAGAATCCGGGGCAACTCAGGGTCCGCATGCTGAGCCTCTGTCACCTGACGACGAATAGCAGGAGTGACAGTCAGACTCGCAAGCACTGCCAACCCTGGCTCCTGGGGAATCTTGAGCCTGAAAGATACTTCGGGCACCTGTTCCCAGAGCCTCCACTTCCTCAGCATCAAGGTACTGATCACGACCTTCCTACTCAAGGCATCGGCGACGACATTCATCCTGCCCGGCTGATAAGACAGGGTGAAGTCATAGTCCTTCATGAACTCCATCCAACGCCTTTGTCTGAGGTTCAGATCTCTCTGCGAGAACACATACCTCAAACTCTGATGGTCAGTGAACACCTCGAACTTCTCACCGTACAGATAATGCCTCCAGATCTTCAGCGCGAAGATCACTGCCGCCAACTCAAGGTCATGGGTAGGGTAGTTCTCCTCATGGGGCTTTAGCTGCCGAGATGCATAAGCCACCACTCTACCATGCTGCATCAGAACAGCACCCAATCCGACGCCGGAAGCATCTGTACACACCACAAAACCTCCCGATCCAGAAGGCAAAACCAACACCGGAGCCGAGGTGAGCAATCTCTTCAGTTCCCTAAAGCTCTGCTCACACTCCTCGGACCAGACGAAAGGCACATCCTTCCGCGTGAGCCTCGTCATCGGGGTCGCAATGCGGGAAAAATCCTGGATAAACCGGCGATAATAACCCGCAAGCCCCAAGAAACTCCGGATCTCCGTCACCGACCTCGGCCTCGGCCATTGCATCACAGCCTCGACCTTGGCGGGATCCACGGAAATACCATCACCAGAAATCACGTGCCCCAGAAAGTGCACCTCACTGAGCCAAAACTCGCACTTGCTGAGCTTCGCATACAACTGGTGATCTCGCAACGTCTGCAGCACCACACCCAAATGGTACGCATGCTCCTCAGCAGACCGCGAATAAACAAGGATGTCATCCACGAAAATGACCACGAACTGGTCCAAATACGGGTGGAACACCCTCTGCATCAAGTCCATGAAGGCTGCTGGGGCATTGGTGAGCCCAAACGGCATCACCAGAAACTCATAATGCCCGTACCTCGTACTGAACGCAGTCTTCTCCACATCGGACTCGCGAATTCTCAGTTGATAGTAACCGGACCGCAAATCAATCCGCGAGAACACTCGCGCAGACTGCAGCTGGTCGAACAAATCATCAATCCGCGGCAACGGATACTTGTTCTTAATGGTCACGTCATTCAGCTGCCGATAGTCAATGCATAGCCGCAGACTACCGTCCTTCTTCTTCACGAACAACACGGGCGCACCCCAAGGGGAAAAGCTCGGACGAATGTACCCCTTGGCCAACAGTTCCTGCAACTGCGCCCTCAACTCCCTCAACTCAGCGGGGGCCATACGGTAGGGAGCCTTCGCCAAAGGTCCCGTACCAGGTACAACCTCGATCACGAAATCGATCTCCCGCTGGGGAGGTAATCCAGGCAACTCCTCAGGAAAAACATCGGGAAACTCGCACACCACCGCAATGTCCTCGACATTCGGCTCCATCCGGTCAGACACAACCACTGACGCGAGAAAACCCTGGCAACCTGAATCAAGCAATCGACGGGCTCGAATAGCAGAGATAAGAAATCGAGAAGAGGCGGAACGGATACCTTGGAAATAGAAGGTCCTCTTGCTCGGATGTTGGAAGTAGACCCTCTTCATCCCACAATCCACCACCGCTCCATGAGTCTCGAGCCAATCCATGCCTAGAATCATGTCATAATCCCGAAGCTGCAACGCATACAACCTGCCTGGCATACTCCGCCCATCGATCCACACCGGAACCTGGTCGAAGCAATACGGAGTGACCATAAAGTCACCCGAAGGCAACTCCACAGCCAAATCACAGGACAACTGGGTCACCGGCTCCTCGACGCTCGACGCGAAATCCTCCGAAATAAACGAATGAGACGCGCCAGAATCAAATAAAACCCGAGCCGCACAACCCAAAATCTGAACGGTACCTTCCACGAGCTGCGACGCTACTGCCTCTGCCCTGGTCAAGTGCGTGATCTGGCCACGAGCTCTCTGCCTGCCTCCCACACTAGCTGACCTGGGTAGCGGCGGATACTGTCCCTGCTGCTGCTGCTGCTGGGAAACCTGCTGCTGCGGCGGCCTCTGAGGACAGTCGCGCGCCATGTGCCCTGGCTGGTCACACCGAAAACAGATGATCGGCGCCGTGCACTGCCTGCCTGGGTGGGTCCCACTACACCGTGGACAAGGTCCTCGCGATCCACCCACCGATCCCTGTCGCTGCAAAGGAAACGGCTGCTGCACACTGCCCGATGAAGCCTGCCCCTGATCCTTGGACTTCTTCTTGCCGAACCCCTTCTTGAAGAACTTCTTGACCTTCGAGCCAAAGGACGCAGATCCTGTCACCGAAGCTGCCGATGCCGGTACTCCTGAACCACCCGACGCAGACTGAAAGAAACCCTGCTGCTGAGTAGCCGACTGCTGGCTGCGACCTGACACAGACTGCCCCTGGCTGATCGGTCCTCGAGTCCTCTGCATATCCATCTCCAAGGAAATCGCAACACGAGACGCCGTCTCGAGATCAGTGGCCCCATTCGCGATCAGATGGTGCCTCAGCTCCAGCCTCAAGCCCTGCACAAACTGCGTCGTCCTCACCCTCTCATGCTCCATGATATGAGGTGCGTACCGACCCAGCTCGACAAATCGGGCCCTGTACTGCAACACGGACATGTCACCCTGCACCAGCTCCAGAAACTCCCGCATCCGCTGCGTAGCAACAATATCTGGACAGTACGTACGCTCGAAAGCACTGACAAAGCCATCCCACTCGATCTGCTCAAGCGGACGAAGCTGAAAGGACGTCTTCCACTCGGAAGACCACCACCTCCGAGCCGTACCCTGCAACTGGTTGTAGGCCAACACTACTCTGTCCTCGACAGCACTCTTCGCAGAACTGAACACCCGCTCCATCTCATCGAGCCAATCACGAGCCGCATCAGGGTCTGCCTGGCCGCTAAAGTAAGGTGGATGAAACTGCATGAAATCCCTCACTGCTCGGCCTGGCCCACCCCTGACTGACGAGCCCTCACCGGCCTCTCCGCCGAACTGCTGAGCCATGAGATGGTACATGCCACGGAGAAAACCCTCGGCCCCCGGAGCCCTCGCAGCATCCGCGGCCTCGGTAGCTCCCGGAACTCTGCTATGCTCCTCCTGGTCCCTCTGGACCCCCTGCTGGATCTCCTGGCCTCCAGCCGACTGCCCCTGCTGAGAGCGAGAACTCCTCCTCGGCGCCATCCTCGCTCCTTAAGCACAAGACAGAAAACTCAGAAACGGAAGGTCAGAATAAAACACGCGGTGCCCAATGCCAGCGTCATCTGTACATCATCGTTGTGGACTAGTGGACCACTACAATTACCTATGATTCTCATGTAATTCCACAACCGCGCTCTGATACCAGCTGTAACGACCCGAGAATCCGATTACCGGGAAGGCCCGATAACCCGAGACTCGCACCGCCACCCACGAGCCCGAAGACTCGGAAGGGTTAAAAGGATGGTGTGGAAACTACACAAGCATCACAAATAATTGCAGAAATTAAACAGTTATGATATTAAGCAGGAAATGAATTAACATTTTACATGGTCCACAATAAAATAACAACAACAGCAACAGTAGTCCACGACTAGTACAGTGACAAGAAAGAAAAGTACAGCTACACGGGGCATCCCCCGGCTCTGACCTCTGGCACTACCTCTGGGCACCCGCACCACGCTTCCGCTGCGCTCCTGACACGCTCCCCGAAGGTGGCGCCTCACCTGAAACACGGTGAAAACACGCAGGGAATGAGTCTCGGAACAAGACTCAGTAGGGATCACTCGAACCCTACCTCGAAAAGGAAAGCCCTGTACTCTACAGAACTAGACCCTAACGGCACGCAAACCGACACACGTGCCACGGTACGAGAAGACCGAAACTCAACGGTCGAACCGTCAAAACCCGAAGGTCGGAACACACGACTGACAGTCTGACACTCCGTACTCAACAGGAGTACCACCCACTAGAAGCACAGCCGGTAGCGTCCCCTGACGTCTTACACCGCACCGCAGGTGAACCGCCTGACATGGTAGGTCCTACCCGAGGCGCAAACACCGTACAAGTAACCACAAACAAGTGACTAGCTGGGGTCACGCCCGTCGACGTGGGTCCAACCGCCCCCAACCACGTGTGCACACACAGACCGCGCGTCCCTGGTCTGGCCCTCTGACCGGTTTTCCCCTCAGCCGGACTCTGGCTGCAAGACGTGGGGCCCAACGGTAACCGGTCCACAAACCGTCTCTAAAGGTCAGCCCGTACACCACTCCCTGGTGCGACTAGCACACGCGTACTAGTAGGCTACGACTAGTGGAGGGTCACAGAAGGAGTAGACTCTCAAGTCTCGGAAAACAACGGTGCAACTGCAGGTACGAGGAACGCTCCTTGTACCAACACCGACGCACGGTGACCAGCTGACAACAACATCTCCCGGTACACTCTGTACGACGAGAGACACACCGACGCAACCCGTACCCTTGAACGGTCCACACTGGGCCGCTCAGGGATGTGCGGTCACACAGGGACAGCACAAGGATTAGAACGGTCATATCAGGACCGTTCCACCCAGGGTCCAAACGACGGATAAACGGCCAACACAGGACCGTTCAAACAGATGTGCGGCCAACTCTTGACCGCACGTGGGTGAGGAACGGTCACCTCCTGGCCGCTCGTCTCCCAACGGTAAAAAGCCTGGACGGTTAGTCCTTAGCCGCACTTGGGGAAGGGCGGCTACGGCTTAGCCGTTCAGGTGTTGTGCGGTCAGGGCCAGACCGCACATCCAACCATAGCGCTAGGGGATGTACGGCCAGCACCTGGCCGTGCAAGGGGTTATGCGGTCAGCTCCTGGCCGCACATCCCAGAGCACTGCACAACGGTCACAACCAACGGTCAAAACCCTTGGGGTTGGGCGGTAGCTGTGGGGCCGCACATTAGGATATGCGGTCCCACGATAGACCGCTCAAGCCCACTGCGCGCCAAGCCTCACCCAAAGCGCGCCGAGCCGATGAACGGTCCGAACGGAACCGCATAGGGGTTGTGCGGCCACTGGTTCGACCGCACATCGCTCACCGGCGAGAAAATGGCGAACCTCACCGGAATCGCCCAATCGGCCTCAAAACAAACCCCACGGAGGGGGAAATGGCGAGAGAAGAACCCCCAAGCCCCCTAGCATGCTCCTACGCCCTTAAACCGTGAAATCGGGGCTCAAAACGATGGATCGGACGAACTCACCCCGCGGCATGATCGACCCTTCCCGGCTCAAAATAAACCCCTCTCGACCTCGTCTCGAGCTGAAATTCACGGGGAAGGAAGACATGAGGCTAAGGAACGTCACCCTACCTCCGGTCCGCGACGAAACGCTCCGATCCGAGCTCGAAGTCGCGAAGAACGCCGCTAGAATCTCGCCTCTCCACGCCTCCCACGCTCGCCGTATGCCCGCACGATCGCCACCACGTCACCCACGTCCTCGCGCCGTCGCACCGCCGCCGTCTGCAGCCGGAACGGGGGTCGGCACGGTCGAACGGGAGAGAAGGAGGGAGAGAGCCGGCCACGGTCGCGTGAGGGAGAGAGGGGAAGAAGAAGAAAAGAGAAAAGAAGAAAAAGAAAAGAAAAGAAAATGGGAATATATAGAAAATCCGATTTTTCGGAAAAATACCGAAAATTAGAAAAATACATTTCCGGAATCCTCGGAACGCACCGATCGCAACGGTACCACTCGTGCCTCGGGGAACTGCCCGGTTCGCCCGCAGCGAGCGTCCGAAGAAAAAGCCGAAACACACACCGGAAATCGGAAAACACGCGCGGAAAAAGCCACGGAACGCCTCCGGGCCTCCGAAACGACTCCGGATCGCGCCGATCCGAACACGAAAGATGTCCGAAACGAAATTTCGGACACAACGGAGCCGGACACTCCGAAAACCAGATCCGGGACCCATGAAGAAGGATCCGAAAGGTCCGGGATATTACACCTCCTCTAGCCGAGGTAACGGCCCCTGCACCCCTGCCCCTTGGAGGAGTGGCAGAGTCGGGCCAGACGGAGGCAGAGGGGGCAGGTGACCTCCAAACGATGGGGGCACCGGAGGCTTCGGCAATGGTCTTTTCCTTTCCCCAGGCAATGGTCGGCCAAGGGTCTCTCGTCGAGCTGCACCGGCCGGGCGACTTGACCCTCGCCCTTCCTTCATCTTCAGTGGCGGCAGATACCGACCTGTGGGCAGAGGTGGACAGCACCGTGGAATTCACCCCTCCGGTCGTGCCCTCAGTTAGTCACACGTCCTCAGAAGCGCCAGTCCGTCAGATGCTGATCACTTTACGGATGATGCTTCTCGTCGATGCTTCTCTGTCGTATCGGGAGGTGCATACCATCGTGACGCAATTAACGGGGGCGCTGCAAGTGCTTGCCTGTCCGCTGGGGGAATGGTCACGGCGGGTCTTGCTATTATTGAAATATGTCAAGCACCGCGAGTTCCTGGAGACCCAGGCTCCTGACGAACGCGCCGCCCTTGATGCTCAGGCAGACGAATATCTGCAGGCCCTAAAGGCCCGACGCGACAGTAGAGAACGCCACGGAAAGGCCCTAGAGGAAGGCGAAGGCAGCGTTCGTTCCTTCAAGAACCGGATCGAGAAGCTGGAGGGCTATCTTGCTGCGGCTAAACTTGGCCTCGCCGAGGCGGAAGGGGCGGTGGCAGAGGAGAGGGAAGCTCTTGCCGTTGCCGACGTTGAAATGGCGTCCGTCGAAGCGGAGCTCGCCCGTCTTGAGGGACTGAGGGGCCGACTGCGCGATATGACGAACTCCCTTGCGTCGGGATCCTCCCCCTCGAGGACATCTTCAGGGACATCGACTGAGCGTTGCATCCCTTAATTTCTCTTTCTTTTTTTTGAATGTAACACAGGGGTATGCCCCGCAGCACATGTAGTTTGATCCTCTTTTGAATAGAGCAAATCATTTATGATTTCACGCGTTCCTGGTGTATGCATTTATCCCGGAGGGAGCTTTCCCACCCCTCTTTCTCTTCCGTGCATATTGTTTTCTCCTTTCTCTTCCCTCGCTCTTGTATCTTTCCCCCCTTTTCGTGTAGGGGCCCATTGGCAGGGTATGAGTCTTTGCGGGGATTCACTTTGGAAGGACCAGGCAGGGACCCATGTCAGGGTACAGGAGAGTGCTCGCCTTCCCAGGGGGAGGACGAGGGGACCACTCCACCATATCGAACGGGCAACTCCCTGGTTTTGCCGCAATATTGGAAGCGCGTGCTGGTCTCGAGTGAGGGGTACTTGGCCAGAGACCCCTTTTGCCGTTCAGAGGTGACAGATAGAAAGGTCCGTTTAGTCAGTGACTTAGGCGGGAGGTCTGATCCAAAGGGGTGCTCGCCCCCCGGGGAGGATGGAGAGAAGAGTTCGTCTAGTCAATGACCCGGACGTGAGGTCTGAGCCAAAGGGGTACTCTCCGCCCGGGAAGGACGGAGAGAAGAGTTTGTCTAGTCAAAGACCCGGACGTGAGGTCTGAGCCAAAGGGGTACTCTCCGCCCGGGAAGGACGGAGAGAAGAGTTTGTCTAGTCAATGACCCGGACGTGAGGTCCGAGCCAAAGGGGTACTCACCGCCCGGGATGGACGGAGAGAAGAGTTTGTCTAGTCAATGACCCGGACGTGAGGTCCGAACCAAATGGGTACTCACCGCCCGGGAAGGACGGAGAGAAGAGTTTGTCTAGTCAATGACCCGGGCGCGAGGTCCGAGCCAAAGGGGTACTCACCGCCCGGGAAGGACGGAGAGAAGAGTTTGTCTAGTCAATGACCCGGGCGCGAGGTCCGAGCCAAAGGGGTACTCACCGCCCGGGAAGGACGGAGAGAAGAGTTTGTCTAGTCAATGACCCGGACGCGAGGTCCGCGCCAAAGGGGTACTCACCGCCCGGGAAGGACGGAGAGAAGAGTCTGTTTCTTTCTTTTTAAATCAATTTTGGTACCCCCGCTGATGCGGGGCGGTGACTGGAAATGGGTGGCGTCCCCCTTTCTGGCTTCTCTTTTTTTTCTCTCTCTTTTTTTTTTCTCTTCTTTTTTTTTCTTCTTTTTTTTTGCTTCTTCCTTCTTTCTCTTTCCATTTTTTTGCTTCTTCTTTTTTTGTCTTTCTCTTTTTTTTTGCTTCTTCTTTCTTTCTCTTTCCATTTTTGCTTCTTCTTTCTTTCTCTTTCCATTTTTGCTTCTTCTTTTTTTGTCTTTCTTCTCTCTTCCTCTTTCCATTTTTTTGCTTCTTCTTTTTTTGTCTTTCTCTTTTTTTTGGCTTCTTCTTTCTTTCTCTTTCTATTCCTTTCTTCCCTTTTTCGGGAACCCGGCTGGTGGCCAAATCATTCGGACATTAATCACGCAAATCCGCCCCAAAAATGGGGCGAAGAGTAATATTATTACCTGAATGGGGGCGCTGGGGCGTGGTACAGCCTCAAGTGCCTTCCATTAAGAGGCGGGAATTGAACCTCCCCGCGGTGGTTGACAATTACATAGGCTCCGCCTTCGTAGACTTTCTAGACTACGTAGGGTCCGAGCCAGTTCTCGTTTAGCTTACCTTTGGGGTTGGCCGCCATGAGATCTCTTCTCTTGACCATGACAAGGTCACCCTTCTTGAATTCGCGTTCCTTGACGAGCTTGTCGAAGGCGCGTGCAATCCGGGCCTGATAGACCTGGATATTCTGTTGGGCTTGAAGCCGCTTTCCTTCCAGACTGGAGAGTTCATCGAGCCTTCGCTCGGTGTTGGTCTGCCCTTCGGGGACAAGCCCACGCTGAATGGCGACCCTGAGGGACGGTATCTCCAGTTCGACGGGGATGATTGCTTCCGAGCCATATACAAGAGAGAAGGGCGAGCAGCCCGTTGGGGTCTTGTATACGGTTCGGTACGCCCAAAGCGCTTCATACATTCTTTCTTCCCAGTCCCTTTTGTTAGAGCTAACAGTCTTGGCCAGGAGAGTGCAAAGTGTCTTATTGAAAGCTTCGGCCAGCCCATTGGCTTCTGGATTGTAAGGAGTCGATGTCCTCCAGTCAATTTTGTATTTTTCTGCTAGCCGGTAAACTTTCTGGTTGCGGAAGTGGCTGCCGTTGTCCGACACAATCCGGTCGGGCACGCCGAACCGGAATATAATGTTGCGGCGGACAAACCTGACCACGATTTCTCCGGTGACCTCCCGTAAGGCAACAGCCTCTGCCCAGCGGGAGAAGTAGTCGGTCGCCGGCAGAATATATTTGCAGCCTGTGGAAGATGCAGGAAAGGGGCCCACGACGTCCGTTCCCCATTGGGCGAACGGCCAACTGGGCACTGTTGGGTGTAGTGGTGCAGGAGGTCTTCTGGGAATGGTGGCATGCTCCTGACATCTCTGACACGACTTAGCATACTCGCAACAGTCGTTGAACATTGCAGGCCAATAATAGCCAAGTTTCTTGATTTCAATCTTCATTTTCGGCCCCGCCTGGTGTGCGCCAGCTATGCCGGCATGGACCTCCTTCATAACCCTCCAAGCTTCTTCAATGGACAAGCATCGGAGGAGTAGCTTCCGTTTGGCATCGGCCACAATCCGGAATAATATTCCGCTTCGGAGCTCATAGGAGTCCTTGGTTCTGACCAGCTTGATCTTTTCTTCTCTTCGGTCGGGTAGTCGCTGGTGCCTGAACCACTGCATTAGGGGGTCCCTCCAGTCAGGCAGGCTGACGGCTTCTGCTGTAGCGACCTGTAGGTCCTCCTCTTCCGGCTCTTCTTCTATCATGCTGGGCATCTGGCGTTGGTTTATTACTTGGATATGGAGATATCCATCTGGGGGCACCGCCAGTGAGCTTGCCAATTTTGCCAATGCGTCGGCTTGTGCGTTCTCCCCTCTGGCGACATGGCCTATTTCGAGGAGGTAGAACCGCTCCATGAGCCCTTTTGCTTTAGTGTGATACGGGAGCAGCTCGGTTTTCGGACATCAAACTGCCCCTGGACTTGCTTGACGACCAGCAGCGAATCGCCGAACACCTGGAGCATTTTGATCTCCATTTGGAGGGCGACCTGGAGGCCGATGATCAGGGCTTCATACTCCGCCTCATTATTTGTACAGGGCTTGCTGATGCAGCAAGAAGTGTGTAGCACCTCTCCATCTGGAGATTTGAGGACGATGCCCGCTCCGGCCCGCACCTTGGTACGTCCGGACGCGGTCGCTTCTGTTCTTGAGGCTCCGTCAAAGTACAGCTGCCAGATGGCTTGTTGTATTTGGTCTACCTCTAGTGTTTCATCTTCAGGTAGCTCGGTGGCCAACGGGGAGTCTTCGGGCACGGGATGTGCTGCGAAGAAATCCGCGACGGTTTGTCCCTTAACGGCCCTTTGCGGCACGTAGGTGATATCGAACTCCATGAGCAGCATGGCCCACTTGCCAAGGCGCCCCTTTGGGACGGGCTGAAGAAGGATGTGCTTAATGGGGTCGGCCCTGGATATCAAGCTGACTTCATGGGACAGCATATAGTGCCTCATCTTCTTGACTGCAAAGACCAGGGCAAGGCAGATCTTTTCGATCGGGGTGTACTTAGCTTCTGCACCCACCAATCTTCGACTGAGGTAGTAGAGAGCCTGCTCTTTTCCCTCATCATTGTTTTGGGCGAGCATTGCCCCCAGTGAGTATTCGGTGGCCGCTATGTAGAGAATAAGCGGTCTACCTTTGACAGGTGCCCCCAGGACAGGTGGGGTCTTCAGGTACTCCTTTAGCTGGTCGAACGCGTGCTGGCACTCGTGACCCCAGCTGAAGGGTGTATTCTTCATCATCAGTCTGTGGAAGGGTTGGCAGCGCCCTGACAGGTTGGAGATGAACCTGCGGATGTAAGCTAAACGCCCCTGCAGGGACCTCAGCTCTCCCAGACTCTTGGGAGGAGGCAGCTCCTGGATGGCCTTTATCTTCAAGGGGTCGATCTCGATCCCTCTGTGCCGGACAATAAAGCCGAGGAACTTTCCACTGGACACGCCAAAGGCGCACTTCATGGGATTCATTTTCAGCCCGTACAGACGGAGCCTTTGGAAGACGACCCTGAGGTCATTCAGATGCTCATCCCTCTTTTTAGTCTTGACGACCAGGTCGTCGATGTAGCATTCGACCCTGCTGTATAGCAGCTCGTCGAAGATCTTGGTCATCGCCCGCTGATATGTGGCACCAGCATTCTTGAGGCCGAAGGGCATCCTCTTGTAGTGAAATATCCCTTTAGGTGACCTAAAGGCGGTGTGAATCCGGTCGTGGTCGGCTATCCAGATTTGGTTATAGCCGGACGACCCATCCATAAAGGACAAGGCATCGTGGCCAGTAGTTGCATCGATCATCACTTCGGTGATAGGCACCGGGAAGTCATCTTTTGGGCAGGCTTTATTCAGGTCGCGGAAATCCACGCAAATCCTGATCTGTCCATTCTTCTTTTTCACCGGTACAATATTGGCCAGCCATGTGGTGTATTGATTCTCCGCCACGAAGCCAACATTTATGAGCTTGTCGACCTCTTTACAGATCTGGCTGGTTAGCTCCGGCCTCATGCGCCGGGGAGGTTGCTTCACTGGTTCCACTTTGGGATCAATGGACAGGATGTGTTGAGTCACCTCGGGGCTAAGTCCGGGCATTTCTTTATAGTTCCAGGCAAAGCAATCCCGGAATTCTTGCAGCAACTTTGTGTATTGTTCTCTCTCCTGTAGAGGCATGAGAGCACTCAGAAAAGTCGGCCTGGGATTGTCTTCTGTGCCAAGGTTGATTTCAACCAATTCATCGACTGTGGCCTGGCCGCCATTTTCAATTTCCGGCGGGGCTGGCGACAAATCGACGAAGTCTTGGTCTTCATTATCCTCGGGTTCGAGAATGCCATCTCCCTCTTCTTGTTCATCATGACTGGGCATGGAGGCTGCATTCACCTCGCTCTCCTCCTGGGCCGTGGCCGCCGGGTGTGCGAGGCCCGCTGGCTCAGAGGGGCGTAGGTCCATCTCAGGCTCTTCTGTGTATTCATCATAGATAGCTTGGACGGGGGCCGGGGCAGCCGCATCTTCAGGGGCCTGGTAGTGGATGGACACGGTGTAGGCTCCCGCTCTGGGGCTGTCCGCTACATGGGGGCGTGGCGGGGCTATCACATAATCCCCCATCCTGAGCTCGTCCCTGTCAATGAGGTCTTGGGCAATGTCTTTGAAGACATAGCAGTCTTCAATGGCGTGGCCCAGCATCTGGTGGTAAGGGCAAAATAGCGGGTCCCTGCTTCTTCGGGTGTCTTGCGGCCTCTTGGACCGTGGAAGGGAGACTTTGCCGTAGTGGCATGCCCAGTCGAAGATGCCCCGGGTCTTCTCTCTCGGAAAGGAATAAGG